>OW240914.1:35218942-35231242 GCA_933207985.1 Pelobates cultripes
TGAGTGCAGGTCACAGTGAGTGTGTCCTGGGCTGAGTGCAGGTCACAGTGAGTGTGTCCTGGGCTGAGTGCAGGTCACAGTGAGTCTGTCCTGGGCTGAGTGCAGGTCACAGTGAGTGTGTCCTGGGCTGAGTGCAGGTCACAGTGAGTGTGTCCTGGGCTGAGTGCAGGTCACAGTGAGTGTGTCCTGGCTGAGTGCAGGTCACAGTGAGTGTACCTGGGCTGAGTGACTGTCACAGTGAGTGTGCCTGGCTGAGTGACAGTCACAGTAAGTGTACCTTGGCTGAGTTCAGGTCACAGTGAGTGTGTCCTGGGCTGAGTGCAGGTCACAGTGAGTGTGTCCTGGGCTGAGTGCAGGTCACAGTGAGTGTGTCCTGGGCTGAGTGACTGTCACAGTGAGTGTACCTGGGCTGAGTGACTGTCACAGTGAGTGTACCTGGCTGAGTGACTGTCACAGTGAGTGTACCTGGCTGAGTGACTGTCACAGTGAGTGCGTCCTGGGCTGAGTGACTGTCACAGTGAGTGTGTCCTGGGCTGAGTGACTGTCACAGTGAGTGTGCCTGGGCTGAGTGACTGTCACAGTGAGTGTGCCTGGGCTGAGTGCAGGTCACAGTGAGTGTCACTCAGATGGAGTCCTTACCTTGGAACCTGAGGTCTGCTGAAGCCATGCTGTCTGACTCACACCATGTCCTGGATCCTCACTCACACTCAGCTCAGCCTAGAAGCTCTCACTCAGCTCCAAACACTGAGCCTCCGCCTCAGCTCACACTCGGACTGTACCAATCCCGGCCGGGGGGGGGGGGTCCCTGCACAGCTCCTCCCTGCACAGCCTGTCAGAGCTGCCCACACACAGTGTGACAGAGAGAGAGCGGGGCACACAGTCACCGCGTGCAGGATCATAAACCCTAATCATCTCACACCGCACATAGGGGGAGCACCCCCCCTCCAGTCATAACTCGCAATGGTTTCTCCCAACCCCGTCACGGCCCCGCCCCCCGGAATAGAAACACGCAGTAATGGCCACGATGGCTGTGCGGCTGCCGCGGGCACAGTGACAGGAACTGAATGGTGGGAGTCGGATGTTTCCGGTCGGAGGGCGATTCGGACGGACAGCTAAGGGCAGCTGAAGCCGGAAGTTAACGCAGTGCTGGCAGATGATCATGGCTGCGCGCTGTGTCCGCGTCCTATGGCGGAGGTCGTGCTCTGCGGCCGCCACTGCGAACCCCTCACCGGCAGCGGAAATAAAGAAACCCGGCCGCTGGGAGAGACTGAGAACCGGCAAAATGGGTAAACCGGGCCTGAGAGCCGAGTGTGCAGAGTAACATGGGGAGTGTATGGGGGAGAGAGAGACTGGCATGGGGGGGAGAGAGACTGGCATGGGGAGAGAGACTGGCATGGGGGTATGAGAGACCTGGCATGTGGGGGGGGAGAGAGAGACCGGCGGCATGGGGGGAGAGGGAGAGACTGGCATGGGGAGTGGAGAGACTGGCATGTAGGAGAGGGAGAGACTGGCATGAGGGAGAGACTGGTATTGGGGGAGGGAGAGAGAGACTGGCACTGGGGAGAGGGAGAGACCGGCATGGGGAGGGAGAGATCATGCATGGGGAGAGGGAGAGACTGGAAAATGGGGAGTGGGAGAGAGAGACTGGCATGGGGGAGGGAGAGAGAGACCGGCAATGGGGAGGAGAGAGAGACTGGCATGGGGAGGGAGAGAGAGACTGCGCTGGGGAGGGAGAGAGAGACCGGCATGGGGAGAGGAGAGAGACCGGCATGGGGAGGGAGAGAGACCGGCATGGGGGAGGGGAGAGACCGGCATGGGGAGAGAGAGACTGGCATGGGGAGAGAGACTGGTAGAGACCGCATGGGGGAGAGAGACTGGCAGGGGAGAGACTGGCGCTGGGAGAGAGACTGGCATGGGGAGAGACCGGCAAGTACGGGGGATTGGTGTATCTCATAGAGACCGGTATGGGGAGTGGGGTCAAACTATGAAACTCAAACACGAGGCCCCACTAACACCAAAAGGAAGAAATAGTCACAATACATGCACACTGTCGCATATACACATTGATGCACTGTCTACCTGTGTGTGTCTGACAGTATCCGTGTGTGTATGTATGTCTCTGTGAGCATGTTTGCGTTTTTGTATGGGGTAGGTGATTGGGGGGGTGCAATAATGTGTGGGAGGTGGATGATGGTATGAGGGAAGGGGGACTAAATACCTTTTGTCATAACTTGGTGGTCCAGTGGGGATAACCGGTCTGCAGAGCTGCAGACCATTTATCTTGCGAGACCCGGTCAGAGCAGTGCTGTGGTAACCCGCAGCAACACTCTGGGCTCTGCACACTGAAGACTTTTGTCTGCGATTGGCGCTTTCTGGAGGGGTCTCGCACCCGGCGGCATATCACTGACCAAGAACCCAACACAGTCTGCCATTAGGCGGCCGCCTAAACCGTCTGGTTAGAGAGCCACCTCTGCTATAAATCCGTAACTGACCTCAATGAGACCGTAATGTAACCTCTGTGCATCCTGCAATAAACCTCTATATATACAGTAGAGGTTATATATGACATACACTGTCACTCATATGTCCCATAGCTCCCTCCCGTCTGTGTCACACTATGCTGGGAGGGACATGCCTCATAGCTTTATCTCACTGTGTCACTGGTTCCCATAACTCCTTGTCATTTCATTCTGCAAAAGTATAGATTAAAAGTACTATAACCTCCAGCAGAGATTAATATGCAACATATTTTTATTAAGTTGATATTTAAGGTAAAACACGAGACAGTGACATATGCAATAATAAATAAAACACTGACTGACCATATAATAAACAAGAAAATACAGATCTAAATAAATGAGAATTTCCAAGTAAGTTATTCATAAACTAGCAGCATGTAAACTACAAAAAACCACAACCAAAAATATCTGTTCAAATCGTAAGGCTCACTACAGAGTAGCTATGTATAAATGAGGGAAGAAGAGGGGAAAAAACTAAGTGAAATGTGATTTTCTGGCTTATTTATTTTTATTTTTTTTTCTGACAGCTGTGTGGATGAAAAGCCTCATTCATGACTATGGAGAAGCGTGCAAGGATATTGTAACAGGGGCCAAAGAGCATCCAGGCAAAGCTGCGTTTTACCTCTCACTATTCACAGGAATTGGCGTATGCTCCTCTAAGGCTCCTTCAGAGGATTCCTTTCACTGTTCTGTTTTAGAAGCCTCTGCCGAACTCCTCCTCCTTTCTCCGTGGACACGAAGTGGGAAATCTGACCAACATGTGCTGAACCTCACAAATCTGTCAAATGAAGGTCGTCTCCGTTACCTAAACCTCATTGTGGTTTCTCTTGTCTACGAAGCCCCCTATGACCCGGATGTTGATCTCTACCCAGCACACTGCCCACACCTTAAGCCACGTTGGTCAGATTTTCCAAGCAGGGTTCTAGATGTTGGGTTTTTTGGGCGTTGGTGGTTTCTCCAATCTAAGATGAAAGACTTTGATGTGAATGAAGAAGAATTTGCTCACCTTCCTGATCATATGAGGACACTCACGTTTAATGATCTGCACTCACAGGAAAATGAAAGGTTATCCCAACTTAAATACCAGCCAGTTATAATGCCAGAGACAGTTGGTGTGACTGGCTGAATTGTAAATTACTACATGTCCAACTAATTTGTGTACACTTGTATATTTAATAGGAAATACGGTAAATTTCTAAATAAATAATAGACAAAAAACAAGAATTTGTGTATTTTTTTTCTTATTCAAGATGTCTGCTTCTGCATCAAGCAAATTAATCTTTCCACATGATGCCACCTTCTGGGTGTTTCAATGCTACTACATATACATGGATTGCATGTACACCTCTATCTTTGTCCTATAACCTTTATCTCCATAATATATTAACATGAAATTGCGAACAGTTTGAGAGAATGCAGAGTTGGCTCCTAAGGACTGCTGTAGTAGTTATGGTGCTTAAAATGTTACGTTAAAACTATTTTGCAATTTGATCTCCCAGGCGGGTGGGGGGGGGAGAAATATATAGATATAGATAGATAAAATTTATTTTGTGATATTGAAACAATGTTTTTCTCCCCTGGCCCTTTAAAAGAAAGATACAAACTTCAGCTTGTGTACACCTGTGACTTGTATCTCCATAGACATTAAGTTGGATCTTGTAAAGAGGAGGAAAAGTAAAGGTTGTGATGCTCATAGGGTTAAAAGGGAGGATAGGTAAACTGGGAAATTTGTAAGTTGGGTCATGTGACTGATTATTAAAGGGACATTATAGGCAGAAAGAAAAAGAAAAAAATACAAACGCAAGAAATACAAATGTACCTAACCAACACAGTGGTAGGAATATACACGAGTACTTAACTTGGTATGAGATGAATGCAGCTTCCCAAGAGGTTTCCCCCAAACGAACCTCAAATGCAGATATGTAAATGGACAAAATAGGGATACAGCTGAATGACTAAAAAACATAAGAATACATAGTACATAGTGAAGTACCGTCACAATAATAAAATATAAACTTCAATGATTGCACTCACAAAATAGTGATGGATAATGCGCCTTTAAGCCCTCAAGGGCTGCAGTGGTATTCACCCTCCACGAATAGGTTGCTCTGTCTTCAAAGAAGTGGGAGTATGCCAGTGAAGTATAAAAATTTTTTTTTATTATTATTAAAAGGCACTAATAGGCCTATATCAAAAAATCAATAGTTAAAAGTATACAAATAATACTGCATCTAACGCGTTTCTTCCATACAAATTGGACTTCATCAGAGAGAATTTTTTGCAGTATACACAATATGTCAAATACAAAGCATGCATAATCCCACCCCCAACAGAGTCCCTTAAATATAACCAGTCCGATTGTTGATTGGAGAGTTCCTTTGTAGGCAGTCCCTCTTCAATAGAAACAATATTTTCCAGGTGATCGCCACCTTAAAATTCGCGGCTAAGATCAGCTGGTAATCCGTCCGGTAATGTTCTGCGTTCCAAATCACAACTTCCGGTTGCGTTCCACACATGGATTTCCGGCGGCGAAATAACCACGCACGCCCAGAATACTTCAGCTCATTGAAGTGGTCTGGGTGCACTGTCCCTGTTGCCCGTAGTCCTGCAATGTACAACTAGGGATCAACCGATATTGATTGTTTAGAGCTGATACCGATTTCTGTGAACTTTCAGGCTGATAGCCGATTAACTTACCGATATTCTGTTCATTTACCATTTTAAAAATAAACAATCTCTACACAAATCTGTTAACTAAACAGGTTTATTATTTGTTTGCAAATCTTTTTGTTTAATTAAGGTAAATGCACAAAATATATATGCCAGTCAGAATATTTTATGTTTTCAAGAATGTGTGTGTAATGGATTCAGCGAGAGTATTTGATTAGTGAATGCAGTGTGTTTGTAGTGTGTGTGTGTGTGTGTGTGTGTATATAATGAATGCAGAATGTGTGTGTTTTGTGTAGGTATGTTAAGTGGGGGGGGGGGGAGCATTTTATAAATATATTTTTTTTAATCCCCCTTCCCTGCTCTTTACATGGCCAGGGAGTGGGATATGGCATTCCCTGGTGGTCCGGTGGCATGGACTGTGCAGTGAGGGCCCAGCACGCTGATACTTACCTTCCCAGGAGCTCCCCTGTCTAACTCTCTCGGCCTAGTAACCCGTGGCAACGCTCTGACAGCCCTGAGGTTTAGACAGGGGAGCTGCTGGCTAAGTAAGAGTGTGCTGGGCCCCCCAGGACCATGATGGCGGCACTGGTCTGCATTATGGGCAATATCGGTATCTTTATTAGCCGATACTGATATTGCTGAAAATACAGAATATCGACCAGACTGATAATCGGTTGATCCCTATCTAAAACAATAAGGTCTTTGTGAAGTTCCAATGTTTACATTGCAGTACTGAGTCTGCCATATGGTCACTAGGGGTGCTTCTGAGAGTTTACAGGATTCTGGGTCCCTTAAACGACGCTGGATGTCTTAATGGCCTGCATGAGAACATCCAGCTTTGGGGAAAATCCCAATAGGAAAGCATTAATGTGCATTAAGTCCCCCGGTCGGAGGAGGCAGACCATCTATTCAGCGTCGATGAACATCTGCGCTGGAATCGGTTGAGTAAATAAAGTATTTTAACCCTTCATTTGCTGGGTGTGGCAGAATGAGGGAGGGGGCGACTAGAGGGCACTATAGTGTTAGGAATACAACTTTTAATGAGTCCCTTTAAGAGAAAAGATTGAAGTAAATATAACAATAAACAGGATGCATGTGCATACTAATGGCATAAGTCGAGGCTGACAAATTAGCTTTGAATTTAAAAGCCAGGTTTTTTTTTTGTTTTTTGTTTTTTTTTAATCTAACAAAGCTTTATTTTCAACAATAAAAATACAATTCTTAAAGGGATACTATAGTCACCAGATCCACTACAGCTTTAATGTAGTTCTCTAGTGGCTATTGCCTGTCCCTGCAGGTTTTCCAGAGAAAAGGCAGTGTTTACATTGCTAGAAGCACCTCTAGTGACAGTCAGAGGTGCTTCTTAGACTATGCTCTGCATGAAGGTGCTGAATGTTCCCCATAGAGATGCATTGACTCAATGCTCTATGATGAGGAGATGCTGATTGGCGCAGTGTGGTGGTTTGCCTCACGTGCAATAATCTCCCAATGCTTTCCTATGGGAAAACATTGATTTGGCATTAGATCATCAAGATTGATTATCTCCATCATGGAGGTACGACCAGCCACAGTGGGACCGGCATGGCGTGGGGGAAAAGGTGAGTAAAAATAACTTTCCCATGGGACTGCAGGGGGGCCGGTCACCTAAACACACTCAGTAATTTGACACACATATATTCTCTCACACACAGTCTCAAATTGTTTGTTTTTTTTATTTAAAGGAGCAGTTTAGTCAGCATAAGGCACCATAACAACTTCATTTAAAGAAAGTTGTTAAGGTGCCAGGGGGGTCTTGGGTGCACGCTTACCTTCAGGGGTTAAACTGATCTCAAGCGGTTTAATCCCATAGTTGCCTCCAGCGCTGATCTCAACTAATTCGCCCCCAGGCGGTATCCAGCTTCAGAATTTTCCGTTTCAGGAAGGGTGGAGTGCCGCCCTGCAAGGGCACAGCAGATTGGCTGGAAAAGGTAAGTTTCTTTCCAAACCAGTTTTGTGAATGCGGTGTCCCTGATTGTCTGAGAGCATCAGCTGACCACTCTTGGCCAACCGCTCGAGAAGGTAAGAGTGCACCCGGGGGCCTCCTGTAACCATAACAACTTCATTAAGATTAAGTTGTTTTGTTGCCTGGAGTGCCCCTTTCAGCCCACCCAGCCTCCCTTTCTTTGGGGTCCAGGGTAGCTGCTGAAAAGCTCTTGCTTTGCTCCCTCGTGTGCTGTTTAGGGATGCTGGGGCTAGAGTGAGGTTATAACCCGCAACCGTCCTTACAGCTTGGCGCGAGGGATCAGAGCAAGAAGAGCTTCGAGATTACAGCTCCCTCGCCGCCCTGCTTCATTCTGCCTCAGCCACCGCTGCAGAGAGGCTGATTCTGCAGACGCTGAACAGGCTTAACAAATCCGAGGTGCCACATTGCCATGGCGATGAGGCATTTTGCCCTGGCGGCTGGGATAAGTGTTATTACAAATTCAATATTCTTCCTCAGAGCAAGGTAAATTCATCTTGCGGATTCCTCTCTGGTGATGCTGTTCTGTATTCTTGACTATTCTCTTTTTGAACCGCTGTGTGTACGAAAAGGGGGTCCATCCGAAGAAATAAGTATAAAGGCTATCACAACATTAGGGAAAACAAAATGAAAAATATTGAGCCCCTAGATAATACTGATACAGTTCTTACAGGCAGCTACACCACCGAATCCACGAATCCAGTGTCTCTCTTCTCCAGTGAATAGAAATGTGGTAGAACAGGGGGGAATGGAATGGGGTGTAGGTGTAGAGCCTTGAATGTCCTTTGTGGTTTATGGAATGACAAAACCAGCAGAGAATACAGGGACTGATACTGTAGTAAGTCTCTGGTATTTGGAAGATAAAAAAAGAGAGATACACTTACACTATTCTGGATCTTACGATGTAGCTCCAACTTTAGCACCTGGGCTGTATGGTCACTGCCTACGGATGTAGTGTAGCTCTTGTATGGGAAATGGTTAGTCCTTTTGAGGTGTACCAGAAGAAAAACTAGCTTTGTTCTAATGCTAAAAATTAGCTGTTGTCAGTCACTAAGCTCAGTCTGATTACTGTTCTTTCTATGGGCAGGATGTCAATAATGGAATATCGAGTCTTAAGAAGATTATCCTGGTCAAGTCTGGACAGGACTATTTCTTTCCTTATCAGGTAAGTTATATTATTTACATTTCAGCTGCCTTGGGCAGTTCCTTCAATTATGGAGGAGGAGTATTCTCTTTAATTGTTTCACTGTGTGACATTAAAATGGGTTTGCTTAAAAAAAGAAAGAAAATATCTATGCTTTACACAAGCAATGCCTTCTCTTGCCCTCTTCCAGGATCGCACGATGACTGTTACAAATATATATCCGTTCTGGATGACCTTATGCATAGCGTGAGAACATCCTGCACCCGGAATTCCCTCTAGTGACTGTGTGGTGTTAACCCTGGATAGTAATTATTGCAGTTTCTCAAAATCTGCAAAAATTACCTTTGCAGGTTTAAAGGACCACTATAGGCACCCAGACCACTTCAGCTCAATGAAGTGGTCTGGGTGCTAGGTCCATCTAGTGTTAACCCTGCAGCTGTAAACATAGCAGTTTCAGAGAAACTGCTATGTTTACATTAGGGTTAATCCAGCCTCTAGTGGCTGTCTGACTGACAGCCGCTAGAGGAGCTTCTGCGCTTCTCACTGTGAAAATCACAGTGAGAAGACGCTGGACGACCATAGGAAAGCATTGAGAAATGCTTTCCTATGGACTGTTTGAATGCGCATGCACATTTGGCGCTGACGTCGGCAGAGGGAGGAGAGTTCCCCAGCGCAGAGGGAGCTCGGCGCTGGAGAAAAGTAAGCTCCTTTCAGCCCAGCGGGAGTGGGACACTGAGGGTGCGGGGGGGGGGGGATCTAAAGACCCTATAGTGCCAGGAAAACAAGTTTAGTGGTCCTTTAAGGGACCAGGGATACTGAACACAGACCACTTTAATGAGCTGAAGTGGTCTGGGTGCCTATAGTGTCCCTTTAAGGCAAAACGAGATGTCTTCAGCTTCATTGAGAAATCTCCTTTTAACACCACTAGACCACCTGACAAAATGTGGCCAGGGGTGGTGCAAAACACTCAGTGCCTTGGATCGATAGAGCCCAGTCACAACTCTGTCCCATGCAGATTATTAGTAGGCAAATATACTGTCAAATTGGAAAAATTCTAGAATTCTGTTATTATTCTAGCACAGCTGTTTTGGTGTAAAATTTGAGTTATCCTGGTTTGTTCCTTACAATGCACGGGTTATGGAATGACAGTATGTTGAACTTCAGGCTTGCTTTAGACAAGATTAATCCCATGACTGCTAAACATAAATAAAATAATGTGGTATTTACAGAGCAGCTAGCTTCACAGCCTTTATGATTATAGGGACACTATAGTCACCAAAACAACCTTAGCTTAATGATGGAGTTTTGATGTATAGATTATGCCTCTGAAGTCTCACTGCTAAATTCTCTGCCATTTAGGAGTTTAGGAGTCGATGACAGACAGGAGGCTTCTGCAAGGTTTAGCAAGCTATTAACAGTGCATGAGATAAGAAATTCTAAATTAAACAGAATTTGCAATAAAGGAAGTGTAAACATTAGATGATTCGTTACAGGAAGTGTTTAGGAAGGCTGTGTAAGTCACGTGCAGGTATGTGTGACTAGGGTTGCATAAACAAAGTGATTTAATTCCTAAATTGCAGAAAATTGAGCAGTGACACTGCAGGGGCATGGTCAATACACCAAAACTGCTTCATATAGCTAAAGTTGTTTTCGTGACTAAAGTGTATCTTTAAGAATGAAAGTTGCTTTCATTTTGGATCACAAAAATTCAAATGTTTATGAGAGAATAACAGAATGGTCTAATTTGAGGAATCTGGTCTAAAAGCAGGTGTTTGTATTATTCTGCAGTTAAATATATGGCCACATGGGGGCATTTAGAATAAAACTGTTGCATTCTATTGTTAAATTAATATCCTTTTTTTAAAATTAAAACATGCCATTCTATATAAAACCCTTTTGTAGTTAGGGAATGCCAAAAAGCAGCTGTTAAAAAAATTACAGTTTCCGTAATACTTTACCAGCAAAGCACCGTGGGAGACTAGTTGCACAAAACCTTGGGCTACCTTTCGATTGCCCCAGTAATTTAAACGTAATTTTGTCATTGAGGCAACAACAGAAAAAGATATGTTATATGGCATACCGTTGCTCAGTGACTAATACAATTCAGGAGTCTAATTACAAATTATTGGCAATGAGATTTCCAGACCTTAATTATTGCATTCAATGAACTCAGATGGTCTCTGGTGATGCAATGCACAAATTGCTATTCTCGTTTGTATTTGGTGGTTATGTATGTCTGTGCATTTTTGCTTCTTGGCTGAGGTTATGCTGGGAGATTCGTTAAATATGAGTTTACTTTGCTACAATTTTGAGATTAGTAAAAAAAAAAAAAAAAAAGCCTTTGTTATGTACAATACAGCCATTAGTGATCCGTTTGTCGGACATCTCCAGGGCCAACTAGATGATTTAAAAGGTCTTTAGTAATGAACTTGGAATGCACTGTTGAACGCGTTGGCGCTATATAAATGCCTATAATAATAATAAAGAGATTTTCCAGGTCCTGTAAAACCTATACTTTATGCACAGTTTATGATGCTAGGAGATCGCTAGGTCCCTTTTTCTTACACATACTGTCTCCTAATGGCAGATATGCACCCAACAGACGCTGTCAGCCTATCACTGGCCTCAAATTAAAAAAAATTCTTTAAAAATATACATACCGTACCTCTCTAAAGGCCAGTGAGAAAATGATTTCAAAAAACAAATTGCAAAATTCAAAAAAAAAAAGTCTGATGTAGAAAAAAATGCTAAAACAGGAAAATTCGCTAAAATGTGTGTGCTTCATAAATAAATAATCAAATGCTTCAAAACACAATCAGTTTATTTCTTATAAAGCCACAGACTGACCGACTTGAATTGCACGTTTTGGGACAAACATTTCCCATCTTATTTTAGCATACTGATAAAAAAAACTCCTGTGTTTGCCTTAAAATCAGAATTTCCAGATCAGTTCTAGGATCAGTGAATGATCCTGGATGTGAGAAAGTTTGGGGCTATTTACTAAAGCAGGGATGCTCAGAATCATAGAAACATAGATAGAATGTGACGGCAGATAAGAACCATTCGACCCATCTAGTCTGCCCAATTTTCTAAATACTTTCATTAGTCCCTGGCCTTATCTTATAGTTAGGATAGCCTTATGCCTATCCCACGCATGCTTAAACTCCTTTACTGTGTTAACCTCTACCACTTCAGCTGGAAGGCTATTCCATGCATCCACTACGCTCTCAGTAAAGTAATACTTTCTGATATTATTTTTAAACCTTTGCCCCTATAATTTAAGACTATGTCCTCTTGTTGTGGTAGTTTTACTTCTTTTAAATATAGTCTCCTCCTTTACTGTGTTGATTCCCTTTATGTATTTAAATCAACAAATTCCTTTCACTTTATAGAATAAAATGGCCCTTGATTTTTAATCCTATGTTTAATAATGTGTTGAATAAAGACTGCAACCTTGACATAGAGGAACACCCCTGATCTAACCCTATCATAGATTATAGAGCTAATTGTACCCATTATACTCTAACTTTAAACAGTCAATATTTCCCTTCTGAAGTGGTGTTTCCCCTATGTAGGATACACACCTCTGTTGGTGCCACAAATCTAAAGCTTTTTATTGACACAAAGGATTAGCTGTCACAGTGCCAAAGCAACACATGACATTTTCCATACACAAAGCCTGATCTCCTGAGCCGTTGCAATCAATATTTACCTGGAACCTGTCCCTGCATTACTGTACAGCTCTGATCCCGCAGTCACAGCAGTGGTAGAGCCTGGGACATGGCTTCGAAACCAGATGGAAAGAGATCTTCCATTGCCAGTGTTAGAGACCCTGGGGACAGAGCGGCTCCCAAAATGGTAATCAGAGTTTAATGACTCCGAACATCTTTATACAGTAATACCGTACTGTATAATAATACTGAGTATCTATACACTGATAATGAACACGCTGCGCTATATAATGATCC
>OW240914.1:35231342-35258372 GCA_933207985.1 Pelobates cultripes
CTATCTAAAACATCTACTATTTAAGTTGTTAAAATAAAAAAAAAGTTTTACTTTTAAATGGAAAAAATTATATCATGAAACTATTGGAGTTTATTTTTATTTAAAAAAAAAAAACTTGATTATGCCAAAACCTTAAATAAACTCTATTGAAGCAAGTTTAAAAATAGAAAGTTTGAATTAAGTTTTTTTGATCACTATAAATAGAGAATTGATAGGAGACTGGAGTCATTAAGTAGTATCAGATTTTTTATATATATATATATATATATATATATATATATATATATATTGGAAGGTATGGCCTGAAGTTGTGGGAGGGGCTATAGACCTACTTAAGGGACTCTCCCCTTCCCCTACTTACCTTCGTTGGTCTAGACGAACAGCGGTGATACTCGTCGGCTTCTTCCCTTCCGGCTTCCTGTGTTGTTACATCACTTCCTGTGAGACGCGGCACCTTTGTGACATCACTCCCTGAGTACCCAGCGCATGCCCAGCACCTACACACCGGCTCCCCAGCCCAACCGGCTCCCCAGCTCGACGGGGTGGTGAGCTAGGTGGAACCTTACTTGCTCGGCAGCCCCATGGCACGGACGGGAGCAGGCTCAGAGACTCCATTACCGTGAGGAGTCCCTGTTCCCGCCGGCCACCAGCAGTACACAGTTCGAGGGGGAAGGTGGGCTGGCTTGTCGGGGTAGACTCACGGCATGGGTGGGAACAGGCTCAGAGACTCCTTTACTGTGAGGAGTCCCTGTTCCTGCCGGCCGCTGGCAGTACACAGTTTAAGGGGGAAGGTGGGCTGGTTGTCTGGGTAGATCCGGTCTGTTGTTTCTCATGGGTTAAAGGGGGAGAGAGGGCGTTGTGCTGGTCTGGTGCTGGCTGACTCCTAGTTCAGCCCCAGGGACCGCCAAATGTGGGGTTACAGGTAAAAGCAAATAATACAGCATTTCCAGTTTGTCTCAGTTACAATGCCTGTAATTCGGTTAAATGCTGTGTTGTTCTGTATATAATTTGATGCAAGTGGAAACTCGTGTTAAATACATATATTGGAAGGCATGGCCTGAAGTTGTGGGAGGGGCTATAGACCTATAAAAGGGACTCCCCCTCTCCCTACTTACCTTTGTTGGTCAGACGAATAGACTGTTCAAGGTCAGCATTTGCATGAGATCCACTTCCAGGTCATACAAGACGCCATTTTGGTTTCACCTTTGCTCCATGAGGTCTCTTACTCCAAGCTGTGTCCATGAATCCTGCAGCAGGGATTTCCGTTAATCCAGTGGCTTTCTCTCCGGTCAGCATCGCATTTGGTGTCTCAGGGACTCTCAAACCGTAAGTTGACCCACCTGTCGCGCCAGGATTAGTTCCCACGGCGTTCAACACAGCACGGGTCCTCACTTTACGGTTTCCTTTCGTTTTGCACGGTTATTTCGTTACCTTATACTCACCTAGCTGTTTATGTAAAATCTGTTGGTTAAAATCTGTTTTGGTTAAAAATCTGTTGGGTTAAAACTACAAACGACATACAATTTTTTCGCCTACACACTGACCCCTATCGGTCCTCATTCAATGTAGTACAGGCTTCTCAGATATTATTGCATTTCATGTACAAACCACTGCATTTGGGCCTACACACTGACCCCTATCGGTCATCGGTGTACTACAGGTTTCTTAGACGTTTTTGCATTTCATGTACAAACCACTGCATTTTCACCAAGACACTGACCCCTACCGGTCATTCTGTGTACTACAGGCATCTCAGACATTATTGCATTTCATGTACGAACCACTGCATTTGTGCCTACACACTGACCCCTATCGGTCATCGGTGTACTACAGGTTTCTTAGACGTTTTTGCATTTCATGTACAAACCACTGCATTTTCACTGCATTTTCACCAAGACACTGACCCCTACCGGTCATTCTGTGTACTACAGGCATCTCAGACATTATTGCATTTCATGTACGAACCACTGCATTTGTGCCTACACACTGACCCCTATCGGTCATCGGTGTACTACAGGTTCTTAGACGTTTTTGCATTTCATGTACAAACCACTGCATTTTCACCAAGACACTGACCCCTACCAGTCATTTGGTGTAACTACAGGCATCTCAGACATTATTGCATTTCATGTACAAACCAACGAACCACTGCATTTGTGCCTACACACTGACCCCTACCGGTCATTCGGTGTACTACAGGCTTCTTAGACATTATTGCATTTCATGTACAAACCAACGAACCACTGCATTTTCATCTAGACACTGACCCCTACCGGTCATTCGGTGTACTACAGGCATCTCAGACATTATTGCATTTCATCTACAAACCAACGAACCACTGCATTTTCACCTACACACTGACCCCTATCGGTCATTCGGTGTACTACAGGCTTCTCAGATATTATTGCATTTCATGTACAAACCAACGAACCACTGCATTTTCACCTAGACACTGACCCCTATCGGTCATTCGGTGTACTACAGGCTTCTTAGACGTTTTTGCATTTCATGTTCAAACCAATTAACCACTGCATTTTAACCTACACACTGACCCCTACCAGTCATTCAGTGTACTACAGGCTTCTCAGATATTATTGCATTTCATGTACAAACCAACAAACCACTGCATTTTCACCTAGACACTGACCCCTATCGGTCATTCGGTGTACTATAGGCTTCTTAGAAGTTTTTTGCATTTCATGTACAAACCACTGCATTTTCACTGCATTTTCACTGCATTTTCACTGCATTTTCACTGCATTTTCACCAAGACACTGACCCCTACCAGTCATTTGGTGTAACTACAGGCATCTCAGACATTATTGCATTTCATGTACAAACCAACAAACCACTGCATTTGCGCCTACACACTGACCCCTACCAGTCATTCGGTGTACTACAGGCTTCTCAGACATTATTGCATTTCATGTACAAACCAACGAACCACTGCATTTGCGCCTACACACTGACCCTTACCGGTCATTCAGTGTACTACAGGCTTCTCAGACTTTATTTCACTTCATAAGCAAACAAACTAACTACAGCATTTTCACTTTTATACTGACTCCTATCTGTCAAACGGTATACTACAGGCTTTTCAGACATATGGTTATTCCCCTCATAACATTCCCACTATAATTATAATTACACAATAACACTTCCTTATAAATCATGCTTACTATGATATCATTCCTGCATACCTGCCTTCATAGGCATTTAGTTACATTTACTGACAATACGCATACATTTACCCAAGAATACACATACTATTTAAAGCACTATGCAGTTTTCCAGAGTCTAATACGGAATATTTGCACGCTTAAAATATAAGTCCTTCCAATTATGTATTTTCACTTATTAGGTTATTCAGCTGCCAGTCATGGTTCACTACACTCATGTTTCGGGGTACAGTTGTGTTCCATATCACACATGATATAACACTCCCGACAAGTTAATTTCCTTCAAACAGGGGCATTACAAGCATACAATAAACATTGGGACAGAGCACTTTGCTCTATTAAACTTGCATAACACACATATGGATATACGCTTTTAAATGTCTATATTCGATTTTCATACATTGTTTTACCCGTCTGGGATACAGGTATTAATAACCTTTACGACCAGTAAGGGTATCTAATCATACTACCAGGTACATACACCTGCTCATGTGGTATATACATACATTTTCTGTTTCCCCCTGGGTATATCCTTAGCGTACTGGCAATTAGGGACTATAGGTTTCCAATAGATATTTTCCTTTCTTGGCATCTACGCCTGTCGTATAGTGGTCCCGCGAGGCCAACACCCCGCCTCAACGCTCGGAGGCAAACACCCATCGGGCCACTCGTGAGCTAGCCGCCTCGCATGGTATATAGAGAGGGCCTCACCTGTCACTCCCTTCCCCTTTTTTATGGTTACAGTCACCGAGAGGCCAACATCCTGCCACTACGTTTGGTGGCCACAAAAATCCCCTCGCGCCATTGCATAGATAGAGCCTCTCAAGCCACTTGGCAACTAGCAGGGCCTCACCTGTCACCAAACAAAGGATTAATTGTTTCGCCTTGCGGCTTTAGCTAGCAAGCCAGTACTAGCACACTGTGGGTTCATATAATAATGGCTATCTTCATATTTTTTAGTATGTATCAAGCAGGTGGTAAGGATTTCTCTCTACCTAACACTCCAGCTAGAGTCAACACACTTTCACTTGGAGATGTTGCTAGTCCCACAGGACAATTTTGTCCCAACACAGCGGACGATCACGTTTCAGGCTCCAGGCTCTAGCACCTCTGGTAGGACGTAGCGAACTACCCGAGATAAATTGGGTCGTCTCATTCTCTTTGGCAAATCCCAGATTTGCAACAATTTCCATGTTGGCACATGTAGTTTCAGTGCATGCAGACTGTTGCAGATATGTTCCCAATATGTCAGGGCACATGCAAAAACCATGTGTCCCAATAAATGTACCCTGAACCTTACTTCTCGTCTGTAAACATTATGCATTTCCAGTACTTTCTAACTTATCACCCTTCCAGACATTTAGTTTATTTCCTAATCTCCGATTTTAAAGGCCTTCTGTTCAGGTATTGCCATATACTTTTGGGGAAATCTAGAATGCCCTAACTTGCAGTCATCACAGCAGCATCCAACAGCTGGCATTACACTCATGGCCCAAGAAATGGCAGAAATATTTCTACCTGGGCCTCTCCGATCTACACTATTTACAGTGTGGCGCAATCCCATTGTAACTGATCATAGACTTTTCTGCACCTCACGCCTCGGCTACCCCATAATCTCAACTCCCTCATACTCTCCGAGGAGTTTTCATTACAGTATGCCACCATTGTTCATACCATGACAACTCACTCAAGCAGGGAGGGGAAGTCTGGTTAAGTAAAACTGATATCACAAACGCATTTCAGACTGCCACCATCCACCCTGCACTGGCACTTACAGGGCATTTATGGGCAGCAGTTATATATTTCTTCTCCCGCTTAACTTTCGGGTCAAGAGCAGCCCACAATCTTCAATATATTCGTTGAACTCTTTACTGGTTGTGGTTAAACATATCCAGATGCCCCACAGTCATACACTCCCGAGATGATTTCTTGTTGGTCAAAGGGAATGCCTTTCCCTCTAGAAGCTTCAAGGAAGCCATTAGTATGTCTGAACACTTGGGTGTCCCAGTATTCCCTAAGGTCACAGAAGACCCAGACACTGTCGTTACATTCCTGGGCATACAACTTGACTCGGCATCCATACCAACAAATTACCACGCGAGAAATAGGAACAGTCGCAACAACACCAATTACCACCTCCTGCTTGGTACTTGCAACCACATGGAACTACAATCCCTACCAGGTTCCTTAAATTTTGCCATGCACATCGTACCGCAGGCCTGCTTTCATCTCAGACCACTTTGCTTTTTCCTCCCTCCCGAATGATGATCAGGGGCTGTCCCTAGACAACCAAGCCATGGCAGACCTACACATATGGTGGACTTTCTTAACCACACGTAATGGTAAATTATTGTGGCAGCTGCCGTGACAGCCGCCATGGCAGGGGGTCATTTATGGTCAAGGTCATGGATTACATGAACCTCGCCAACATAGCCGGGCTCTGACTAAACTGGCCTTGTCCACCAGCACTCAACACGCTTGCTACAGGGTTTTCCACTTATACAATACGTTTCATGTCGGACCATCACTTAGATAGCTGGTTTGAGGTTTCACCACGTATGTCCTTCGCCTCTTTTTTGCCACCTTAAGTTAATAATTCTCGCACAACACGGTTAAACTTTATCTCACGGGCATTCAACCCTATACGTATTTCTCCATCCCAAACAACAAGGCTTCCTATCCTCCTACCCCATACATGCCTTACTTAGAGACATGGCCAAGCGGACGTTCCCGCTAAAACTAAATACTGGCCATAGACATACAATGTTCAAACTATGACAGAACCACTCGACCATGCACTTTCGAGCCACGCACCAATGCAGTTATCAAAACTGCTACCTATCTAGCCTTTAACGGCTTTCTCAGGCCAAAACAATAACTCACTATCAGCGGCCAACATCATAAACAAGAGTACCTGGTGACCTCTTATCCTCTAAAACACACAGACCACTATGTCCGGTCCCTTCCTAAAACTAAGATGAGTCAGAGGGGCGAGCCAGTGCATATAACCTACTACCTTACAAGCAATGCTGGGTGCCCGGTTAAGGTACTGATTACGTTCTTGGGCACGCCACCATACGCACCACTGAACCATTACTGTCGCTGTACGATACTGTCCTTACCACAGGTAAGTTCATGCACTATGTCCACCTACTCATTCATCGTGCTCGAACTAAACCCTAGCGACTACTCAGGGCACTCCTTTTGGATAGGAGCAGCTTACACAGCCCATAGCCAAGACATCCCCGCACACGTTAAGACACGGGGCCGCTGGGAATCATAGGCTTATGCGATGTACATACCACAGCCGATTCAGGAATTAGGACGCTTTCATTAAAATGTCTAACTGATGGTTAACAAATGCACTATGATCCTGTATAATGTTTTGCATTAATATTTCTCTTTTTGCCCACTTTTTACCGGCTTACAGCATACGTCGGTTTCGGCACACCTCAACCGATTATTCCTAAAGCTACATCTCTACAACCCATCTTATTCTATATCATATGAGAATGCCCCGAACACAAATTGGAAGGCATGGCCTGAAGTTGTGGGAGGGGCTATAGACCTATAAAAGGGACTCCCCCCTTTCCCTACTTACCTTTGTTGGTCAGACGAATAGCCCCACCCTCCACTCCCATTGTTCATATTTCCTCTATGTAAGCCCACTTTTTACCGGCTTACAGCATACGTCGGTTTCGGCACACCTCAACCGATTATTCCTAAAGCTACATCTCTACAACCCATCTTATTCTATATCATATGAGAATGCCCCGAACACAAATGCTGTATATATCATTATATTTTTTTTTTATCATATGTAATGGCATTATCCAGGAAACTTTACAAAGATAGCTGAAAATACATCGTCGGCAATCTCAATTTCATTGTGAGTGCTTTAAGACAAATGGGCAGTCATCAATTATTAAATCTACCAGACTTCTTAGGAAAATCCATTAGTACCATTAATAGCTATGTTTCCATGAGAAATAAATGATAAAATAAATTGAATAAACTAAATACCAAACACAGCATAAAATAACAATTTTAAATCAATACAAAAATAAATTTCACAAAATTTTAAGTTAGAACACATTAATATCCAAATGGCAAAATACATGCAAAAGTGCTGATTTTAATAATTTGTACTATATACATGCAGAGTATATAGAATTTAAATATGTATATGTGCTCAGAATTTAAAGGAACAGACCTACTCCCTCAACGACTTCAATGTCTTGGCGCTGTCTCATCTTTTGGGGTTAAGCCATTTTCCAATGATCAATACTATTGAAGATATATTTAAAAATTAATTTTATTCAACATACTGTGCAACATACTATGTCAGGCACATTGTGGGCCTCTAGTCTAAATTTCTTCAGATTTTCACAAATCATGGGGCACATTACAAAGTTTTAAAGCAAAGGTATTTGAGAGCAAGAGATTGGTGTGGGTTACACTCATAAAATCTGCCAATTTTAAATATTTTATCAAATGATATATAAAATAATATATGCTATAGGAACTGATGTATGTAGTAGGTGTATGGTCCACTTGCAATGGGAACAGACACATCCCAGGATTTTTAAAGGGACACTCCACTGCCCAAACACAAAATAAATCAAAGCCACTGTTTAATATATGTACCCCATATGAAAATGTCCATGCATTTAATTATGTCGTTTTTGATTGGGGATATATCTAAAATCAGCTTGCAAAACCTGCAGTTTTCTTGTCTCCTGCCTTTGCAAACCTTCCCATTCTAACCACTCCCAGACTTTCAGTTGTTATCCAATCACATACTTCCCAATACAGGTCAATGAGAAGTCTTTGCAAGACAAGTGCTCTGGGCAATTGTTACATTTTGAGACGACCAGGAAATAACAAGACCAGTTGTGTGATTGACAGCAAGGAGGGTGTAACCAGGTTAATTTCTAAAAGTGTCAATTTCTATTGAAATCTGCCCTTTTTGCAAAATGAAAAAAAAGAGGACACACTCTTCACACATAAAGCTCTTCACCAAGCTAAAGTACGTTAGGTGTCTGGAGTGTCTCTTTAAAATAAGGTTAACATATTCCCTATATGTAACAAATATGAGGTTGGAAAAATAAAATTAAATGAGGAAATCCACACTGTTCTATTTACGTCTATCTTGGTGTTGAGTATCTCCATTTTGGACGCTGTCAATCATGCTAAGCTCTCCTGTTTCCACCTGTCAGTCAGGAGAGATAGAGTATTATGCTTCTCTTTCATTTCTTTTCAAACCATAATTGTCGTGGTTGTGCACGGGCTTAACTGGATCGTGATGTCAATTTTAAAATCTTTAGTAAAAAATGTAAAGAAAATGTAGCATTATGTAAAAAAAAATAAAAGATGAGGACAGGTTATAGGTGAGTTTCTGTCTTTTATTCAGGGGTGTAATCTAAAAAGGAGATTTGGCTGCCCTTTAATTTTCTGTGTATTGATTGATCATGCAGTATACAGTCTTTACGGAGTTGACTTTCGTAGGTTTGAAATACAAGAAAAATATTTTTTTTTTTCACGTGGAATATAGTTATACTTATTAAATAATGTTGATATTTTAAATTAAATTGAAAAAATTAACTGCTCATGGATGTATTGTGAATGTGAATCTGAATGAAAGACCACATTTCCGTGCATGTATCAGAATGTTCATCTGGCCGTATCACTGTCTCTATTAGCATCGTAGTGGGAAAATCGGTTGCAAATTCCTGAATACTTAAATGATTTTCATATTTGCACATATTTCCATAGTATGTCTGTTGTAGGCAAAATGTTTTTCCTGTTATGTCTGCGTCCTTGTTTTCTCCGGACCTATCTACACTATTAGTGAGTGACTACTCTGCTGTTATCGATTAAAAAACAGTATTTTCAAGGAACACCGTAGTACTTGGAATACAAACATGTATTCCTAATGCTATAGTAGTTTTAATCTATCTATTTTAATTTTTTTTTTAATCTCCCAGTGCTGTGTGAGGGTTATAAAGGTAAGATCTACTTAGCTTTCAGACCTAGCCACATTGGTCTCAGGGGTGCCCATTAGTTACATCCATAAATGTTTTAAAACTACAGCTTCTATGAAGCGTTGTCATTCTAAATGCATTTTAAAGGCATGCAAAGCAACAAGGGAGTTGTAGTTGTAGAACATCTGGGGATCTACCTTTTAGGCAACCCCGGTGCAGATGATCTCAGCCAATCAAATGCTTCGTAATAGGGAAACATTGGGAGGTTAGTGCGCATGCAAATGGGTCTGAAGTGCCCCAGAGTACGTTGGTAGTAGCGAGAACGCTAACCTGGCGGAGGTACTCAGTTGGAGTACAGGAACTCCGTCATGCATTCAGAGAAGATGTCTGTGAGTTTGTTTGTTCTGCTCATAATCACACACTTTAAATTGTGTAATTGCTTCCACCTTATTATTAGGTTATCGGCAGCCATTATTTTTTTTTTTTTTTTTAAATTCTTTATTTTTCTTTGTGCATGGAATAACAAGACGTTTGTCAATGCCACAATGGCATAATTAAAAGATTTAAAAACAGTAGTTGTACATTCATGGCATGTGAATATCAGCACATTTTATATGTTATGTTATAAACAAGCTAAACTAGTAGCGATGTCTATCTAGGTATATGAGAAATAGTAGACTATGCAGTAGCTTAGGCACGCATTATGTAGTCAAATTGTGAGGTTGTTGCAGGGATTACAGCACAGGGTAACAGTAGTATGCATGCTATCAAACTAGGCTCCGGCTAAGACAAAGCTATGAAAACTAAGCAGGTAATCATCCTAACCTGGTGATAACACAACTATGCAATGCGTGTTCCAAGAGTGAGTAAGTCCATCGGTTAGGAGTTTAAGCTTAAAGTGTCATGCTGTATGTACCACAATGTTTGTGTAGATAAGAGCATACATTGTAAACTGGGGTGCTCTTGCCTCTGTCCTTGGGGAGAGAAAATCTCTGCTCTGTAGGCAGCGCCGCGGGCTGTAGGCCCCACGGCGTGTCAGTCCAGGTTGTATTAACCGATGCCTATTCTGGATGTTTTGATTGCATTCCCGGGAAGGTGACCCGCATTTTCAGTGGCTCCTCTATGTTGCGGCGCAATCCCTCCAACGGGTGGTAGTGTAGGCTCACACACCACAGTCCGGTAAGCGGTTGCAACCGCAGAGGGCAGCTGAGTGCTGTGCTGGACTCCGAGTTTTGGGCTCGGCGAGGTACTTGCTTGTGTGGCTTGTGTTGCGCTTTGGTTTCTGCGTGTGTCAGGACGGGCATTTGTGCCCGTGCGCCCAGATGTCGTCTCCTGTTTTGCCGGTCGTTTCCAGTAGCCCCGCTGGGCAGTTGTTCTAGGGGCCCTCAGCCTGGCATTGTAATGGCGGCTTCTGGTGGCCGGGCAAAGCCACGCGGCCACTGCTCTCACTGCTTGAAAGTGTGTAGCTCCTCTGTTGCGGAGTAGTGTCCACAGGCTTTTACAGAGCTGATCTAGTGCCGCCATGTGCTGGGGTAGTGGCTGGGTGCCTGTACCTTTGGGCTGGGGCCTGTGCTGGGCCGTCATCTTGGTTTTGCTTTGGCTGTGTTGCACCCCTGCCATCTGCGCGGTCCGCCGATCTGTCTTCGGGTGTGTGTAGTGTGGCTGGGGAAGACTAGGATGACCCCGGGGGGGTGGGGTAGGTGGTTTGTCAGGCTGTTCCGGAGTTCAGAGCTCGGGGGGTCTCGCCCCGGCTCCAGCTCCTACATGTCTGTTCAATTCAAATGGTAAATCTTTTTCTTCTGTTAACAGATAGCTGTTAGAGATCCTTCCTGGGTCATGGCTGCCTAAAATGCATCCATTCCAAACATTCAGTATCTCCTCCCTCTGCATGCAGACACTGAACTTTCCTCATAGAGATTCATTGATTCAATACATCTCTATTCATCTCTATGAGGAGATACTGTAGGCCGCGGTAGGTGCTCGGTGCCCCCGGCGTCGGTAGTGTGTCTGTCGCTGATGTAGTGCACCCCCAGCGTGGGTGGTGCACCTTTGGTTGTCTATGGGCTTTTCAGTCGTTATTTTTGAGGTTGTTTTAGCCCGTTATTTTTCGATGTTTCAAACTTTGCAAGCACACTGTTTATTGGAATAAGATGAAAAAAATCTATTGCAGAAATTATAACTTGACTTGGGCACTTCCCAAAAATTGGATTCTTCCAAATTGATACAGTTCAGATTTTCGAGAGCCGTGCTTAAAATGACCGTTATTGTAGAAGAAAAAAATTCAAAAACAAAATGTTGTTGATTCAGCAACAAGAGCAGTAACAGTCATTGAGAACGTTAAATAGGAACGTAAAATTTGCTGACTACGGTGTTGTAAAATCATGTTCTCTTGCGTTGGCCGGGAATCGAACCCGGGTCAACTGCTTGGAAGGCAGCTATGCTCACCACTATACCACCAACGCTTGATGTTTTATAGTTTCACCGACACCACAAGCCACATGGTCACATTTTCAGACAAGCTTCCTGATCTCTCAAGAACGGTCGCCTAGTCTCAGTACACATTTCGCTGTTTCAAACTTTGCAAGCACACTGTTTATTGGAATAAGATGAAAAAAATCTATTGCAGAAATTTTAACTTGACTTGGGCGCCTAGACTCAGTAAACATTTCGCTGTTTCAAACTTTGCAAGCACACTGTTTATTGGAATAAGATGAAAACAGTAGCCCGTAGGGCAGGAGCTCGTGCGGTCCACTCCGCAGCCACTATTGTGTCGCAAATTATCTAGCGATACATTGTAATCAATCCCAACATGTGGAAATAGTAAATTATTAGATTTATCTATGTAGTACACTGTATCATAATAGAGTACTTACCATAGAATATAATGTATTATCGTAGGTCCAATCTGTAATGACAATGAAAATATTTGTTTAAATGCAAAGTCCACTCTCTAATTAGGTCAGTAAGGCCCCGGGGGAGAACCCAGCAGTCTCTAGTCTGCAGCTCTGCCGGTTGCAGAGCATGAAGTAGTTCTCTCGCGAGCTCCTGTCAATCTGAATGTTGCCGTGGGTTATTACGGCAAAGCTCAGACACTTCAAGTGCCGGAGCTTGTTAGACAACTACCTCATGGTCTACAACTCTGCACCCAACGGAGCTGCAGGCCGTATAGCCAGTTCCAGAAGGGTGGTAAATGCATAGAATAAAATATTACAGTGTGGGGTGGCTGGCTACAGAAACAACGCCTCCCCATATACTGTCACCCACTCCACACACACTCAGCCTCCATACATCCATACAAGCAGCTCCCCCACACAGATATACACATGTTCACAGAGACACACATTCACCCACATGCAGGACCAGCGCGTCCTATAGGCGACTTAGGCAATTGCCTAGGATGCACCGGCTCGGGGGACACCAAGATTTGAATGACCCGGCAGGAGTGAAGCGCACAGCGCCCTCTTTCATAGTGTGTCACTCAGTGTAGCGTGGCCGGACGTGGACCGCGGTACAGGAGCATCTGTTTCCTATACCCGGCCGGACTGACAGGAAGTGAGTGCACTTCCTGTCAGTACAGCCAGATACAGGAAACAAAAGGAGAGGAGGGATGAGAGAGACAGGACCACTAAAGGGGAGGGGGGTGAGAGAGACAGGACCACTAAAGGGAGGGGGGAGAGACAGGATCACTATAGGGGAGGAGGGTGAGAGAGACAGGACCACTAAAGGAGGGGGGTGAGAGAGACAGGACCACCAAAGGGGAGGGGTGAGAGAGACAGGACCACCAAAGGAGGAGAGAGACAGTACCACACAAAGGAGGGGTGAGAGCACAGGACCACTAAAGGAGGGGTGAGACAGACAGGACCACCAAAGGAGGGGGTGAGAGAGACAGGAGGGGGTGAGAGAGACAGGACCCCAAAGGGGGGGGGTGAGAGAGACAGGACCACCAAAGGGAGGGAGACAGGATCACCAAAGGAGGGGGGTGAGAGAGACAGGACCACCAAAGAGGAGGAGGGATGAGAGAGACAGAGGATCACCAAAGGAGGGGGGGTGAGAGAGACAGGACCACCAAAGGAGGGGGGTGAGAGAGACAGGACCACCAAAGGGAGGGGGGTGAGAGAGACAGGATCACCAAAGGAGGGGGTGAGAGACAGGACCACTAAAGGGGAGGGGGGTGAGAGAGACAGGACCACTAAAGGGAGGGGAGGGATGAGAGAGACACGACCACTAAAGGGGAGGGGGGTGAGAGAGACAGGACCACTAAAGGGGAGAAGGGATGAGAGAGACAGGACCAGGGCCGTCATCAGCCCAACATTCCCACTCTGCACATACATATAGATATGATCGCTATATATATATATGTGCAGCCGCAGGCCCCCCCCCCCCTCCGGCTCCCTGTATTTGCAGAGGGGGCCCAGCAGTCTGCATCTGTATGATAAAGCTCTTCCCTCTCTCTAACTCCCGCGAGACACGCGGCCGTCAGAGCGATGCCACGGGTTACCATGGCAACGCTCCGCGCGGCACGCACAGCACGCTTGCGGGAGTTAGAGAGAGGGAAGTGCTTTATGCAGAGTGTGAGTATCACTGTACACACACTACATCCACTACTCAAACACACTCTGCGTTCACTATACACACTGCATCCGCTACACAAACACACACTCTGCATTCACTGCACAAACAGTATCTAATACACACAAACATTACATCCATTACACACATTCTAATTCACTTCCAACATACACACCACATTCAGTCGTGCATCACTGACAGCAGACTAGGTAGGAGTCCTGTGGGAAGACTCGTGGGCGGGCCTGGGGGGTGGCCCAGACTTTGTGCTTTGTCAGGGGCCCCAAAATATCTGGTGGCAGCCCTGAACAGGACCTTTAAAGGGGAGTGGGGGTGAGAGAAACAGGACCACTAAAGGGGAGGGGGGTGAGAGAACAATGCCACTAAAGGGGAGGGGGGGAGAGGGAGGACCACTAAGGGGGAGGGCGAGAGAGAGGACCACTAAGGGGAGGGGGAGACCACTAAAGTATAGGGAGGGGAGAGGAACACTAAGGGAGGGGAGGAGAGAGCACTAAGGGGACAGGGAAGATTCCTAATGGACAGGAGGGGAGAGCACTAAGGGACAGGGGGAGGAGAGGAGACCACTAAGGGACAGGGCAAGTGAAAGAGATCATTAAGGGACGGGGGAGGGAGAGTGTAAGACAAACAGAGAGGCTGAGGAAGGGGAGAAAGTGAAGCACAGAGGGGATGGTAGGGGAGACAGACACGCAGAGGGGCTCAGGAGAGAGAAGCACAGAGTCACTTGTGAGGGAGACACACAGAGGAGCCAGGGGGAAAAAGAGACACACAATGGAGCTGGGAAGAGTAAGACACAAAGGGGCTTGGGGAGTAAGACATACAAAGAGAAGGGGTAAGAGACACACAAAGGGGCTTGTAAGAGATAAACTAAAGGGGGTGTAAGACACAAAACTTAAAACAATATACAACAAAAAGTATTTTAACAAAATAAATATAATAATAAAAATAAAGAGCTGCTATCCTCTCAGCCCCTATCCTACCCCACAAACCCTCTCTTTCACACTACACACATACACAATGCATCCTTACACATACACAGAAACACACAATGCATCCCATTCCCTGCACACACACACACACACATGCACAGAAACATACAATGCATCCCTACTCACACACAGACACATCGAAACATACAATGCATCCTACACTCCCACAGAAACACACAATGCATCCATTACACACACACACACACACACACACACAATGCATCCCTTACATACAAAAACACACAATGCATCTCTTACGTGCACACACACTGCTTCTTTTACACACACACAGAAACAAAATGCATCTCTTACACACACTCAATGCACCCCTTACAGACACATACACTGCATTACATTACATACACAGAAACACACCTTGCATCCCTTATACACACACACACACACACTACATCCCTTACACAAACTGGTATCCCTATACACTACATTCCATAAGAACACACACACATTACATCCTCTAAAATAACACATAACACACCCCCTACACACATACACTCCACTCCCTGTGAGCGAACTCATGAGTGGGTCTTATAGGCGGGCCTTGTAGGCATATTCACTGTCAGGCCCTGTGGGCCCAGACCGTGATCTGTGTAAGGTGCCTCAAAAAATGGAGCTGCTTCCTGTTTGTTGATTTTTGTGAGCACTGCCCCCAGAGAGCCTGTTTTAACACCAGATCAGTGGAGCCCATCATCATCCTCTTGTCCTCATCTGGTGGTAAGTAGGCAATCCAGTATATTATTAGTGACACTAATCTCTAATTTACCTCACATTAAAGGGACACTATAGTCACCAGAACCACTGCAGCTTAATGAAGTGGTTCTGGTGTCCGTAGCCAGTCCCTGCAGTCTATGCCTGCAATGTGAGGGTGATATGGTAATACAAAGTTAAAGTGGCAGCATATACAATATACAAACATATACAATACCTATAAAGAATATTTAGGATAATGTATGTGAGAGGATTATAGAATATGTAGAGGAATGCCTATGACACTGTTTTCTTATCTGTAACTTCATTATTTGGAAAATTTATTTAAAGTTTTACAGTTTTTTTCTTTCCTAAACAAAATTGTTACTACTACTGCCAAGCTACGAAACCAGACCTGCAATCATGTATACATTTGTGTAAATGTATAAATTTGCCAATTAATTTTACTTACAAAAAACTACAGTCAGAGAACTCACAATGCAGTGGAACAGAGAACCGTGATACTGCAAGCCTCTGAATGCCGAATACAGAGATGAGCTCTCTGCAAACCCTCCTTTCAATATAAATTTTCCGTGGTTAATGAATTTAAATCTCTTTAGTTTATAAAAAAATCGCACCGCACTGGGAACATGATAGCAATGTACAAATTGTAATAACTTCTTAATCCAAGGAGATATCTGACTGCCATTCTGGGGTCAAGAAGGAATTGCTAGTTTGTTGAAAAATTGGAAGCGCTTTAGACTGGGCTTTTTGCCTTCTTTTGGCTCAGTAGCAAAAACAAATGTGAGAAAGGCTGAGCTTGATGGACAAGAATAATCTTGAAAAACAGGCTATAGTCAGGTTAGTGAGGTAAGAAAGGCAGTGATTTTATACAAACCAGAAGCCATATCTCGTGGAGTCCAAACACTTTCTCTTTCTCTGCAAAACAAAAATAGCAAATGTCGCATAATTATTTTTTTATAACTTTTTTTTATTCCACTTTATTTTTTCACTTTTATTTCCATTTTTATGTCCCATTTATTTTCTATGGCTAACATAACCTATATTCTATTACAGGGCTTCCCGAACTTTTATGGGCCGAGACCCACTTTTCAAAACGGTAATTTTTCGAGATCCACTTGCTTTTAATGCATATTTTAAAAAGTGGGACCATGGCAAGCAGCTTTAGAAGCATACAATTGGCACACCATAGCAATCCGCTTTAGATGCACACAATTAGCACACCATGACAATTACTTTTACCCCCCTTTATCCACCTTTTGTGTCTAACACCCCCTTTAGAAAATATTACCCCCATTTTGTGGCTTACATCCCCCTTTAGTGTATCTTATCCCATGTTTTCCCCTTGTGTGTGTTTTACACCCCCTTGTGTGTCTCTTATTCCCTCCCACTCCCAGACCCTTTGTATGTCTATTACTCCTCCAAGCCTCTTTGTGTGTGTCTCTTTCTTCCCCCTAAACTTCTTCCTCCATTCCATTCACATTATTTGAAAAATTCAAAAATTCAGGAAACAACTTGTCTGTCCAAAAACAAATGCCCAAGTCTAGTAGAGGATACAATGGATCCTCTACTGCGGTCTGCTCTGACACTCTACATGAAGTGAATGGCAGGAGGGGGAGTGCTGTGAGCCACTCCGGCCAGTTACACGGATATTGCTCCTTATCGCTCCCTACGGTTGCTCCGGCCCTGTGCATATGATACATCTTTTGATGGGTCACAGGAATCTTCAATGGAAAGATCTCCTCCTCTCTCTATCTCTATGCTGCAGGCTACCTCTTTACGAAGAGTTACTGCAGTTATATCGCTTGCCAAAAGGTTTTCTACCATTACAATCACTCATGTACTTTTCATAATACCTGCACTCTCTCTCTCTAGAGTCTGGGGTTCTTTTCGGTTATAAGGGTCCCCTCCACATCACAAATTCACCACTCGGAAAAGTCTTGGAAGGAACCTTTTAGCCTTTTGGAGCTTTTACTTCCATAGCAGAATGTCTTCTTTCTCTCTGTTGAAGGCTAGCTAACCTTTCTCCCACTTGCCCCTAACATTTCCCGAGTTTTTTCCATTCACTCACACATTGGGGACGTCCATTCTAGCCTGCAACCCAGGAGACCTGAATTCACATTATCTCCATAATGCATTAAATTGGGGATCCATGTTGGCTTGGCAAATCCTTTTAATAACAGTCAGATAGTATAATAACCGTGCAATAGCCTACCTTTGTTTGCGCTTCTTTTTCTTGTCATCTAGAAAAAGAGAGAAAATGAATAAACTAAGAGGTCTGGAGAAGACAACATTTTCCTTTAGAATGTAAATTTTTATCTGCCCAGTTACGCAGACAATTCAGGGGTCGGGGTGATAGAACCACTTCATTTTGCCTGCGGAACTTACACTTTAATTCATACAGGGCAATATTAATAGAACACTGGGAAAGGGAAAATAAATTGAAGAGTTTATAATAATATTATGGTGTGTATAATAAATCACTAGTCTTTAACAGGGTGCTAGTAGGTCCACAATATTTTCCAGGACACATAGCAAGTTGATTTCTGTCCTTCAGTGTGTGTGTTTTACTTACTACATGTCTGTACATTACAATGAATAATCTATATATAGTGGATCTGGCAACCCAAGATTATGGGCATCTATGAGCCGCCAAGACCCAAATGGTCCAGAGGAGATTGCTGATAGCGTTACCAAGTTTGATCATGTACAGAATTATTTGGATATTGGAAAGCAGATTTTAATTTCTTAGGCCAGTGGTGTACACACAACCCATGGGGCCCCGGTGCGAAACTGATCGCGCTGTTAAAGCGCCGCAGTGCTGACCGGGCCCCCTGGAAATCCATACCCATCGGGTGACCCTAACAGCATGGGCAACTTGATGGGCCCCTTGAATGTGCGGCCCCCGGCAGTTTGCCGCTCGGGCCAGGGCCGCAAAGCATGGAGGCTGGTATCGGGGTCGCAGGGCGGCCGGGCCCCCCTGGAGTGACGGGCCCAGTCGCAGCTGTGACCCTATATGTACACCACTGTCTTAGGCTAATACTTACATATTCTCTTGATGTAAACAGTTATCGTCACTGAAATTACTACAACCACGAGGCCTGTTATTGCACCGACCAACACAATGATCCCGAATGGAACTATGCAGGGTAAAAGACAACAAAAATCAGCAAAGATGTGTGAACATTGAACTGAGCAGATGTCAAGCAATGCATTGAATTCCATGTTTTGCGCAATTAGTGTTCGGTAGAAGAGTAGAAAAGGCGATGCAGGGTAATTGAGCAAGATGGGAAAATAAAAGGTAAAAATGGAATGTCAGTGATCGTTCTAGCAGGAATTTGAATTTTCTACAAGGGAAATTTTTGTTGGAGATTATTATGGCAAAAATCAGAATATTCCATTAAAGCAACATTTTGATTTTACTGAAATACCTGCATTCACTCCATAAAAGCACCTTGATTTTTTTCATGGAATTTCCTCATGAAGACAGACAAGTTAAAGGAACACTCTGGACACTATAACAACTGAATCAGCATGAGGTTGTTATGGTGCCAGTAGGTCCCTGGTGCTGGCTTACCTTTAAGGGTTTAATGATTCACCCCAAAACCCCCAAACGGTTACAACCCCAAAGTCTCCTTGCCAGTGCTATTTGCTTTTCCCCCTCCAATGTCTGCTTTCTGAAAAATCTTCAAAACACAAGCCTTGGACTGCCATCGGCAGGGAGCTGTGGATTGGTTCACAGTGGTCAGCTGACGCTCTAACCCAATCTGTTTCTTCAATTAAGTTGTTATGGTGCCTGGAGGTTCCCCTGTAAGCAGCGTGGTCTTTGTGTAATGGAACATTCTCCATATGTATTTTTACTTTTTTTTTTTTGCCAAACCACTTTAAGGAGACAAAAATATGAGACTCCACACATATCGCACAAACACCATAACCACTGCAACAGTGATAACAGCAAGTGATTATAGGCAGCAGGGACTACTGTCAAGATCTCGCAGAATCACTGGAACCATTTTACATCAACAATCTGGTGATTTGTCAATTATCTAGGGTAAAACTCATCTGGATATTTTATAAAACTTTTTATTTTACCACCAGCTTTCGTAGGACCAGGAGGCGACGTGGTGAAATCAGGGACAGCTGGAAAAAACAAAAGAAATCACAAACCTAAGTGTTACTATACAATGATATATAATAATGAAAATGTATCAAATGATTTTACTTTAGTTACTACAGAGTATGCAGCATTAGCAGATATTGTGCGTGATGTTTTTGCAAAGCTATTTAAATATGTTTTTTTGAGTTTATTTCTTTCTAGATATTTATGGATTTACATAGAAATGGCCAGATACAATGTGTACATTTTCAACAAGCAATATGTCACATCTCATAGACAAGGAACGCAGATCTTCCTGTAGCACAGAAATAACAGAAAAATACGCCAAACGAAAAGGTATATAATCAGCGTTGTTTCTGGACTCCCTAGTTTGTCTGATATTAGCACTATTTCATTGTTAAACCTGAGTCACCTGGAAATCTGGGATTGAAAATTCCATTTCTGTTATTTGTTGAAGGAACAGTCCAAGCACTGCCTCGCTATTGTTGTTATGATTTTTTTTATTTTACTTGGGGCCCACCAGATGCAGCTCCCTGCCTTCACTACAAATGACAGAGAGTTGGAAGCTCTTAAAGGGATACTATAGTGCCAGGAATACAAAGCTGTATTCCTGCTACTATCACTCCCACTGCCTCCACCCTCCCTTGTCCTCACCCCCCAGGGTTTAAAACTTTTTTTTTTTAATTCTTTATTTTTGTAGTGCGTATAAATACAATAATCGCTGACATTGCCACAACAGTGTATCTGAGCAAACACAGACAGAAACATTCACAGATGTGCACAAAATATACTGCTGCTTGGAATCCTTAATCTGCAGCATTATTTGTTCAAAGTATGAGCGATAACAAGTTACTTCAACACATCTAGGCTAACAGTAGTTGCAAAGATTCTATGCAGAGACAGAGCTATAACCTACTTTACAGCTATACATTAAGGTTTGTCTAATCAATTTCCTAGATTTGAAAACTGTTACATAGGAAACATGCTTATCTTCCTGTCTGGGTAGAGACTATTGGGTAGAAAATCAGAACAATAATGCATGCTTCCGAGTTTTAGCGCGTGTAGTTCAGTTAAGGAGACATCAGAGTGGAGACACTGCACTATTTACACATAGTAACATGCCTGGCGTATAGGCATCCGCTTTCTATTGTACATGGTAACAGGAATACTTAGAAAGCTTAATATGTGGTCTAAAGTAAAGTTAAAGTATTAGCAATGCTAACATTTGCCTGCGGTAGGTACACGAGTGGTTAGTAAACTTGCTAAGCTGAGTCGTTGGTTAAGATTGAGAACATAAAAGGTTAAGAATACAAAAGCATTAATACATTGAGTTATGGTAGTAGGCATTGTAATGGTGGGGTAAAAGTGGCCCCGGCCCGAGAGTCCAGCATCAGCCCATTCTCCTGCTTGGGAATGTATGGATATTCTAGGTGAGTCTTTTTAGCCAATGCCCCTGCACGAGGCCGATTCTAGCAGAGCCATCAATGGTGCCGATAGGAACTGCTTCCAGGCGTCCCAGGGATGCAGCATGCGGATGATCCGTGCGGGTGATTACACGTAAGTAGAGAGCATTTGTGGAACTGTCCCTGTAGTGTGTAAGTGGTTTAGGTTAGGTTGGGGGTGGCCTTGACGCTTTTCACCTCTTGGGCACCTTATTTTCCCCCCTCCTTGGGCATATATGCATCGCTAGTACTGGGCCATTCCATATTGAGCTTTCCGCCCCCTCAGGGAGTATGGTGGTCTCCTTAGCCGGCCAGGTTTGTCTGCCTTCAAGGGGCCTTGTGGTCTCTCTGGCAGAGCACGCGTGGTAGCGGTGGCGGGCCCTGCCACGTGGTTAGCGCTTGTTGATTGCTTTAACCCGGGGGGCTCCCTTTTTGATGTTGTTGGCCCCCGGGAGGTGAGTAACCCTGCTGTACCTGCAGGTTTCGGTCTGCGTTGCATGGGGCTTTCGCCAGAATCTTTTGAACAAGTCGTCCAAGCGTTCTGTGCTGCTCGCCTGTCACCGCCTCGTGGTCAGCTGCCGCCATCTTGGTCTCTGTGGCTCGACTGTGTGCGCAGTGTTGGCTGACCAGTGGTGAGAATCGGATGAGTAGGGCTGTTAAATATTGACCGGGATAACCCCTGCCTATCCATGGGGGGGGGAGTGCTTTGCCGCGGCCCCTGTTACTGCTGATGTTCCCGAAGAGTGGCCGTCTCCCCGTGTCTCAGTCTCATGTAGGCCGCAAGCCTCATTGTGTCAGGTCGGCTGTGCATGGGCTTGTAAGAGGCACCATTCGATGCGGTAGCCTTCCCTGGTTACGGGTACTGTGGTCTGCGGTCTGTGGGTGTCAGTATTCAGATACTGTACCCCGTTCTTTGTCCCCAGACGTGGGAGCTCATGCTGGGCACGTCTAGGCTGCTTGGTTCCGCCCCTCCTAAAACGTACCTTTTCCCAGCGCTGATTTCCCTTGGACTCCGACGGTCTGCAACGAGCGGGTGCTAATGAGCATTAGACCTTTTCCGATGGGGGAAAAATCTAATGCACAGCGTCAGATACAGGACCAAAGGTTAGTTTCGATTCAGGAAGCCATCTAGTGGCTGCACCCAGGCCACTTCAATGAGCACAGTCTCTACAGTGTCCCTTTAAAGGGACACTATAGGCACCCAGATGACTTCATCTCATTCAAAGAAAGAAACCGCACTGTTTACAGCCAGTCGATTTTTCTGTGTTGAAAGTAAAATGCAGCGGTGAACTCTGACATACCGGTACTTCTCTATTTTTCCCCCACTCCATCAATGACATTAAAAGGAACACTATAGGGTCAGGAACACAAACATGTATTCCTGACCCTATAGTGTTAAAACCACCATCTAGCCCCCCTGACCTCCCCTTGCCCTCCTAAATATAGTAAAATCTTACTTTTTGTTTAAGGATGCTGGTGCTGGCTCTGCCCCTGATCTGCCTGCTTGGCTGACATCATCATAAGTGATTATCTCATGCTTTCCCATAGGATTGGCTTAGACTGTCAAGGAGGCAGATCAAGGGCAGAGCCACCACAAGCCAAACACAACCATGGCCAATCAACATCTCCTCATAGAGATACGTTGAATCAATCAGTCACACTGTTAGGCACTGCTCCAAGAAGTACCTATAACAGCCATCTGTAAACACTGCATTTTCTCTGAAAAGACCGTGTTTACTGCAAATGTCTAAAGGGACATACTAGACTTACCCGAACAACTACATTAGGCTGTAGTTCTCATAGTGACTATAGTGTCCCTTTAAAGCATATCTTTAATTCCCTTTGCATATTTCACTTAGATAACCAAAAGTGGGAGGTTTGTTGGTCGCAGGTTGTAGTGGAGTTAAGTTGTACTCACCCTCGCAGTGCTGCCATCTAGATGGTGCAGAATCCACGCATTTATCATGTAAAACTCATGGACATTGTAAGCAAAAACCTCTTAGAGTGCTCAAAGCACAGATTTCAAATGGGTTTTTTTTAAAGGCACTTTAAAGGCACTTATCTTTTGTGGACATAGTGATGGCATGTAAAGCGTATGATGGCATGTAAAGACCATGATACACGTGCTAAGATGGTAAAAGCATGCAAAACGCAATAACAATAGGATGTAGACACGGCTGTAAAGTAGTGGTGCAATACAATGGTCATGTTCCCCTTTAGAGCTAGATTTGGAAAGTTCCCTTTAAGATGTTTCCACGTTTATGTCTCTTTAAAGAAACACGTCACCTGATAGTGTAAGGTGGAGTATATTGCTACTCTTGGATATCCCACATGTCGTTGATACCAACTGTTGATATCTGCAGACGTAGTTTCCTGGGACAGTGAACTCAGCAATGGTGAAGGTCACACTGTGCATGGACTTGGGAGCTTCTTTTGTTTCAACAAGTTTTCCGTCGTCCCGTATCTGCAGGTGGAATGTACTTTCTTGGTAGATACTGGGCGCTGCGCACTGCAGGCTGACAGACCGTCCCTTGAAGATAGCACCTTCCGTGAGCAGTGTGAGGTTTGGGGCTGGCAAAAGCCCTGTAAAAAAAAATATATAAAAATAAACTATACGCATTCTCACATTACACTACTGGAAATCAGTCTATATGAAGTTTCAAATTATTTTGTTTCCCAATATCAAGCCATCCCATGCACCTCTCTTTCATAACTCACATAGTCCTGCTCACTGTCCCATCAAAGCCGACCCCCCCACCCCCCATAAAAATAAATTATCTCCCCACTCTGATTCATTAGAATTTCACGCCTTCAGAAACTCATATCTAACATTCTATATCACATGAAAATGGTTACCTTCTGACATAATGATCATCATCCACTCAATAATTAATTAATGGTAACAACTACTACATCCCAACACTTACCAACTTTCTTTATCACTAATATAAAGTGACAGTAAAATACATAATTCAGTGAATCACTGTCTGCTGAAGAAGAATTAAAATACTACAGGGCCCTATGCAGTTTATTCGTTTGGTGCCATCTGTCATTCTTCACATAGGGATGGTGAATAAGTCCAAACAAATTCAGGGTCCAAGGGTCCCCGTCTAACTCCTGGGCACCGGGCAGCGCTTTAAGGACACCCTATAGTTAATCCTACCCTGTTCTCTCCTTATTTAAAGGACCACTATAGTGCCAGGAAAACATACTCGTTTTCCTGGCACTATAGTGCCCTGAGGGTGCCCCCACCCTCAGGGACCCCCTCCCGCCCGGCTCTGGAAAGGGGAAAGGGTTAAAAACTTACCTTTTTCCAGCGCTGGGCGGGGAGCTCTCTGCCTCCTCTCCTCCTCCTGGGCTGAATGCGCACGCGCGGCAAGAGCTGCGCGCGCATTCAGCCGGTCACATAGGAAAGCATTCATAATGCTTTCCTATGGACGCTGGCGTGCTCTCACTGTGAAAAATCACAGTGAGAAGCATGCAAGCGCCTCTAGCGGCTGTCAATGAGACAGCCGCTAGAGGAAATAGGTGAAGGCTTAACCCATTCATAAACATAGCAGTTTCTCTGAAACTGCTATGTTTATGAAAAAATGGGTTAACCCTAGCTGGACCAGGCACCCAGACCACTTCATTAAGCTGAAGTGGTCTGGGTGCCTAGAGTGGTCCTTTAAGTAGCCATATAAAAGAATCTAGGTTTTTATGTTGCCTATAAATTCACAAACAAATATAATGCATTTAGTTATATGGATTCTCTATAAAGTGACACCAATATTTTTAACAGGTAAAACTATAGGTTTTACCAGTAACCTACAGAACTTCATCAGAGATTCTTCAGCGAGATCCAGCAAACTTATCAATATTGGCCTCAGGCTGGGGGTGGGGCAAGCATGATGTCATAGCAGTGACGCCTTTTGCAACACAGGAGAATGCTCATAATATGGGAATCTGGGCTATTATATACCAGACACACCAACAATATGGCGCTCCTAGAAAAGAGGGAAATTAGGATAGAAAAGAGGGACAGAGGCATGTAGGCACCAACACAGGGACTGTCCCTCCTAAATAGGGACACTTGGGAGGTGTGATAAAGTATAGAATGGGTGCAGCGAGTCTGAGAAATATCTGCCCAAATGGGAGGGCTCTAGAGGCTCTACATGTGGGCAACCTTGGTTGTCTCCCTTGCCAAGCAAGCTAATAAAATGAGGCACACGTGCCCTGAGATAACACATTCCCATTACTGCCATGTGTGACACCAGTGACATAAATAGCGTCATTGCCACCCCATCTCATTGATCTGTCATCTTCCTATCTCCGCTATATAAATGCTGGCAAGTATTACCCATGGAATCATTCGCAGAACAATCTGTTGCCTTGGACAGAACAGGGTTATCTGTAAAGAAGAGATATAGATATGTTAAAATACAATGCCTAGAAGGAATGATCTCCTACATTCTATTTTGCTCTCTGTATCATAGAGCATGCTGCACTAGTAGGTATTGCAACATCATGTTTTTGTAACATATAAGCTGATGAGTCTATGGATACATTAAGCTAATTTTAACTATGTTTTCTGAATACATTTCCTGTGTTTATTTTCTAACGAGAAAAATAATGTATACAGACCCATAAATAGCTACTGTTCCACACAGCCCGGAAAGAACAGCAAAACTACACAAAAAATCATTCTAAGCATAGAAATCAGCCTTGCACTCAGGCTCCCACTATCTTAGGGTGGCATTCATGGCTATAGTATTAACTGGCGCAGGACTCCAAATTATACACTCTCCAAAAGGGCTAGTCACGCCCCCCTCCCAGTCCTCTCCTCGTCCTTACAGCGATGGGAGCCCATTGGGACTACTCTGGGAAACCGGGGTATCCCCAACATCTCCAGCGGACCTGGCACCAATTTCACAAAACTCTACTTCTGCCTGGTCCAAGGCATCAGCTCGGTGAAACTAACGTCTGCTCCTGCACCTTCATTTTAACACCCAGAGTGCTTTGTGGAGGAGAAGTAGGGATGAGGACAACCTACAAATGCTCACCGAGAGCCAGGAGGAGCCCCTGGCACTTAGTCGCAGCAGCCTGGAACTCTGCGCCTGATCGGAATGTTGTCTCAGCTCAGTGAAACTTCACTCAACGATTTTTCCGGCTAGGTTAATCCGATCCGGGCGCTTTTTGGACACATTGCTTGGGAGAGCGGGCACCGTCTGGGGATGCCTAAATTGTGTATAAGAAAAAGTATGATTTTTCATGGGTACAGCGCCCTGATGTCTGGGGATTTAATAAAGTCAGCAGTATATAATCGAATTATCTCCCAGACACAGCAGCAGTGGGACTGCAACCTAATGTCCATGTTAATGACCTTCTGTTGTTATTGTCCCTATAAATATGTGTGTTTGGTGACAATAAACAGTTGTTTTTGTACTATGTGTCATATAGTGTTTGTGGATGAGCTGTAATCACTATAGTGCGATATTCTCCAACCAGAGGGAACTACTAACAGATGTACTCAGCTGGAGTACTCGGCTTCTTTACAGTATTCGTTACCCCATAGCTATATATTTTTTTAAAAAGTAACTGTTATTTAACCCAAACCCTTATATAGTCATTGACATTTCAATGGCTTCTTATGAATCCCAAAAGTCCCTAAAACTAAATAAATGAATAGACAAAAAGTTATTGGGTGTCTCATACTAGAAATGTCTAACAGTACATCAGAGTATTGATGTTCCCAGGTTATGTAATTCCCTGCTACCAGTGGTCCAGTGAGCTCTTATTGTCTTGCGTAAGACTCGTGTTAGATTTAGAATTAACTGCAATACCGGCACCGGCCAGTAGGTATTGGCGCTGTGTATGGAGAGAGACAGGGATAGGCGCTGTGTATGGAGAGAGACAGGGATAGGAAGCTGCATCTTATCCCTGCTTCTCTGCTGATTGAAACCGCAGGGGAGCAACACATGCAGCCAGATTCAGCCTACAGATCAGGTAAGTGGGGGGAGGGTTTGAGAG
>OW240914.1:35265483-35276768 GCA_933207985.1 Pelobates cultripes
TCTTTGGATCATCTTCTTAGCTCAGCAATTGTGCAACTATCGCTAAAAGGATCACAAAATAAAAAAAATAATCAGTAACGTTTAAAATAAAGTTTTAACTGTAATGCCACAATTCAAAATGGAAATTTGTAAAAGCGAAATTGATGACCATGAACAAAACATGTGGCTAATATGCCAGTGATCATTAACTCTGCAGGCTGTGGAACTAAAAAAAAAGCAAAAAAACCCAGCCTAATTTAATGCTCTTAAAGGAACACTATAGTTACCTAAATTTCTTTAGTTAAATAAAGCCGTTTTAGTGTATAGATCATTCCCCTGCAATTTCACTGCTCAATTCACTGTCATTTAGGAGTTAAATCACTTTGTTTCTGTTTATGCAGCCCTAGCCACACCTCCCCTGGCTATGATTGACAGAGCCTGCATGAAAAAAAAAAACTGGTTTCACTTTTAAACAGATGTAATTTACCTTAAATAATTGTATCTCAATCTCTAAATTGAACTTTAATCACGTACAGGAGGCTCTTGCAGGGTCTAGCAAGCTATTAATATAGCAGGGGATAAGAAAATCTTAATTAAACAGAACTTTCAATAAAGAAAGCCTAAATAGGGCTCTCTTTACAGGAAGTGTTAATGGAAGGCTGTGCAAGTCACATGCAGGGAGGTGTGACTAGGGTTTATAAACAAAGGGATTTAACTCCTAAATGGCAGGGGATTGAGCAGTGAGACTGCAGGGGCATGTTCTATACACCAAAACTGCTTCATTAAGCTAAAGTTGTTCAGGTGACTATAGTGTCCCTTTAAAGGTGAAGGAAAAGACTTCTCACATCAGATAATGCACATCATTGAAAAGAAGGACGCTTTTACTAAACCCTAACTTTTCCCCAAGAATTCTATATCTGATTGTTTGTGACGCATCAATAAAACTCAGAATGTTAGTGTTAATTCATAAGCAAAGTTAAAATATCGGAAAGACTCCCATTATTTTCTTAAAATATTTATAACATTTAATTATAGATGGGAATATTTATTTACATTTTCATTATTGACCAAATGTTGACTTTTCCCTTGCCAGTGTACTTAGTATCCTGATAATTGCTACAGTTACATCAATGGAGTGAAGAAACTGGCCATTTTGCCAAATTTGGGAAATTGATCGAAAGTTTGTCTTGTCACAGTGATACAGGATAGAATCAGGTTATCCTTAATCCAGGTGACATCAGAAATCCAGTGAATCAACTAAAGTCTGAGCAAACAGCCCAAAATACAAAGAGATTAGTGTGATCCTTGAAAAGCCGAGTCAGTATTCGTGGAAATAATTAGGGAGGTTAGGAAGGGGCCCTGAAGGAGTTGGAGGAATTCTCTTAGCCGGCAACTAAGTTTGAGAATCTGAAACACAGTTGAGTTAACCAGAGAGAGAAGAACACAGTCACAGGAGCATGGGCCTCCGCAGGAATTTTTCCAGGGGGGGGCATAATTGTAATGACATCCATGCTTGGTACCTTTTTGACAGTGTCATGAAAGGGAAGGGGCATAGCCATTATCACATAAAGCCAGGGTGAATAGCGTTTTCACAACTGGTGTCAGGAATATATGTTTGTATTCCTGACACTATAGTGTTCCTTTAAGCAAATTAAAGGACATTTCTGGTCACCATAACAACTTCATCTAAATGAAAATGCTATGATGCCAGGAAGCCCCTGGGTGCTCGCTTTCCTTTAAGGGGTTAAATCACTCTCAAATGGTTTAACCCCAAAGGCTTCCTCCAGCTCCAGGTCGCTCAGTGGTATTCGGCTTCTGAAACAGAGTGTCAGAAAGTGCAGATTGACGTCAGGCATGGGTGCCGCTGATTGGCTAGAGTGGTCAGTTGACGCTCTAAGCCAATCGCTAGTTCCCGGTTCATAAAATATTTTTGCTTTTTTATGAATGGGGAGCTACTGATTGGCTTAGAGTGCCAGCTGACCGCTCTAGCCAATCAGCAAGCCAACGGCACTCTGTGCTTCCTGACACTCAGTAAATAAAAGTGAACACATTAATACTGATATTTTTTTACCTTTGGAGATGAGAAGATCCCGCGTTTCCTTGCCTGGCCCAGGTACCAAAGCCTTATGATGTGGTGTCCAGAATAAAGTGGAGGTTCACTTCATTTGTCCTTCCTGCTCCAATCTCCTTTTCCTCTCCTTCATTTGACAGTCTTTTTTTTTATCTTCTGACACTGTTTTCTATCCTTGGCCCCTTCTGCTCTTTTACCTTTCTGCTACTTTCTGCTTATTTTGCGCCCTTCTGCTCCTTTCTCATTCTGATCCCTTTCTGCTCCTTGAAGACCCTTTCTGCTCCCTTTTCTACTTTAGCTTTGTGCTCCTTCTGATTCTTTCTGCTCCTTTACCTTTGTGCTCCTTCCTGCTCCTTGCAGGCCCTTCCTGCTCTTTGCAGGCCCTTCCTGCTCATTCTCCTATTTTACCTTTGTGCTCCTTCTGCCCCTTCCAGCTAATTTCTGACCCTTTCTGCTTCATCTACTTTACCTTTGTGCTGCTTTACCTTCCAGCTCCTTGCTGACCCTTCCTGTTCATTTCTGTTCCTTTCTGCTCCTTCTCCTACTTTACCATTTGTGCTCCTTGCTGTCCCTTCCAACTCCTTGCTGCCCCTTTCTGCTCCTTGATGTCCCTTCCTGCTCATTTCTGTTCCTTCTCCTTTTCTTACTTTACCTTCCTGCTCCTTGCTGACTCTTCATGTAGGCTGTCTCCCCCATCCCTCACTTCCATAGGCATGCGCACAGGGTGTGTCGGGTGTGCATGGGCACACCCTAATCCCCACGGCACGCCAATGGATTGAGACTGACAGGGGAGATCTCTGGATCTCCCCGGTCAGCTCATGCAGAGCCGACGCTATGCGGAGCGGCGGCTCCGGTCTAAGCCTCCATGGGCCGGTGGGGAGATCAAAGTTCTACCTCACCGGTCCACAGCAGCATGGAGGGAGGCAGCAGAGAACTCAGGCTAGAGTTCACTCTCCACTGAACCACCAAGGAAGGCAGCAGGACTGGGATATTAACTAATCTGCCCCCACTTCCACCCAAACATACAGCACTCACACAGCACACACAGCCCACAAACAGCACCCACACACATATATCACCCTTGCACACACAGCACCCACACACACTCAGCACACTAACAGCATCCTCACAAACACACAAAACCCACACACAAACAGCACACTCACACACAAACAGCACCCTGACAAACACACAACACACACACACAGCACACAAACAGCACACTAACAGGACCTGAACAAACACGTACACACAAACACCCTCACACACACACACACACACACACACACACACACACACACAGCACACTACCAGTTCCCACACAAACAGCACCCTCACACACAGCACACTAACAGCACTCTCACAAACACACACAAAAACACCCTCACCCACATAGCACACTACCAGCACCTTCACATAGCAGTATATATATATATAAATAAATATACACACATACATATACATATACACATGGCGTGTGTTTGTGCTTTAGGGTGCACACCCTAATGCAATAGGCTGCCCCCCCAGCCTCACTCTAATCTATAGGCTGCTGCCTACATCCCTCACTCACTCCCTAATCACTGAGCAACGCTGAATTACTCCCCTAATCTATAGGCTGCCCCCCAGCCAACCTCACCCCTAAACTATAGGCTGCAGCCCCCAGCCTCACTCTCCTAATCCAACAGGCTGCTGCACAAATCTATAGGCTGCTGCCCAGGTAAATCACAGGCTGCCTTTGAATCCCAGGCTGCTGCCCCAAAATCTATGAAACACCTTGCCCCGTCACAACAGGCTGCCGCGCCACACCCAAATCTATATAGGGCTATCAAACCCTCCCCTATCCCTCCCTTACCTAATCTAGGCTGCTACCCCCCCAAAATCTGGGCTGCTGCCCTCCCCGTCTATGGGCTATCTCAGGCCTCCCCAGCCTGCTCCTAATCCCTTAGGCTGCTGCCCGTCATAGGCTGCTGCCCACATCTATAGGTGCTGCTCACAAATCTAGGCAACGCTGATCTATAGTCTATCTCAAACCCTCCCCCCATCCCTTACTTACCTGATCTGTAGGCTGTCTCTGGCTGCATGTGTTGCTCCCCTGCGGTTTCAATCAGCAGAGAGAAGCAGGGATAAGATGCAGCTTCCTATCCCTGTCTCTCTCCATACACAGCACTACCTACTGGCCGGCACCGGTATTGCAGTTCATTTTAAATCACACGAAAAATAGCAGAACAAGCTGAATAATCCGGGGGGGGGGGCAAGTGCCCCCTTTTGCCCACCCCTGCGGACGCCCATGGTGGTCATGTCTTTAGTCAAAGCTTTTGGAGCTGTTCCAGTTTGCCTTAGGAAATGTTTATACTCATGGCTTGTGTTTTAGAGATGTTAAAGGACCACTATAGGCACCCAGACACGTCAGCTTAATGAAGTGGTCTGGGTGCCATGTCCATTTAGGTTTAACCCTTTTTGCTGAAACATAGCCGTTTCAGAGAAACGGCTATGTTTACATTAGGGTTAATCCAACCTCTAGTGGCTGTCTCATTGACAGCCGTTAGAGGCGCTTCTCACTGTGATTTTCACAGTGAGAAGATGCCAGCATCCAAAGGAAAGCATTGAGAATGCTTTCCTATGAGACTGGCTGAATGCGCGCGCATTCAGCCAGGGACGTCAGAAGAGGGAGGAGAGTCCCAGCGCCGAGGGAGCCCGGCGCTGGAAAAAAGGAAATGGATTAACCCCTTCAGCCCGGCGGGTTTGTTTTCCTGGCACTATAGTGGTCCTTTAAGTTTGTAGTGGGAACACTTACTGTATTTGGAGAGGGTATCATGAAAGTTCGGCAATGAGATAAAGGGTTGCTCTAGCGTAAGGAGTATGCCATCTGCGAATAATGATAATTTGTATTCGTGACCTTGACTGGTAAACCCATGGATAATCGGATTGTCTCTTATTAGTTGTGTGAGTGGTTCTAGGAATAGGATGTAGAGTTGATAGGGGGCAGCCCTGCCTGGAGCCATTTGATATTGTAAAATGTTTTGAGATAAAGCCTCATTTGGTGACTCTTGCTGATGGTGTTGAATATAAATGCTGATACAAGGGCTAGGAAGTCAGTGGGAAATCCGAACTTTTGCAGGACCGCGCGGAGAAAGGGCCAGTGCAGCCTGTCAAACACTTTCTCCGCGAAGAGAGAGAAGCATGCGGTGCGCCCCTCCTCCCTGCGTCCCGCTTAACAATTTTAAGATTTTCCATGTACCGTTCGCCCCCTGCTGCTGACAAACTTCACTTGATCTTCATGAATCAGGGATGGAATTATTGGTGCCATTCTGTTGGAGAAGATCTTGGCTATCAATTTAACATCGGTATTAAGAAGGGAGATTGGTCACAGATTTTGGCATTTGGTGGGGAGCTTTCTGGCTCTTGGGATAGTGGCCACATGTGCCATTAGCATTTCTGATGTAATCTGACCTGTTTGCAGAATTTGGCTGAATGTTTGTTTTCCAAATGGGGGGCTAGGAAAGTGGCAAATTTCTTATAGTATGCGTTTGTCAGGACATCTGGTCCTGGGGACTTGCCTTGGGAAAGAGAATTACTAGTTTACAGGATCTCCTGCGTTGTTATAGGCGCTCGTATTGTTTATCTTTGTTGGTCTGTCAGCAATGGCAGAGTGGTGAGTTGTAAGAACTCTGTAATTGATGTAGGTCCTGGTCGTCCTTGAGATTATACAATGTGTAGTAATAAGCTATAGCATCATTTATGTGACGAGACCAATCTCGCCACATTGCATTGGAGAAGCCTGGTTGCCCGCCTGCTGCCCCTGGACTATGGCCCCCTTTTAAAAGACATCTTTTTTTACCTGCAGAAAAGCTTCATTCGTGCTTTTCTGCCTGGGGTTCGGTAGATTTGTTTGAATGTGTTATACCCCAGATAGGAATCCCATGGAACCCATTCGTATGAAACTGACTGTAAAGACTTTGGCTCCATGGCGATTAAACTGTATTCGTGTGGTCTGAGTGCCATTCACCTAATAATGTGCACTCAGACCTGAGCTATCTGGGGATATGTATGAAATGTCTACTGTGTGTTATGTGTAAAAGTAACCAACTTTATGTATTTTAAAGTGTTTTGTCTTTTGTGTCTTTTTTGCAACCATGTATGTGCTTAATGAGTCTTGTGTCTGTCCTGGGAGATAATTGAATTACTCTCAGGATAGAGACTCTGAAACTGGTTTAGACCCAGAGAAAGCCAAATACTTCATTTTAAGTGCACAAAGGACTACTAACTTTTGAACCCCTGGTCTGATTTGTGCCATTTTTGAATATGTTGTTCCCCTGAATGGATTGATTGTGCATATGTAATTTTATGTGAATGTGATGTATGGTTTTAGAGTTATGAAAGTTGGGTAGAAAGTATGTTTTAACTGTATGTATAATTGGGTTTCCTCTCAGGATAAGGGGAGGGAATATGTGGGATGTAACTGTGATGTGATTGGTTGTTTTATACCTCCCTGTGGGCGGTCCTGTATTTGCAAGACTGTAATAAAAACCAGGCTGGGTGTGCCAGCACCTCAGACCACTGCTTGACCCTCAACACGGAGCCTTGTTTCGTCTTTGGGGGGATTCACTGTATGCTGTTAGAGACTGATTGCCAGGAGTGTAAGCTGATTGTCTGCTTTTCCTGTTCGTCTGCTAGCAGCTATTCGGGAGGTTCCAGTTCAGGAGTTGGAGTGCTATTTTGTATCCAGTTCGGGAGTCTGGTGTTCTGCAGTAGCTGTGCCTGTATCTCTGGAAAGGGGGCCGATCGCCTAAACGGTTTTTACCCCTTGTGTGCAAAACGGTCCGTTACAATTTACATCTTGTGGGCTGTCTATTTTGGTGCCTTTGTCTGTGAGCAAATATGGTATTTTGGAATTGGCTTGTTTTTGTCATAATAACATTGCTAAATGTTTCCCTGCTTTGTTTCCTTGGGAGTATGTTTTTGCTTCAGTTTCTGTAGTATGTGTGTAGTCTTTGACAATGCTATCATGTATCAGTTGGGCATTCGTTGTGTCCCATAGAGTGCGCAAAAGGGTGGGCATTCTTTTTTAATTAGGAGGCGTGACTTATTAGGTCCCTAATGACTGGTTTGTGGGCTTGCCATAAAGTTGCTGAGGGGATGTCTGGGGTGTTGTTGATTTAAACATATGTTTGGAGGGCAAATGTGCTATTGTGTAGAAGTGAGTCATTAACATGCCAGGGTGTTTTCCCTCTGTGTTGATAATCATCTCTAAGTTCTAGTATGGTTGGTGCATGGTCCGACCTCACTAGGTCTCCTATGTCACTTTCAGTATCCCTAGGTAGAAGAGGACCTGCCAATAGAATGAGGTCTGTCCTGGAGTAAGATTTATGTACCGTGGAGGGATATGTAAAGGTTCGTTCATTAGGGTGGTACGTTCGCAAGTGTAGTGTAACCCATATTCCCCTAGTAATTTATTTAATGCTTTGCTTTGAGATTTCACTGCTAGGTTCCTAGGGGCTTTTTCATGAATGGTGGTGTCCATGTGGGAGTCCAGAGGGTGATTCAAGTCCCCACACAGAATCACTGAGGCAGCATGTAGTTTGGGTATTTTCATTAGGACCTTGTGGAGGAAATTCCTTTGGTTTGTACTTGGACAATAAAAGCTAACTAGTACCTATGGCAGATCGTTAATGAGACATTGGAGTATAATAAACCTGCCTTGGCTATCCTTTTTAATATGGAGGAGTTCTATAGACAGGGATGTGTGTAGGAGGATTGATACTCCCTTCGATTTGGAGGTATGGGTTGCATGGTATTGGTGGGGGTAGTCTTGAAATGCAAACTTTGGCACTCTAGCCACGACAAAGAGTGTTTCCTGAATACATAGAATGTCAGCTCTCAAGCACTTGGCATCCTCTAGCAAAACACGCCTTTTATGGAGGGTATTGAGCCCTTGGGTGTTGTGTTAATATATTCTCATGTTATTGGTTTATTGTGAAGGTAGTTCATGAGCTGTGGCTCCACTGTCACAGAATTATATATTAATTGCATAGGTACTGGAGATGGCATTTGTCCCCTTGCCAGCATGGTCTTTTGACATGCTAGGAGTAGAATGGGCGAGAGGGGAAAGGGAAACATTAAGGAGTAAAAACCAAAGCAAATACAATGTGACCCTAATGTTGGCCTTAGCTCATATGGTACGTGTCATGGGGCTTGAGTACGCTATACATCTCATGTTGTGTGGCCATTCGGCTCTCATGTGAGAAGTAATAGAGCCTCAGAGTGCTAGTTTGAGGTGGTATACATATCTACTGTTCAAACCACTATCATTGCAGTATTAACTAGGTTCGTAGCGGTGTGTGTTCAGCAGCGTGGTACTGTTTACAAGGTGTAATGGGAAAGGGTCTTTGAGCTTTGTGTCCCTTTGTCATATTGGTGTGCCGCAGCGTACATACCCCGGTCGCAGCTGCGACCGGGCCCGTCACTCCAGGGGGCCCGGCCGCCCTGCGGACCCCCACAACTGGGTACCAGCCGCTACGTTTTGCGGCCCCGGCCCGCACGGCAAACCACTGGGGCTGCATGTTAAGGGGTCCATCAGGTGGCCCATGCTGTCAGGGCCACCCGATGGATATGGATTATAAGGGGGCCCGGTCTGCGCTGGTTAGCAGCAAGACAGGGCCCCCTGTGATTACATCACTGCTGGGAGGAAGTGACTCCACGGTCACTCCTCCCAGCTAACAGAGCTCGCGCAGGAGGAAGGAGGAGGGAGTCAGAGTGGGAACTCTGACTCCTATCAGGCTGAGCCCCCACTGGACCCCAGGAAAAGCTACAAAAGGTAGGAAACATTTTCTATATGTCTCTGTGTGTGTCTGTCTGTGTATGTTATTGTCTGTCTGTATGTGTGTGAGGTGGGGCCCATGGATCGGGGGAGGGAAGGGAGGGGGGGCCATGGATCAGTTTTGCACCGGGGCCCCACGGATTTTGTGATGCCACTGTTGGTGTGAGCATTTATTTGGATTTGACATGTGATAAAGTATACTTCGCACAGTTAAGGAATATCATTAGATGTTGCGTCTATGGTCCTCATTGGGCACGATGTGAGGCCTGGTAGGCTACACTTATGTATTATAGATTAACCACTGGGTTACAGTTGTGCTGAACTCAATATAGCAAACACATCAAGTTAGATCAGATAACATGTTTTGAAACTCTAACTAATATCTTGGGTAAACAGTGGTATAAAGAATATCTCTTTTTAAACATTTGTACATATATTGTCTATACTTGCGACTGGGTTTGTATTGATCGATGCGACATCCAGTAACATCCACATTTAAGCAGAGACTGTGCTCCACTCCGATGGTAGACGACCTGGAGGGCTGGCAGGTTTCAGCGGGGGTTTAGTGAGTAGACCCCATTCCCGGTGCTGTTTAAGGCCATCTTAAGGTGTGTGGGGATAAATTTTATTCCGCAGTTCTTCGTGATCAGGAGTTTGGTAAAAGAACCCCAGCGGTATCGGATCCCAGTGTTGCATAGCTCCTCCGTTATTGCGGGGAAGTCCTTTCTGCTTTTGAGAGTCGCTAATGAGAGGTCCGCCATAATTTTCACCGTGGGGAAGTCTGCATGTGTGTCCGACATGTTCCTACTGGTGCGTAGTACAATCTCTTTTATGTGGAAATAATGAGCCCTCAGCAAGACATCTCGTGGGACCGAATCGGTAAGCTCCGCGGTTTAGGGACTCTATGTACCCTGTCTACCAGAAGCATATCTACCGGTATTTCAGGAGCAAATGCCTGACGTAGGCTTGTAGGTCGCAAGGGAGAACGTCCTTTGGTATTCCTCGTAGGTGGAGGTTGTTTCTCCATGATCTGTCTTCAGAGTCTGCCATATGGACCTCCATGAGCTCTATTTTATGCTCAAGTGCTTGAACGTGGTCTGCTATATCGTTATGGGCCTTGGTGAACTCACTGAGTTTTTGCTCCACATGTGCCATTGCGTTCCCGATCTCCAGGACCTGTTTTAGTAGAAACATAGAAGCATAGTATGTGACGGCAGATAAGAACCATTCGGCCCATCTAGTCTGCCCAATTTTCTAAATACTTTCATTAGTCCCTGGTCTTATCTTATAGCTAGGATAGCCTTATGCCTATCCCACGCATGCTTAAACTCCTTTACTGTGTTAACCGCTACCATTTTAGCTGGAATGCTATTCCATGCATCCATTACCCTCTATGTAAAGTAATACTTCCTGATAATATTTTTAAACCTTTGCAGCTCTAATTTAAGACTGTCCTCTTGTTGTGGTAGTTTTTCTTTTTTTAAATATAGTCTCCTCCTTTACTGTGATTCCCTTTATGTATTTAATTTTTATAACATATCCCCCCTGTCTCGTCTATTCTCCAAGCTATACATGTTAAGATCCTTTAACCTTTCCTTGTAAATTTTATCCTGTAATCCATAAACCAGATTAGTAGCCCTTCTCTGAACTCTCTTCAATATCCTTCTGAAGATACGGTCTCCAGTACTGTGTACAATAATCCAAGTGAGGTCTCACCAGTGTTCTGTACAATGGCATGAGCACTTTCCTCTTTCTCTTGCTAATACCTCTCCCTATACAACCAAGCATTCTGCTAGCATTTCCTGCTGCTCTATTACATTGACTGCCTACCTTTAAGTCATCTGAAATAATTACCCCTAAATCCCTTTCCTCAGATGTTGAGTTTAGGACTCTATCAAATATTCTGTACTCTGCCGTTGGGTTTTTAGGTCCAAGATGCATTGTCTTGCACTTATGCACATTAAATGTCAGCTGCCACAGCTCTGACCATTTTTCTAGTTTACCTAAATCATTTGCCATTTGGCTTATCTTTTTTTCTCAATTGCTTTTTATTTAGTATTGCAGAAAAAGAAGTCTAGTACAAGCTACGTGAATTCCAGTGCATACGTGCTCTGATTGTCATGCTCATTGATTAGAATTTGTACTGATATCATTTATCAGTCCATAAAGCTCCAAATTACCATTTCCGGAATACCTTTTAATAGTTTACATAGAACATGGGAAATTAAAAATCAGAATTTCACTTTAACATATCACAGCTACTCTTCCTGCCAGATCATTAATTTATTTGGATATATTTTCAGAAACTATTGTGATATAGGTCATTAATAGTCTATAACAATAACCTGTTTATGTTTTTTCAAGAAAAAAACACATTTTCCTCACCTTTTCTAGAGTTCTCGAGGAGATGTGCTTTAC
>OW240914.1:35280028-35309631 GCA_933207985.1 Pelobates cultripes
AATGCTGTGCATTTGCTACTTGTCCACAGTGCTTCTAGATGAGAAGCATTGTGCATTTATTAGACAAGAAGTCAAAGAGGAGAGAGAGACTGTAACGAGAATATACCCCAACACGCAGGATTTAGCTAAACAAAAGACAACACAGAGGAGAGATACGTCTACCGGACCTTAGAATGGCCGGACTCGACGTATATGAGAGGAGACAGAGTCAGGAACAATCCGAAATCAAGGGCACGGAGAGACAGCGTAAACTAGGACAAGCCAGGGTCTGGTACACAGTAAACAACAAGCCGACAACCAGAACAGATAAGGATAAAGAGAAAACGTAGTCAGAAACAAAGCCAAGGTCAATACGGAGAAACACAACTGAACACAACAAGCGCTAAAGGGAACTGATACAGAAACCACGATAGGGCAAGGAACAAAGGAAAGAAGGTGAGTATAAATACCTAAACATCTACTTTGATTGGTCCCTGTCACATCCACGCCCCCAAAAGGTAAGTGTATGGGGAGTGTGGCATGACAGGGACCAATAAGAAGCCTTTTCCAATTTAGGCACCCACTGTCCCTTTAAGAGCGCGCCCGATACCCGCGGCGCGCTCTTAGAGTAGGTGGAACATGTGACCGCTACTAGTCACAGCGGTCGGCTGAGCCGCGCGCGGCTCGTGCAGCAGCAGGACCGCGCGCGGCTCGAACAGAGGACCCCGGCCGGCCCCTGGAAAGGGTAAGTACCGCTACAGAGACGAAACAGTAGGCGGAGCAGGCGGCTGCATGGATTGAGTCTTGGAGCTGGAAAAAAGCAATTAAAGGGTTACTTAGTGGTAATTTTAATAAATAAAAATCGGCCTGGGGGTCACATGCCATTTAGCTAATTAAATTTAAATATATATATTGCTTTTTTTTCTCTAAAACTAACAACCTCTCTTTAAAGAGTCACTCTGTACATCAAAACAACTTTGCATCATTGTAGTAAGCTATGGGCAGACAGTATCTGGTCCCTGTCTCCAGCACAGTTTGCATTGTAACTACTGAGAACTGCAAACACATTCATAGTCTAGAATGAGAGGCTGATGACTGGCAGAGCTCTTTTCTGGTGAGAGGCAGGTGTGCCAGCTGTAAGACTTAGAAATCCAGGTGCTTATCAGGGTCAGGGTCGGCAAAGCCCAGTTTAGTAGATAAAATAAATTAGGTCGAGACACTCAGGATTTCTGCAGGAAGGCAGGTTTATTGGAACAAAAAGTGTAACATTTTGGCCTACACAGAAGCCTTTATCAAGCTGTCACCTCAGTGTCACAGTACCCTAATTAAATGGTGTCAACATTAACCACAATTAACAAATTATGTGAAACTTATGGACATTTTTTGCCAAACCCCCTTAAGTTGACATGTTTGCACAGTGTCTCACTCCAGTAGGACTCAACTACATCCAGCTTCTCGTGCCAGGGGCTGTGCTATCTTAGTACTCTTTGGCATGCGCAGACGTATCTATGGAAGATCCTGCAAGATTTTTCACAGATGGACACACACACACTCTCTCTCTCTCTCTCTCTCCTTTTACTGGTCAGTGTGTGAGAAGATGTTCTTATTGGCTGTCACGAGCAGTGACTGATGGTAAGTGGCAAGATCACCCACTGCTACATTCTCAAAACTCACCTTGTCCATAAAACAAAGTAAATTCTGCTTTGTCTTATGAAATCTTTTATTAAAAAACGACCACTACTGCTTTAAAGGTTAATACTTTTTTGGGGGGTTACTTGACTTTATTTATTTATTTTGTACTGATGGTCACTTTATGCAAATGCTGTCCCTTTAATCATAGCTGAGCCCTTTCAAGCCCTGCCATAGAGATTGCAGAACTCAACAGTTTTATTTAGTAATGTGAGAAATGTCAACTGTTCACAGGGGGTCTGTAAGTGGCCAGACTTAAAGCATCACTGACTTACGGCAATCTATTTCAAGTTAAAGGGACACAACAGACCCCTAAGCACTTCCATGTGCTTTATATGTGAAGAGTGTGTTCTCTTTTTATAATAATAAAAAAAAGTGCAGATTTCAATAGAAATTTACACTTTTATAAATTAACCTAGTTAAACCCCCCTGGCTGTCAATCAGACAATCGGTCCTGTTACTTCCTAGTTTGGTTAGCTCAGTGGCGCTAAACTCAGAGACAGCAATTGCCCACAGCACCTGCCTTTCAAAGACTTCTCATTGAGCTCCTTTGGGAAGTCTGTAATTGGACAGCCACAGAAAACCTGGGCGGGGTTATGAGGGGAGGGCTTGCAAAGACTGCACACAAGTGATCTGCAGCTTTTGCAATCTGTTTTTAGATAGTATAACTTCAATTAAAAGTTGCATAAATAAATGCGCGTATGTTTTAATTTGGGCTATATCTACTAAATAGTGATTTTTGTTGTATTTGGGCAGTGGCGTGTACGTTTAAAGCAAAATTTGGTCATAGTATGTATGCACAATTTTGAGCAATGTTGCATCTCATTTCAAGATTAATGGTATGCATGAATGCAAGCATAAAAGCTATTTTGCTTGGCAAATTGTTAGACAAATAAAATGCTGAAATTAGTATAGAAAATGACATATTTGGGCACTGTATAATTAAACTTTTACATATTTTGCACAAAGTCCCACTAGCTGGCATACTAACACCATTTACCAGCAAGAATGTGATTAGTATTAAAAAAAAATAATAATAATTAAATCCGTAATTTCAATTAAAATTGTGCTTTATTTTTAATAAACTATTCCATCTCCAGAAATCTCTGCTATCAGGCATGCGCAGGGCAGCTATCCGGCAATCTCTGCTATCAGGCATGCGCAGGGCAGCTTTCCGGCAATCTCTGCTATCAGGCATGCGCAGGGCAGCTCTCCACACTGAGTGACAAGGGGTCCTTCACCTCGGCAATCGCATTGGTCCAGGTCAGCTTCTTGCCCTTATAAGGAGGAGACGTGAAAGGCGGGCTTTTTGATACTCAATAGCCAATGGGAAGTTAGTTTTCAAGAGTGGCTGGCACGCCCACCAATCAGGTGGCAGGTAGGCAGTAACTCCGCCAATGAGGGAGTGAGTTAGAGACAGGGAAGCGGTGTCGGTAAGTCGGTGCTTGGTAGCCGCTTCCATGGCCTCCGCGGGCAGTCTGCTGGTCCTGCTCCTGCCCCTGGCAGCGTGCACGTTCACACAGCCCCAGGACACCGAGCTCACGTTCCTGCTGCCGGCTGGGAGACAGGAGTGCTTCTACCAGGGGGCTCTTTACAATGACAGCATGGAGATAGAGTACCAGGTAAGATAATATATATAATACCCCATATAATAATACCAGGGGGCTGTGTACAATGACAGCATGGAGATAGAGTACCAGGTAAGATAATAATATATAATATAATAATATATATAATAATACCAGGGGGCTTCCTGTACAATGACAGCATGGAGATAGAGTACCAGGTAAGATAATAATATAATATAATAATACCAGGGGGCTCTGTACAATGACAGCATGGAGATAGAGTACCAGGTAAGATAATATATATAATATAATAATACCAGGGGGCTCTGTACAATGACAGCATGGAGATAGAGTACCAGGTAAGATAATAATATATAATATAATAATACCAGGGGGCTCTGTACAATGACAGCATGGAGATAGAGTACCAGGTAAGATAATATATATAATATAATAATACCAGGGGGCTCTGTACAATGACAGCATGGAGATAGAGTACCAGGTAAGATAATAATATATAATATAATAATACCAGGGGGCTGTGTACAATGACAGCATGGAGATAGAGTACCAGGTAAGATAATAATATAATATAATAATACCAGGGGGCTCTGTACAATGACAGCATGGAGATAGAGTACCAGGTAAGATAATATATATAATATAATAATACCAGGGGGCTCTGTACAATGACAGCATGGAGATAGAGTACCAGGTAAGATAATAATATATAATATAATAATACCAGGGGGCTCTGTACAATGACAGCATGGAGATAGAGTACCAGGTAAGATAATATATATAATATAATAATACCAGGGGGCTCTGTACAATGACAGCATGGAGATAGAGTACCAGGTAAGATAATAATATATATAATAATACCAGGGGGCTGTGTACAATGACAGCATGGAGATAGAGTACCAGGTAAGATAATAATATAATATACAACACCAGGCTCTGTACAATGACAGCATGGAGATAGACAGGTAAGATAATAATATATAATATAATAATACCAGGGGGCTCTGTACAATGACAGCATGGAGATAGAGTACCAGGTAAGATAATAATATATAATATAATAATACCAGGGGGCTTCCTGTACAATGACAGCATGGAGATAGAGTACCAGGTAAGATAATATATAATAATACCGTGGGCTCTGTACAATGACAGCATGGAGATAAAGTACCAGGTAAGATAATAATATATAATAATACCAGGGGGCTCTGTACAATGACAGCATGGAGATAAAGTACCAGGTAAGATAATAATATATAATAATACCGTGGGCTCTGTACAATGACAGCATGGAGATAAAGTACCAGGTAAGATAATAATATATAATAATACCAGGGGGCTCTGTACAATGACAGCATGGAGATAAAGTACCAGGTAAGATAATAATATATAATAATACCGTGGGCTCTGTACAATGACAGCATGGAGATAAAGTACCAGGTAAGATAATAATATATAATAATACCAGGGGGCTCTGTACAATGACAGCATGGAGATAAAGTACCAGGTAAGATAATAATATATAATAATACCGTGGGCTCTGTACAATGACAGCATGGAGATAAAGTACCAGGTAAGATAATAATATATAATAATACCAGGGGGCTCTGTACAATGACAGCATGGAGATAGAGTACCAGGTAAGATAATAATATAATATATAATAATACCAGGGGGCTGTGTACAATGACCGCATGGAGATAGAGTACCAGGTAAGAGAATAATATATAATACCCCGTATAATACCAGGGGGCTTGCTATCCCCTGTATAATAATACCAGGGGGCTTGCTATCCCCCGTATAATAATACCAGGGGGCTTGCTATCCCCCGTATAATAATACCAGGGGGCTTGCTATCCCCCGTATAATAATACCAGGGGGCTTGCTATCCCCCGTATAATAATACCAGGGGGCTTGCTATCCCCCGTATAATAATACCAGGGGGCTTGCTACAACCCGTATAATAATACCAGGGGGCTTGCTACACCCCGTATAATAATACCAGGGGGCTTGCTACACCCCGTATAATAATAATACCAGGGGGCTTGCTACACCCCGTATAATAATAATACCAGGGGGCTTGCTACACCCCGTATAATAATAATACCAGGGGGCTTGCTACACCCCGTATAATAATAATACCAGGGGGCTTGCTACACCCCGTATAATAATAATACCAGGGGGTTTGCTACACCCCGTATAATAATAATACCAGGGGGGAAGAGGGACTTGCTATACCCCGTATAATAATAATACCAGGGGGGAAGAGGGACTTGCTATACCCCGTATAATAATAATACCAGGGGGGAAGAGGGACTTGCTATACCCCGTATAATAATAATACCAGGGGGGAAGAGGGACTTGCTATACCCCGTATAATAATAATACCAGGGGGAAGAGGGACTTGCTATACCCCATATAATAGTACCGGCTTAGAGTGGCTTACCATACAACAGATAACATAGTACCAGGTGAGAGGGGGCACCTCATTGGAGTTACCATACCCCATATTGTTATTTGGGTAATATCTATTACTATTCAGCTGCCGAATTGTCTAATTCCGAGAGCGTGCGTTGAAAGTCCCACTGGGAGAAAGGTGCTATATAAATACTAGTTATATATAATAGTACCGGGTGAGTGGGACTTGCCATACCCCATATAACACAGCACCAGGTGAGTAGGGGGAAAGTTACCAGAACCCATATAACAAAATACCAGGTGATTGGGGGCAGGTCAGACTGGGAGTTATAAGCAATGTAAAAGTACCAGGTAAGTGGGGACAGAGTGTTACAGAACCCAAATAACAAAATAGCTGGTGAGTAGGGGGCTGCTCAGAGAGGGAATAATGAGAATCATTCCTCAATACAACACATTTCCAGGTGAGTGGGGGCAGAGAGTTTTCAGACCATACCCCATATAACACAGTACCAGGTGAGGGAGGCACAGGGCAGAGAGTTACTAGAACCAGAACTCGCATAACAAAATAGCAGTTGAGAGGGGGCACAGGGCAGCTCAGACTGGAAGTTATCATACCACATATAAAATAGCTGCAGGTTAGTGGGGGCAGAGAGTTACTAGAACTATACTCCATAGTACACCACATCAGGTGAGTGGGTACCTGATGACCATACCCTATGATAACACAGTATCAGGGGGGCGGGGGGGCACCGGGCAGCTCTGACTGGGCAGTATGAGAAACATTCTGCCAAATAACACAGTACCTGGTGAGAGGTGGCACATGGCAGCTCAGACAAGTTGTCAGGTGATGGATACAAGTAATGCTGCAATATTAGAATGGGACATTTATTAAAAAAAATTAAAAAATCTAGAAACAAACATTTTTTGTTTCTATATTTTTATAAATGTCCAGAAGAAAAAAGTACGCATGGTGATAGAAATGATGGCGTTGGTAACAAAAAGCATTTTTTTTCCCTTCTAAAAAAAATCAAATAAAAAATTGTGTAAATAATGTATGAGGGCAGTTCTGGGACTGTGAAACTGGAAAACCCACATTTCTGTTGGAACAAGGCTTTTCAGGTCCACCAAGTTTTCCAGGACATGCAACTTTTTTATCTTGATGTGCTGCAAATGAGGTGTATATTTGTACAGAGATTCAGAGTGTGTGGAGGATCGGTGTATTTCACCCCTCTCCCTTCTCATGGCTTGTGACAAGGCTTGACAAAGACCTGCTTTAAAGGAAAACTATATATAGTGCAAAATGGATTGACCAAGGACCAAGTCTCACTTCACGCTCATTATGGAAGCACCATCTAATGGTGGTAGTGTTCCATTCACTTGAGGTAGCCCTGCAATATAAACATGGTTTTAGCTCTGAAACAGCAGTGTATTACATTGCGGGAGCAAAACGCCAGGGGCATTGCGCACAGACCACTTAGAGGGACACTATAGTCACCAGAACCACTACAGCTTTATGTAGTGGCTCTGGTATCTATAGCCTGTCTCTGAAGGCTAAGCATTATAAATGCTGCCTTCTAAGAGACAGCCACTAGAGGTGCTTCCTAGTGTAGTGCTCCACAGCGTCTCCATGCTCTGCATAAAGCGGCTGAATGCTCCACATAGAGATGCAATGATTCAATGTATCTCTGAGGAGATGCTGATTATCACAGTGTGGCATTTTGCTGCACATGCACAATAGCTTCCCAATGCTGTCCTATGGGAAAGCTTTGGATTGGATGCGATCCTCAAGATTGATGATCTCAGCAATGGAGGTAGAGCAAGCTGCGGCGATAAAGGATTTGTTTAACACCTTCTTACTCCACAGATAAGGCCTCTACACCTAAGTGTATCCATGCTCTATAGTGTTACTTTATTTGAGATGAAGTGGTCTAGGTGCCTTTTAAGGCTGACAATTTGCCATCTTATGGGATTACAATAAATGAATTGGATTGCATAAAATGGCAAGATGTTAACTAGTGGTGTGCTGGACGGTTTTCTGCTTGCCTGTTTGACCGAACCGTCTCTTCCACCTCTGCGTTACATTAGTGTGTGCTTGCTAATGCTAAACTTCAAATTGCTGTTTCCATATCTAGGCTGGCATGATAGTCTACTGTGTATATAGAGCTCAGACGTGGTAAAAATGCGGAAGGACGGCTAGCATTAGCTGAGCAGCATTGGCTAATTCATAGAGCTCATAACTGCAAGCTGGAATGTGCTTGAAACACAGGAACTTTAAAGGAATTTTACTTTTAATATTTCTAAAGGGTCACTATAGGCATCATAGTAAGTTTAAGGTGCATAGAATTCCCTGCTTTAACTCTCCACTCTGAGAAGCCAACAACTGCAGAGATTTATGAAAATGTCACTACGATAAGCCTGTCCCTTAGAGTGATCAATTAGGCGACCTGAATGCTCTGTTCCTTCTTCCTGGTATCCATTTTGTGGTGAATGTTTTGTGGGCTTAGCCCTGTCTCTTCTCCCATTGCCCATAAGCAACATCCTAATGTTCTAGGCTGATGCCTTTGGGCCAATAATGAAGGTTCCAATGTCTTTGAGAGTAACGGTGCACACTTTATATCTTTTATCAGGTGATTGGAGGTGCTGGACTTGATGTGGATTTTACGATCACCACTCCTTCAGGGGTTTTGCTTATTATGGAGCGACGTCGATCTGATGGAGTGCACACGTAAGTGATTAAGTGTCAGGGCAACGACCGGCATCTTCTCTTTAGTTTTCATAGATAGTCAATAGTTGGCTAACAATTCCAATTGTACAGTGCTGTAAAATAGGTGAACATGACAAATGTTTAAAGGATCACTATAGGGTCAGGAACACAAACCTGTATTCCTGCCCCTATAGTGTTAAAACCACTATCTATCCCCCCTGGGCCCCTCATGCCTCCATAAATATAGTAATAATCTTACTGTATTCAAGCCTGAAGCTGTAACTCTGCATGCTGTTAGACTCAGAAAACAAGCAGTCTGCTGACATCATCAGAAGTGGTAGCCTGATCCAATCACAATGCTTCCCCATAGGCTTGGCTGAGACTGACAAGGAGGCAGATTAGGGGCAGAGCCAGCATGATTCAAACACAGCCCTGGCCAATCAACTTCTCCTCATAGAGATGAATTGAATCAATTAATCTCTATGAGGAAAGCTCAGTGTCTGCATGCAGAGGGAGGAGATACTGAATGTTTGGATGCATTTTAGGCAGCCATGGCCCAGGAAGGATCTCTAACAGACATCTAAGGAGTGGCCAGTGAAGTTATCACTAGGCTGTAATGTAAACACTGCATTTGTTTCTGAAAAGACAGTGTTTACAGCAAAAGGCCAGAAGGTAATGATTCTACTCACCAGAACAAATTCAATAAGCTGTAGTTGTTCTGGTGACTATAGTGTCCTTTTAATTCTAACACATGATTGACGTACTGGAACAGTAGGTGAAGAAGGCCCTGTCTAAACAAGCTTACCACTGGCCTGTATCTGATCTATGAGTAAAAGTCCATGTTGGTTTAAGGTAATTGAAGCTATGAACTGTAGGACGGCTAGTAACTGCTCTGATTGATTCAACAGCCAGAGTTCTGTAATGTTCTTTATGTTTATATTGGTCACCCAACACATACTGCTATGTTATATTGGCCGCCGAGCCTACTTGAATCTCTGGTGACACGGTTCAGAACTTCAGAATTGCAGAAGCTGCATGCTGATCCCAATGGTCCTTCATAGGCTGAGGGAATCTGCTGCACCCTCTCTGCCAGATTTCCTATTGGAGCCACTCCAGGCTACATAATGACGCTGCCAGAAGTAGAGTTAAACCTCCAGCAGAACTGGGTTAGATGTTGGTTAAAACCTGCGCATACAGGCTCCAGGTTCAATTTGCACTTCAAATCCCTGAAGGGGGTCCTGCTTTGTGGAGTAACACACTAATTTTGGTGTAAAACTTGCCATGTAAACGAGTAGTTTGTTCATAAACCTCCAGCTACTGTCTTCTTCTAACATAATTCTCTTTTCCACCTTTTATTTAATTTGTTTTTCCTTGTTAGGGTGGAACCTGCTGAAGCCGGCGACTATATGATTTGCTTTGATAATTCATTTAGCACAATCTCAGAAAAACTTGTTTTCTTCGAGATTATATTTGATACACGACCAGGCGATGAAGAACCAGATAACTGGTCTGAAATGGTGGAACCAGATGAACTCTTAGACATTAAAATTGAGGACATAAAGGTAGGTCAAAGAGGGGGTGGGGGGGGATACAAATTCTAAATCCACCCCTGTCTGGTACTGCAGCTGTGCCTTACATCACAAGTTTTGTTTCCAATAATGTTCTCATGACTTTCTGACCGGGTAGAAAATATCTCTTAATCTATTTATTAGCTAGTGATTTCACCCCTGCAATGTACTGAAGAAATTGAATCACTCATCAGAAGGAAACTCTGAGGAACAGGTACTGATTTGTCTACTTTAATAAGATTACCTTTCCTGCTCACGGACTGAGAAGGAGTAGAGTTCTGCCTTCTGAAGATCTTACTTCTTACAGGAAACCTGCACAGTATAGCCAGTTTCTAGTCACCAACTTTTTAAAAGACATCCAAAGCATGGTCTTTATTGAATGTCTCTAGTAAATCATAGGCTCTTTTCAGAATGTGTCATAATTCTAAAAAAACCCAAACCTCAGATTTCTTAACCCCTTAAGGACCAATGTCTTTTTGAGATTTACCACGTTTGTGACCAAGGCGGTTTTTGCAATGCATTCATTCCTCCACAAATTCCCTGCTTCTGTTTAAGTGCACCCATACATATTGTAAGTATTTAACCCCTTTTTTTTTTGTGCAAAAGTAAATGCAAATACAGAAATGAGAAAAGTTAGTCAAAACAAATGTGTACTTACAGAAGTATAGTTGGTATAAATGTTGTATCCTTAAAAAGGTTTTAAGCAAACATGTCTGAATGTAAATCAAATTATACTGCCACAAGCTAGTTAAGAAATGTAATAGGTGTTGTAGTGATAAGCAGATATAGCCTGAGCATGGCATATTGGTGGACATAAAAAGATACATGCGGCTATCTGATAAGGGCTACAAGTTTGCATCCACCTGGGGAACAAACGCATCGCTAGAGACCTGCCTACTGAAGGTGCATTGACCTCTAAATTAAAATTTCTAAACAAATGGTAAAAGATATCTATGAGTGTGTCTCTAGTAGTAGGTGCTGGGATTACTGACTGCATATGGTCTGATATCTGTAGTTGGCAGATTGACTGACTGTGAGTTTTTGAGGCCAGGTCTTTCCCTGTGTGGGCGCTGCGGAAGACTCCGATGTTCCTCACCTGCCAACGGCGGGCAGTCTTCTGGTAGTTTGGGTGATACATCGGAGGGGCTCTCAGTGTGACCTTTGGCCCAGGCATGCATGCGAAATGGGAGCTTTAGATTGTTTTGCCCAAGACAGGACTGTTTCGCTTTTCCGAACCCATCTGCTTCCCTGCCATGTGTAGGTAGATCCCAGAAGCGGGTAAATATCAGGTCCAGTTGCGTTTGTGCAGGCTGCGTGGATGCTGGTGCTGACAGCCGGGTCGTGTCCGCCATCTTGCTTGGACCGATGTGGTAGGAGCTTGGGTGGTTGCAGTATGCGGCAGGAGCAATGCATGCATTTGGTCGGTTGGGACTGGGATGATCTCCGCCAGTCCATGGGGAGGACGAGGGCCCAAGCTGTGATCTGCAGTCAGTCATAGCAATTTGAGAGTCGCAGTCTCCACCACGCCGGCAATGTTTCTAGGCCGCGAGGTTAGTTCAGGCAAGACCAGTACAAAGGTCCACATGTGGTATGGGTGTGGAGATCATGATGTCCCCAATCGTTTATCAGCTATATTTTGTTACATGCTTCTGCTCTGCGGTCAGGACCTGCCCCCACCATTTACGATTTTATCAAATGGGTAGGGGAAAAAAGGGTGGAAAAAACCTATACAGTATTTGTAGAAAGGAAAGCATGTCCCCGAGGCTATATTATAAGGAGAAATTTGACACTTTCTCTTTAACCACTTTATCACAAACCTTCACAAACATTCTCAATCCATTCCCAACCCACACCCCAACATATATAGACTTTATTTGGGGAAAATTCACAGACCACATGTATCCCACTACTGCAAACATAGCCTGTTTGTATTCTGCTACTTTTTAAAATCATAGTGTGTGCGTTAGTTTGTTCTCCCTTAATCCAGCTATAATCCCACTCCTAATTCCACCTCAAGATTCTTTTTGCTGTTGTCAGCACTGACATTGGCAGAGGAATTTCCCAACTCACACCGTACAGAGCACTCTGCTAGCTCTATGTACAGTGTGATTGCAGAGCTCACGCTCATGTTGTAGCAATCAGATGGTGTTGGGCAGATGGCCGAACAGAGTAATAATCCTACTGCAGGGAGAGTTCCCTATGTTATCCCTTACACTGATGGGACACTGTGCAAGGCTGGGCGAGGACCAAAGGCATTCAGTTTACCGTAGCAGGGTGATCACTTTTTAAAGGGCTAAGAGCAGCGCTCTACTGTTAGTCTGGGGGGCTACTAACAGTGGCCCCAACTGACAGAGGAGACCCCCAGGTATCAAGATACCGGAGCATCCTTGGTACCAGCAGAGAGTTAACCTTTACTGTATGACCGCCTATGCCATCACTGGGCATTAAAGCCCTTAAGTGGTTAAAGGGCTGCTCTTTGTAGGTTGTTAATCACCACTACCCACGATAGCCAACAGCAGCATGACTGCTATCTTAGACTGTCCCACCATTACTCCTCAACCGAAAGATTTACATAAACTGTTTGCAGAACACACTAGCAGAGTTGCTCAAAGATGACTGTCTGTGATGCACACTTGTCTATTCACAAAGCAGAAGACTTGGCACAAACTGGGTATTATCTTAGGTAGATTTATTGTGCTGTAAATTGCAATTTATGGGCGTCTATGAGCCTTTTGTTTGACAGGGGCTCTCTTCTGTTTACCTTGGTGTGGAGCTGCCTGTTACTGGCTGCACTTGGATTTCCCATATGTTATGTTCTTCACAGCATACTCTTGTTTTGACTGTTATTTCTACTTTGATTTATAGACTTAATCTCCCTTTTTATGGTATGCTCTTTGCTTTCTTGCTGCTAGGAATCTATAGACAACATGAAGAGCAGGCTGGAACGCAGTATTCAGATGCAGACCGTTCTACGTGCCTTCGAGGCTCGAGACCGTAATTTACAAGATAGCAACCTCGATCGAGTCAACTTCTGGTCGGCTGTAAACCTCGGAGTGCTGGTTGCAGTCACATTCATTCAGGTGTATATGTTGAAAAGCCTGTTCGATGACAAGAGGAAGGTGCGGACGTAACAGTATCAAAGTGATGAAGACGGAGCCACATTGTTTTCCTAGCACTGTCAACCACCCATTCACGTCTTCCGTTAATATTATGGACATTGGATCTGCAGTCCCCATCAGAGCAATGTGGCTGTAAATAATATGATCAACCAATTTCAGCTAGGTACACAAGGCGATATGCATCAGATAACAGTGGAAAATGGACTTGGTGGGCGGGTAAGGGTACACTTACGGACTCTCGTATGGCGGTTTTAAATAAGTTTTTTTTTTTTTTTTTTTCCTGCCTTTTATTAGTGTTCAATAGGAGATCAAATTCAACCATCATATGGTCTATAGGCAGCCATGTTGTTCACAAAGTGAGGGGTAGGAAAAATGTTTACTAAACTGTCCCAAATACCTTCATATTTAAAAAAAAAAAAACACTTTTTCGGTCCTGTAATTGTCAATGTGCACAATATACTCTAATTTGGGTCTGCAATTAAGCAGCTCTAAAAACGTTTCTTTCAGCAAATTGTACCTTTTTAACGTTAGTGTTCCAGAATGCATCTAGCACGGCTGTGTTCAGTCTGAAGAAAAGAAAAAATTCGAAGCCGGTGCTGAATAGGCTTTTCATTTTCTCCCCTTTCATTTTCTACATATTTCATTCTTCAACTAATGCGTTGAACTCTATTACCTGATGCAGATCCTGAATTCTTAGTGCCTTTTAACATTACACAAAGTGATCACAGTCGACTTTTTATATCTCACCCATCGACTGCCCTGGTGCAAATCATGATTATTTCTGTTAAAATGAATAATCAAATTTCAAAACCACGAGGTAAAGGAAAGATGTAGAGAGTGGCTATTTTATTGGTTTGCCTTAAGGCAAATATTTCTATGCAATATGCCTAATGCAGTATTTTATATCTGGAAGGGTGTGATTAGTTTTTAATCTTGTCTTGAAACAAGTCTTCCTTTCTAATAGTTATATAATTTATATATATTTTTAATTGCAGAAAACTTATTTGCTATTTTTGTTATCTGTAAAAAGAGGGGTTTGTATAAATGCACAAATGGTGTATATTTTTCCCCTTTCATTTTGATTAGCTGGAAGTTCCCACAGCTGTAGCTTAAAGGCCAGCGAAACCTTGTCCGTAACAGTTACTTTCTTACAAACAGTGGAAATGGGTTTGTGTCATTTCAAGGGGTTAACGGTCTTATAAATAAAGTTATATTTCATAGAAAGGTTTTTTACTTTTTCAAAGAGCTAGGAGCTCACTGGACAATCACATTGCTGCTAAAGATCTTTTTATACCTACAGTGCCTGCTCACCCTCCTGCTAAATGTAATAAAATGGGAGTTTTAACAGTTTACTTGTGACTTCAAATGACAAATGTTTTTAATGTGAATTTGTAATTTGGGGACAATGGTACTTATGTTGGCCAACGACTCAATAAATTGTATTTCTAGGTGTCATTGTGGATTTTCAAGAAACAAAAAAAAATGCTAGTACTCACCAGGCCTGCAGTGGTTAAAAGTAAACACCAAACACACTAAGCACTGACATAATTTAAGGACATGTGGTAGTTTTTAGCCTAACATTCCGTAATTTTTAAATTGTAGCATGGCTATGTTTACAAACTGTGGGGCATTGTGATTGGCTGTAGGCAGGAGTCAATTCAGCTGCTCAGCTACATTTTGTCTTCTAATCAGGAACATGTCTGTTTAAAAAAAAAAAAAAAGTGACAGTGTAGCTAAGGATTAAGCTGTAGAACAGTGCAAAAGATCTGGAGCGGTACAGGCGCACCTGTATGGCGCCGGAATAAATGTAAGTTTTTACTTTATTTAAGGGGCGGGGGGGCTAAAATGTGTTTTTAACACTATAGGGTTAGGAATACACGTTTGTGGTCCTGAGCCAATAATATTTGGAGAAAAACATCAATTCCTCAGCAGACACTCACTGCTGAGAAATGGAGGGCTAGAAGGAGCAGGGGAGACCTTCCACAGGCCATCCATCTGCTCTCCACCCGTAACTCCCTAGCCAGCGATGATAGCACCAGCTAGGGAATATAGGAATGGAAGTGTAATACTCACCCCTTTAATTGGGGAGTGGAGTGCCAGGAAAGCCATAACAGATTCCTTTTAATATGTTTCATGGTGCTGCTTTGTAGTTCTGTCTGTCACTGTATATTTTTTCTCACACAGGGATGAGAACCTCCAATAATGCTTTCAAATATATTTTAATCTCCACCAAAGTGGTTATGGTGCCAGGATTGACAAGATACCTGGGGTCCGCTGAGTGGAGGTCTCTCTGGACTTTGAGGCTTTCCTTTTTCAGCCATTCTGTTCTAGATTTGCTGGTGTGCTTTAATCATTGTCCTGTTGCATGACCCAATTTCAGCCAAGCTTTATCTGTCGGACAGATGGTCTCATGTTAGACTCTATAATACTTTGGTATACAGAGGCGTTTATGGTCGACTCAATGGCTGCAAGGTTCCTAGGTTCTGTGGCTGCAAAACAAGTCTATATGCTTCACAGTTGGTATGAAGGGTTTGTGCAGATATGCTGTGTTTGGTTTTCGACACACATCTCCACTTTGGTCTCCTATGTCCAAAGGACATTGTTCCAGAAGTCTTGAGGTTTGTTCAGATGCAACTTTGCAAAGCTAAGCTGTGCTGCCATGTTCTTTTCAGTGAGAAGAGGCTTTCCCCTGGCAACCCTTCCAAACAGACCACCAGGAGCTTCGGCTGGATTCCAATAGGGAGAGACATGGCTTCATTTAAGAGTATTCGAGTCTGTGATTATGAGATGCATGCCTTCATGACGGCTGGAGGGCCACTATCCCTCACGCTTGCCTAGATGTCTCTACCGCATATCCCCATACACTACGAAGTTTGGGCAATGGATGAAACTTGCAGCCACGCATGGAGCGACTTGTCACACCCCCATGCGCCCCCAAAACCTGCAAACTCTGACATTCCGTGTTATGCCCTCATTTCTAGCTCGACTTGTCTCTCTACTAATACAGTGACTTGCTACTAATTATGTTCCACCTTAGCCTTGTGCAGTACAATTAAATGCTAGCTTGTTTAGGATCCGTGGTCACCTTCTTAGATGTAAGACTCATAACATACATTGGGCCTGTTTAGTGCCAGCATGTCTAGCTACCATATCCTGTTATCAATTCTGGTATATGTTATTAGTTGATGCAAACTGCACCAGCCTGAGAAGCGTTCTCACAAATCTACCTTCACAGGCAGTCTGGGCAGTGTGTTGTGGAATCCGGTGGCTCAACAATCTTGCTTAAAAGTTTCCACCTTACCCAGCATGTGAAACAATTGTTTATGTTCATTTTTATGTCTACTATCCTTACAGACCACCAGTATAGCCTGTTAATTATGATCCGTTCTGTCTCTCCACTGTCTAACTCACTTAGAAATGTAATTGGTAAAAACAAAAAATGGCCAGTTTACCTATATGCCATTTCGATGATTATACGGTTTGTTTAGCACTATGCTTGCAATTGCTGTTGTGGCCTAGGAAGCTTACTGTTACTCCATGCACGATATAAATAAAGATTGACAAAAATAAATCAATAACGAGGCCACTTTACTAAATTATAAAGCCCTGAGTAAGTAGCAACAAATACAGCATATATTACATACATGGGATTCCAGCATGGCATGTCTGTGAAAACCAGACTGGAAAAAGGGTCTGCAGATTGAAACAAGGAACGGGCTTTTAAACATGTTTTACTGGCTACTTTGACCAACATTTAGAGGGAGAAATTCTCCTGTAGGTTTTGTCTTTACTGTGACATTGCCTTTTCTGATGTAACGAACACGGATAGGGTTTAATGAAATAGTTTTGCATAATTTTAGAACTTATTGCATTACAAAGAAATGTTTAACTAAAGTAATGCCATGTACAGAATTTAGGGTCCTATGAAAAATGTTACGAACCCCTGGTATAGAAGGACAATGAAGATGTGAAACAAGCAAGACTGAGCCATAGATCATCTATGGTCCTTTCGATCATTGAAAGACCAAAGATATCTTCTCATTGTCCTGTTGGAATGTTGTGGTTTTCTTGTTTAAACACAATGGATACTTAAAATAATGAAGAATATTCAGTGTAAGCCCTGGGGCCACAGCCAGTTATCCCAAATAACCTGTTTAACTGGTAATAGATTTTATATCACATTACCCAGTTCAGCAGCTGTAATATGGAAAGGTGACAGCAACCTATAAGGAGTAACAATTATCTGTTGATTGATTACATACCTGAATGGACGTACTTGAAAATGAAAAGTCTATCTTTCCTGGTAAAATATTTTATAATGACTGAAAACGATCAGGAGTTTTAGTAATGTATTTTAACAATAGTTTGCCAGAGGCTGCCGATACCGTAGATTATATTAAACCGTACATTTAAAGGGACACTATAGTCACCCAGACCACTTCAGCTCAATGAAGTGGTCTGGGTGCCAGGTCCCCCAGGTTTTAACCCTTCAGATGCAAACATAACAGTTTCAGAGAAACGGCTATGTTTACATTTGGGGTTAATCCAGCGTCTAGTGGCAGTCTTCCTGACAGCCGCTAGAGGCACATCTGCGACGCTGGAGGCATATTATGCCTCCATCGCGCAGAGCATCCATAGGAAAGCATTGAGAAATGCTTTCCTATGGACACTTTGAATGGGCGCGCGGCAGTTGCCGTGCATTCGACTCCGCTGACGTCGGCGGGGGAGGAGAGGTCACCAGCGCCTGGGGAGCCTGGCGCTGGAATAAGGTAAGTGGCTGAAGGGGTTTTAACCCCTTCAGCGCCACAGGAATGGGACCCTGAGGGTGGGGGCACCCTCAGGGCACTATAGTTTTAGGAAAACCGCTTTGTTTTCTTGACACTATAGTGATCCTTTAAAAAAAAAAAAAAAAAAAACCTCCAGTATACATATTATGCCAAATGTCTAATTTATGTCTCCTTCCTATATTGAATCTGTATGTTGGAGCAGATAGAATGCTATTGTTAGTGTGTATCCATATGTACACACTATCACTGACCATGATTTGAATACATAGAAACATAGAATGTGACGGCAGATAAGAACCATTCGGCCCATCTAGTCTGCCCAATTTTCTAAAAACTTTCATTAGTCCCTAGCCTTATCTTATAGTTAGGATAGCCTTATGCCTATCCCATGCATGCTTAAACTCCTTTACTGTGTTAACCTCTACCACTTCAGCTGGAAGGCTATTCCATGCATCCACTACCCTCTCAGTAAAGTAATACTTCCTGATATTATTTTTAAACCTTTGTCCCTCTAATTTAAGACTATGTCCTCTTGTTGTGGTAGTTTTTCTTCTTTTAAATATAGTCTCCTCCTTTACTGTGTTGATTCCCTTTATATATTTAAATGTTTCTATCATATCCCCCCTGTCTCGTCTTTCCTCCAAGCTATACATGTTAAGATCCTTTAACCTTTCCTGGTAAGTTTTATCCCGCAATCCATGAACCAGTTTAGTAGCCCTTCTCTGAACCCTCTCTAAGGTATCAATATCCTTCTGAAGATACGGTCTCCAGTACTGTGTACAATACTCCAAGTGAGGTCTCACCAGTGTTCTGTACAATGGCATGAGCACTTCCCTCTTTCTACTGCTAATACCTCTCCCTATACAACCAAGCATTCTGCTAGCATTTCCTGCTGCTCTATTACATTGTCTGCCTACCTTTAAGTCATCAGAAATAATCACCCCTAAATCCCTTTCCTCATATGTTGAGGTTAGAACTCTATCAAATATTCTGTACTCTGCCCTTGGGTTTTTACGTCCAAGATGCATTATCTTGCACTTATCCACATTAAATGTCAGTTGCCACAATTCTGACCATTTTTTCTAGTTTACCTAAATCATTTGTCATTTGGCTTATCCCTCCTGGAACATCAACCCTGTTACATATCTTAGTATCATCAGCAAAAAGACATACCTTACCATCAAGACCTTCTGCAATATCACTAATAAAAATATTAAAGAGAATGGGTCCAAGTACAGATCCCTGAGGTACCCCACTGGTGACCCTGAGCTGTATAGGGATTGGTTGGAGACAACAAATAGCCAATCAGATTTGGTATCAAATTGGCAAATTAGGATCTTATTCCACATCTTCCTGCAGTTTATTATCAATGTTTTCTGAAATTAAGGGCTACTGCTCATTATAATATGGTTGACAGAAGTGTCCTATGAATTTTCACAAACTAGTCTGTTTGCCAAGAAGAACAGAAAGCCAGTAATACAAGTACACAATAATAAGTCCTGCGCTCAAACGCCCACTACTCTTGGGCGGCAGCAATGACCATAGCACACATCAGCACCAATACATACAGTAAAATAACCCAAAACGTTACCTGCGCACTTGCCAAATCCCAATGTATAATTAAATAAATAGAGGTTATTCAGTAACTCCTATGGCCATTAGATGCAAGCCTACCTGCCACGTCCCTATTAAAGGCTAATAAGTATGTTGAGGTTTAGAAAAATACCCCTCTCTGTCTCAGAGATTTATTTGCCTGAAGCTGAAGGAAGCAAGGTGAATTGTTAGTGTAGGACCCACCTGAGAGGTTTGCCTTGATGTGGCAGGTGTACTTACATCTAATGGCCATTAGAATGGAACTAAAAACCTCACATTTATATAAATATGCATAGAAACCCAATAATAGGGGAGCCATAGATTTCCAGGATTTGTAGTAAGTTTACTTGCCCCCTATATTTAAAGGACCACTATAGGCACCCAGACCACTTCAGCTCAATTAAGTGGTCTGGATGCCAGGTTCCCCTAGTTTTAACCCTGCAGCTGAAAACATAGCGTTTACACTAGGGTTAATCCAGCCTCTGCTGGCTGTCTCACTGACAGCCGCTAGAGGCGCTTCCGCGATTCTCACTGTAAAAATCACAGTGAGAAGATGCTGGATGTCCATAGGAAAGCATTGAGTAATGCTTTCCTATGGGCGGTTTGAATGCGCGCAGGCTCTTGCTGCGCATGCGCGTTCGGATCTGACGTCGGCAGTGGGGTGGAGAGAGCCCGGCGCTGGAGAAACGTAAGTGGCTGAAGGGGTTTTAACCCCTTCAGCCCAGCGGAAGGGGGGGGATCTAATGACCCTATAGTGCCAGGAAAACGAGTTTGGTTTTCTGGCACTATAGTGGTCCTTTAACAAAATGACCATAGAAAAATGACCGCTGGCCCTGGCTCCGCCCTGATCTGCCTCCTTGATGACATCATGAGAATTTCCAATTTTTAGCCAATCCAATGCTTTCCCAAAAGGAAAGCATTGGATTGGCTAAAATCGGCAAGGAGGCAGGCCAAACACCGTTTTGGCTGCTCAGCACTTCCTCATACAGATGTATTGAATCAATGCATCTCTATGAGGAAAATTTAGTGTCCCCATGCAGAACGCAGAGACGCTAAACGGCAGTGCTGCGTACTGTGCAGCACTGCCCCAGGAAGCATTTCCAGTGGCCATCTGAGGAGTGGCCACTTGGTGGTGTCCCTAGGGACAATGTAAACACTGCAATGATTATACTCACCAGAACAACTACATTAAGCTGTAGTTGTTGTGGTTACTATAATGTCCCTTTAACACAAGTTATAGATTAATTTTTTACTATTTTTCCCCCAATGAGGTAAAATCCAGACAAGTGTCAATTCTTCTCTGCGTCATCATTATTCCACAGTCTGAAAACCAAGCTTTACCCTTGCACACAAAATGTGCATTCAGAAACCATATTCTATTTATTTTATTGCACCTCCACGTTTTTACTACACACTTTCAAGATTTGTATAAACCAGCAGCTGTCAAAAATATGTTACTGCTAACTCAATACCAGGCAAAACCTTTTATTGACCTTAGGATGGGAAAAGGCTGATTTGCATTGTGGAAAACTGAGCCTTCGACCTTGATTGTTGAACAGATGCTACACTCATTGCATTAACCAACTAAACTATCGCACTGATTGATAATCATAATGCAAATTTATGGTGCTTCAGCAAATCCTAATGATTAAATAGAAAACATAACAATGGCCAAACGTAAACATGACATAAATAGACAACAGCTTTTATTAACATGCTTTTGAAAAATGTTAAATACAATCACAGTTCCTAAAAAAATATTTCTATATGAGAAAAAAAAAAGCATATCCACTAAAAGCTATTCAGAAATGGGGGAAAATTGAAAATATTTTTTTTTGGATATTTGTTAATTATAAGGCAACAAAAATCAGATATACTCCAGATGTTTATTCCATTATATAATTGTTACAGAATAACTTTGAACAGCAAAACTTGTGCTCACACAACTGGTCAATATTCCAAAGTCCACTATGGCTATCAAATCATTTTAAACAGTGTGCCATAGTAAATATTTTTTTCCTCAACTACTACAGTGATTTTTGTAAAAAAATGTATTCTCCTTTTTTCCCCAATAATTTTTTTTTTTTAAATTAATTTTTAACACGATTAGTTGTCTATGTCCAGTGGTAAACATTGTTAAATTTACACCCGTCTTTTTGAGCGATAAACTAAGAAAAGGGATTGGTTAAGTAGATCAATATAATAGCTGTACTCTGCTTCTATCTCCCCAGAATACATACATATATACACACACTATATATATATATGTATATGTGTAAAGAGGAAACAGAACTTGGTTAAAAGATTTTTTTTTGTTTTGATTATAGAAAATATTCTACCAGTAACCATATTTTACACCAAGTACAGACTGAAGCTAATCTGAAAAGGCATTTAAAAAAATATACATATGCCAGTCTCCATTCGTAAGACCAAATGGGGAGGATGTAGATTGGACTCTTTTCAAGAAATCTGCTAAATTTTGATTTGCGAACCAAGTATAGATCTGGAAATGTTTTTTGTTTTTTTTTCTTCTTCTCCAACCGGGTACTTTGTGTTAATCAAATTGTAGTCCCAACCTACTACTGAAAGTACCAACAGATCAAGGGAAGGATTGCATATGTTTTAGATCCGAGCCTTGTCACTTGAAAGAATATACAAAGGACAAACCATTATTTAAAAAAAGCTAAAATACACTTAGAACTAGTAGGTACTATGTTCCACCTCGGCTTTAAACATGGCACTACAAATAGTTCATCAGCCACTGTGCTATAAAGCACCATTGCAGTTCACGCTATCAAAATAAATCGGTTTAACTTGGTAATTCTTGTTTGGACTTCCAGGCATGGTCTTCAGCTGCATGGACTTTGTCGGGTCAGATATGTTCCCATCAAGAGAATACATCATAATTTTTGCATTAGAGTCAGGAGCCCCTCGTAACTGTGTTAGTTCCAATATCTACTAGTGTAGCAAAAAGTACAGAGGCCACCAGAAAATGGAAAGCCATCAGACCAGATCTGGTGAATGCCTAACTAGACAACGTAGCTAGAGCATTCTCCTTTAAGGGATGCAACCCGCCCTTGATTAGGTAAGGTTTAACGCTTCCAAATAGTCTGCATAACCCTTTGACCAGTTCCATTCTGTGAACCTTTGGTTTACAAGGGGCTGAGTGATGGGACCATTTAATAAGTCCTGATGTCTTGAGAGGGTTTTTGAAAAGGGACAGAGATGGTGAAGTTTGAGTGTTGTCACCAAAACTGTGGCTTTGCAGGAGCAGTTGGAGGGGGCCTCCTGAAAAATAAAAAGGGAAAAAAAACATAAAAAATAAGTAAAATAATGTAACAGGCATATCATACTTCATTTGAAGAAATCTAAATTAAAAAAAAACACAATTATTAGTATTACAAAATAGATTTTTCTTTATACATTGCAACACAAATTGTACTGGTAATATAATTCTCAAAAAAAACAAGCTGAATTGCCAAATGTTCTCAAAAAGAAGAAGGAAGACACTTCAATCCAAAGATCAATATACCACCATTGACACATTTCATGCATACTGGCATTTCATCAGAGACAATAGAATTCTCTCCCAGGTATTGACTGCCATGTAAAACTAATCAGCTGAAATGGTAACATTATACATTTAAAACATTTTTTTTTTTTTATAAATTCCATTTTGCCACATAGAGGATGAGTGCTATGTATACAAATAGGCCAATATGATGCCATGAGGGTTATATGGCTACTTGGTGCCAATTCTCGTGAACTGGAAGACAAAGCTGATTCATTCGGTTTTTTTTTCCCCTCTGGTTCTACATACGATCTTGGTTTGAAGTCTCATAATGGTTAGTGAGACACACGGCTGTTTCTGGTTAGGGATCGTCACCTCAGATTACCATAAATATAAAGTGAAGCCTGCAGCCTTTGAAGGCTCGAACAAAGATCAAAAAGTTGCCATAATAAAAAGGAATTTAAAAAAATAAAAATAAATTCAAACAAGGTTGTGGGCTGTTTCTTTATGGTTTTAAGTAACAGTGTATCACCCTAGTTAGTATGTGTTTCATTCAATCACTTTCACAGTGGGAGAGACCTTTTAGACTATTTACCATAACTTGTTGAGCTTCAAAAAGTATGACCTTTCTAAACTTTAGCAGAAGTTAATTTTGAGGCAGTTCAAAGCAAAACAGGCAGCACCACCAATTCCTGAATGGAACATTTTATTACAATGTATCTGTTTGTCTAATTAAATTGATGGAGTCAAGACTTCTAAACCTCTGTACGTTGTGTGCACACTAATAGGCATATGCTACACAAATCCCGACCTTCCCTGTCCGGCTCTCTGAGAAAGCAACATGTGATAAGAGTTTAGCAAATTTCTATGGGAACTCTTGTCTATATGAAACAAGATCTGGATTTGCTTTTCTGTTCAATTGAGGAGAGGCCATTACGCATCCCCCCCAACCGCTGACAGTTTTCACTTGACCCTTTAAATCCAGATTTATACTGCAAGAATTAATGCAGAAAGTACTTTTATTCCATAACTCTCTGCTGGACAAGAGTTTATGAGATAGGACAAGATGCCATAGACCAGAATAAGAGACTAGTGATTGGTGGAACCACTACCTGGTCTGGTAGGAATCGGAATACTACTGACACTTGCCTGTGCAAATGCTCGGCTTTGGAGTTTAAAAAGGGATTTATATATATATATTTATACAGAAATGAATCTGTTTCAATAACATTTTGTTTTTTGTTCTAAAAGACATTTTCAGTTACATAAATGGCGATCATCAAGTTGTGATGTCACCCACATTATTCTGGAATATCTAAGGCCACACTCATACATTGCGGTGTTGCTTTTTGAAATGTCAGGAGGTATAATGTCATTTGTGTTTTGTACAGCTTTTTCCCACAAAATGGAAGCGGATTACTTGCAAATGCACAAGTACAGAGCGTCTGACGACCTAAAACTGGTACTTCTCTTTACTACAAACAGGGAGGGGGCTTAAACTAATCTGGCTCTAGGACACTATAGTTAGGAAAACAGGTTTGTATTCATAACACTACTGTATTCCTTTAAAACTGGTTGGCTTTTGACATCACCAGCCTATGGTCAAAATGCTCTTACCAAGTTTACAGGGACACTATAGGCATCAAAACAACTTGATCTATACACCAAAACTGCTTCATTAATATAAGGCCCCTGCTGCCTCACTGCTCAATTCTCTGCCATTTGGCAGTTAAATAATTTTTGTTTCTGTTTATTCAGACCTAGCAACACCTCCCCTGGCTGTGGATCACACAGCCTGCATGAAAACAAATGGTTTGATTTCAATCAGGTGTTAACTTGCTTTAGAAATTATATATCCTGCTCTGTAAATTGAACTTTAAGTACAAACAGAAGACTCATGCAGGGTCTAGCAGGCTATTACCAGAATTCTACAATAAAGGAAGTGTTATCATTAGATGACTCTTTACAGTAAGTGTTTAGAAGGCTGTGTGAGTACCATGCAGGGAGGTGTGGCTAGATCTCCATAAACAAAGTGATTTAACTCTTGAATGGCTGAGGACTGAGCAGTGAGACTGCGAGGACATTAGCTATACACCAAAACCACTCCATTAAGCTAAAGTTGTCCAACTATTTTTCCAAATTCATGGCTTGGTTGTATATATTTTCTTAAGATCTGCTTTGCCCATAATTCATTCAATCACAGGTGTGTAGTGTAAACTTGCAGAGTTGTAATTGCCTCAAAAAACTGTAATTGGACAGATGTTGATGCTGTATCTTCCTCTAATCTAAATGTTCTCTCAAGTTCAGAGGCAGATTCTGGACTTCTCTCCCAACTCATTGCTCTCACTCTTTGTTGAAGAATGCTATTCTACTCATCTCACCTTATCAGTTTCTCAACTTCCTAACAAACATGTAATTATTACTTCCATACGATTACTAACTACTCAGTTTTGTTTTTCCATTTCCTTACTTCGATTTACATCCAAGCTTCTTGAACGAATGATGTACAATAAAGCTAGTATTCTCAATTTTCAATACAGTTACATTTCTTCTCTCAGCATCCCATTAGAGAGATTTTATTGCAGGAATACACTCCTTGATCATTTTGCTGCTTTGAACATGGTGGTCAATTCACTTCTCCTTGGCCATTGCAACCTCAGTCTTTAAAAGATTGTCGATTCTTTTCTTACCCATCAGTTTGCCCTTTCACTATCTCTCTATAGCACCTCATTCTCTTTGATAGTTTGCTTTGAGTATGTCAAGCTACAGTTCAAGGATCCTGTTTTATATATGGCCACTCTTGGGGACTTCAAATTCTTTGAAATCCAATCTTACTCGTACGGCAATGATACCAAGATAGCATATTTTCACATATACTATGCCTCTTCCAGTAGGTTGTGTCTGCTTCCTTATAGACTCTTAAATACACAAAACTGTACTTCCCACATAGTCTTTGTCCAAAAAGTCCTACTAATGCAAAAGATCTGATGGACAGAATGCTCAAGTGTGGTGCCATAGAGAAGGAATAGAGACATTCTTTGAAGAGGACCAAGTCTCCATCAATTCAGGTCAGTTGCCCTATTATCAACCCTAAGTGCAAGCCTTCTGGGCCTTGGCACTGCTTCTGACGTTACTCCTTTTTTTCTTCCTATCAAATCAATTTCTCATTCCTGTTACTACCATCTTAAAAAAACACAGCCTCACATTCAGTCCTTTCCAAATCTGTTTTCACGCTCAACATCTACCATTTAATTTACTGTAACAGTTCCGAAAATTAGATGAACCACCTCTTCTTTACCTGTTGCTTTTCTTTCTTACCTGCTGCTTTTTTTTTTTTTTTCTTAAATCCTCCTCACACCTGTACCCCAATCTTATAATTGATAATACGCAAATACATTTAATTTCAGGCTGTCCTATCGGCCAATGACTTTAGCCAAGCCTCTGGATCTTTGCACTGCATTGCCCGTTCAGACTTTCCCCACAGCAATTTAGGTAATCCCCAAGAAACCTACTTCTTTAAAAGTAATTTGACGGTTTAATTTCCCTTACTATGACAGTACTCCCACTTTCACCTCGTATTAGGGTGGATTATGTCTATAAAGTGTTGCGTATGAAAAATTATTAAAAGTGAGGCAGTCACCATGGAAAGCAGCAGGAGCATTGCACTGGTGACCTCCCATTTCAGGCTTCCACAAGTTCTCAGACGAGACACTTTTTATACATAACCCCAAACGTTTCTGCTCCCCATCTAGTATAACCATCTTCACCTTCACACTCCACATAAATGCATAATACATCGAGCCAATACTGCATATTGTTCTCATTCCTAGATTTTATCCTTCCTTAGGGATATATTACACATTTAATTTTCCTATAGACCAATCTCTTCAGACTGTATGGCTCATGTTCTGTTGCATTAAATTAATTTACCTCTTGCAACCGAACGGGAGTTTTTTTTTCATTAGTTTCTATGGGGCAATGATAGATGTGTTTAATTTTAACCACTGGTATAGAGGCTCCACAGACTCACTAAAGAGGGAAGGAGAATTCCTTAGCTCAGTAGGGGGCAGTGTTAAGCTCTGCAGAGCGTGGTGAGATTTCAGCACCATAATTTAGAAGCAGCAGTTTCCATCTCCAAATGGGGTCTCTAAACCACCTAGTTGGGTTATATTTTACAGCACCTTCAACTATAGAAGGTTTTTACCATGTACTATTCTCTTCCAATATTTAATTAACATTTCTAAATAATTTGGAGAAGGAAAATGAGTTATAAAGGGTTTATATGAAGTTATAGGGTTAGTTTATAAAGGAGTAATAGGTGGAGTTATAGAGAGAGGCTATATGGAGTAATAGGAGGAGTTATAGAGAGAGGTTATATGGAGTAATAGGAGGAGTTATAGGGAGAGGTTATATGGAGTAATAGGAGGAGTTATAGGGAGAGGTTATATGGAGTAATAGGAGCGTTATAGAGAGAGGTTATATGGAGTAATAGGAGGAGTTATAGAGAGAGGTTATAGGGAGTAATAGGAGGAGTTATAGAGAGAAGTTATACAGAGTAATAGGAGGAGTTATAGGGAGAGGTTATATGGAGTAATAGGAGGAGTTATAGAGAGAGGTTATACAGAGTAATAGGAGGAGTTATAGGGAGAGGTTATATGGAGTAATAGGAGGAGTTATAGAGAGAGGTTATACAGAGTAATAGGAGGAGTTATAGGGAGAGGTTATATGGAGTAATAGGAGGAGTTATAGAGAGAGGTTATATGGAGTAATAGGAGGAGTTATAGGGAGAGGCATATGGAGTAATAGGAGGAGTTATAGGAGAGGCTATATGGAGTACAGGAGGAGTTATAGATAGAGGTTATGGAGTAATAGGAGGAGTTATAGGGAGAGGTTATATGGAGTAATAGGAGGAGTTACAGGGAGAGGATATATGGAGTAATAGGAGGAGCTATAGAGAGAGGTTATATGGAGTAATAGGAGGAGTTATAGGGAGAGGTTATATGGAGTAATAGGAGGAGTTATAGAGAGAGGTTAAATGGAGTAATAGGAGGAGTTATAGAGAGAGGTTATATGGAGTTATAGGGAGAGGTTATATGAGTAATAGGGGGAGTTATAGAAGAGGTTATATGGAGTAATAGGAGGAGTTATAGGGAGAGGTTATATGGTGTAATAGGAGGTGTTATAGAGAGAGGTTATATGGAGTAATAGGAGGAGTTATAGAGAGAGGTTATATGGAGTAATAGGAGAAGTTATAGGAAGAGGTTATATGGAGTAATAGGAGAAGTTATAGAGAGAGGTTATATTGAGTAATAGGAGGAGTTACAGGGAGAGGTTATATGGAGTAATAGGAGGAGTTACAGAGAGAGGTTATATGGAGTAACAGGAGGAGTTATAGAGAGAGGTTATGGCGTGGAGTAATAGGAGGACTTATAGAGAGAGGATTATGGTTAATGGGAGTGAAGCTATGGGGAGAGGTTATATGGAGTAATAGGAGGAGTTATAGGGAGAGGTTATATAGAGTAATAGGATGAGTTATAGAGAGAGATTATATGGAGTAATAGGAGGAGTTATAGGGAGAGGTTATATGGAGTAATAGGAGGAGTTATAGAGAGAGGTTAAATGGAGTAATAGGAGGAGTTATAGAGAGAGGTTATATGGAGTTATAGGGAGAGGTTATATGAGTAATAGGGGGAGTTATAGAAGAGGTTATATGGAGTAATAGGAGGAGTTATAGGGAGAGGTTATATGGTGTAATAGGAGGAGTTATAGGGAGAGGTTATATGGAGTAATAGGAGGAGTTATAGAGAGAGGTTATATGGAGTAATAGGAGGAGTTATAGGGAGAGGTTATATGGAGTAATAGGAGGAGTTATAGAGAGAGGTTATATGGAGTAATAGGAGGAGTTATAGAGAGAGGTTATATGGAGTAACAGGAGGAGTTATAGGGAGAGGTTATATGGAGTAATAGGAGGAGTTATAGGGAGAGGTTATATGGAGTAACAGGAGGAGTTATAGAGAGAGGTTATATGGAGTAATAGGGGGAGTTATAGAGAGAGGCTATATGGAGTAATAGGAGGAGTTATAGGGAGAGGTTATATGGAGTAATAGGAGGAGTTATAGGGAGAGGTTATATGGAGTAATAGGAGGAGTTATAGTGAGAGGTTATATGGAGTAATAGGAGGAGTTATAGAGAGAGGCTATATGGAGTAATAGGGAGAGATTATATGGAGTAATAGGAGGAGTTATAGGGAGAGATTAAATGGAGTAATAGGAGGAGTTATAGGGAGAGGTTATATGGAGTAACAGGAGGAGTTATAGGGAGAGGTTATATGGAGTAATAGGAGGAGTTATATGGAGAGGTTATATGGAGTAATAGGAGGAGTTATAGGGAGAGATTATATGGAGTAATAGAAGGAGTTATAGAGAGAGGATATATGGAGTAATAGGAGGAGTTATAGGGAGAGGTTATATGGAGTAATAGGAGGAGTTATAGGGAGAGGTTATATGGAGTAATATGTGGAGTTATAGGGAGAGGTTATATGGAGTAATAGGAGGAGTTATAGGGAGAGGTTATATGGAGTAATAGGAGGAGTTATAGGGAGAGGTTATATGGAGTAATAGGAGGAGTTATAGAGAGGGGATAT
>OW240914.1:35309731-35399414 GCA_933207985.1 Pelobates cultripes
GGAGTAATAGGAGGAGTTATAGAGAGAGGTTATACAGAGTAATAGGAGGAGTTATAGAGAGAGGTTATACAGAGTAATAGGAGGAGTTATAGAGAGAGGTTATACGGAGTAATAGGAGGAGTTATAGAGAGAGGTTATACGGAGTAATAGGAGGAGTTATAGAGAGAGGTTATACAGAGTAATAGGAGGAGTTATAGGGAGAGGTTATATGGAGTAATAGGAGGAGTTATAGTGAGAGGTTATATAGAGTAATAGGAGGAGTTATAGTGAGAGGTTATATGGAGTAATAGGAGGAGTTATAGGGAGAGGTTACATGGAGTAATAGGAGGAGTTATAGGGAGAGGTTATATTGAGTAATAGGAGGAGTTATAGAGAGAGGCTATATGGAGTAATAGGAGGAGTTATAGGGAGAGGTTATATGGAGTAATATGAGTTATAGGGAGAGGTTATATGGAGTAATAGAAGGAGTTCTAGGGAGAGGTTATATGGAGTAATATGAGTTATAGGGAGAGGTTATATGGAGTAATATGAGTTATAGGGAGAGGTTATATGAGTAATAGAAGGAGTTATAGGGAGAGGTTATATGGAGTAATAGGAGGAGTTATAGGGAGAGGTTATATGGAGTAATAGGAGGAGTTATAGAGAGAGGTTATATGGAGTAATAGGAGGAGTTATAGAGAGAGGCTATATGGAGTAATAGGAGGAGTGACAGGGAGAGGTTATATGGAGTAATAGGAGGAGTTATAGAGAGAGTTTATATGGAGTAATATGAGAAGTTATAAGGAGCGGTTATATAAAGTAATAGGAGGAGTTATAGAGAGAGGTTATATGGAGTAATAGTAAGGAGTTATAGGGAGAGGTTAAATGGAGTAGTACGAGGAGTTATAGGGAGAGGTTATATGGAGTAATAGGATGAGTTATAGAGAGGTTATATGGAGTAATAGGAGGAGTTATAGGGAGAGGTTATATGGAGTAATAGGAGGAGTTATAGAGAGGTTATATGGAGTAATAGGAGGAGTTATAGGGAGAGGCTATATGGAGTAATAGGAGGAGTTATAGAGAGGTTATATGGAGTAATAGGAGGAGTTATAGGGAGTTATAGGGAGAGGTTATATGGAGTAATAGGAGGAGTTATAGGGAGAGGTTATATGGAGTAATAGGAAGAGTTGGCTATATGGAGTTAGATTATTTTAATCAGCAAATGTCAGTTTAAACAGTAATAACAGAGTAAAAAATGATGACAAGATTCATCGTTTCTACATTAAAAAGCAAGCAGGTACATGAAGTGTATTAAAAAGACAAAGTCACCAAAGTAAAGGACACCCAGAAGAGAAATCACCAGTCACTAGAAGAATAAAGTTCCCTTTATTTTAAAGTTTATTAATAAGGTACAGAATGGGGCAGGTACACATCTGCAGAGTTGTTTTGATGTGTCAACAAGTCATCGCTTTCCAGTTAACAAAGAACATTTCTAATGTCAAGCCGATCCTCTCCACCTAGAAAGCTAAATTCAGAATATACCAAATCACAAGACAGCAATATAGAGCACTGCAGGGTATCTCGCTTCCCATATACCTTGCCGAGGAGAGTGTAGATTTACACATTGCAGGTCCTTCAAGCTGTAGAGGACTATCAGAATGGTTAAGCCATGTATCTCAAGCTCTTCGGTCCGGGTGGGAATTGTGGTCCTACTTGAGCTAAAGAGGCATGGCTTCACCACTGCAGATATATTGACCATTTTAGTTCTGCACTTTCAGGAATTCAGTGATGCCTTCAGATGTATTGAAAGATGAAATACTACCTGTGGCAACTGCAATGTGATATACAGATTTCTATACGCACTTAAAAAAAAGGAAAGCAGATTCTGAACGTGCTTCGGGTGAGGCACGAGAGGAAGGTGTGTAGCAATGGGGTAATTTCCTTGCAAACATTTAATTGGACTTGAAATATTATCAATAAAAATGTTTTAAAAATATATATATATATCTAAGGAGAACAGATCATGATTATTATAGACAGTGTTGTGAACGGGTTTGGGGGTCTTATACAAGGTGCAGAGGTTTTAAAATGGGAAGAATGACACATTTTAGTTCTCGACTTGTTGATAGACTTTCATGAAGTCATCACAGCCAACATGACCGTAATCTCATATTACCATTCCGGGACAGGATAATGGCCTCTAATGCCGTTGAGTGGTTATGAACAATCTAATGCTAAGACATATTCGTGAGCAATATCCACTTATGACATCAGTGGCCACTTATCTTTTTTCTTCAGATTACCTAATCAGAAATGTGGTTAGCTCTCCCTTATCTAATTAGGATAAGGGAGTATCACATTATTACACATCTTGCTGGGGCCTTCATACACCATATTGATGTGTAGTGGGCCCAATTAGAGTACTTTCTTTCTAACCTCCTTATGTGCTAATGATAATGTGTATATACGCGCAAAGTGGGGATATGGGCAGTTAATTTAATAACTCCTCTCACAGCTCAGAAATTGGCATAAAGGTATACTGTAGGCATTGTAACCATTTCATCTCACTGAATTCGCTTTATAACACTAAATAAGGGCCCTGAACACCCACAGTCCGGCCCCCACAGGAGGTAAGGCTAAGGCAGAGATTTCACACTTCCGTCTACCCATATTAATTCATACCTACAATGGGTTCTGTGATAGGCTAGACACTCTCAGTCAATCACAGCCACCAACTGTTGCTCAGGCTAATGCTTCATTAGTTCACGCAGCAGATAGAGGATACAATGCTGGGGACTCTCGTTTAGCATTAAAACATTTACCAGTTGGGTGGAAAGATGGCACCTTCAATTTGCAGGGTTTTCTTTTTAATAATAGGTCATATCTCCTTTACAACAAGAGGACTGTGCAATGTGTTTCTACAGATCATTCTGAAAAGTGCTGGTCATGTATTTTCTATTCCACATATAATTCGCAAATCCCAAGCCCTGCATGCAGCATTAAGGCACTGATTAAAAAGAATCAAAACTATAAATGCTGCTTATCAATTGGCACAGGATAGAAGTTTTGCTCTTACGGGAAAATGGATTCAAATATTTTTATCTTCAATTTTACCTTCCCCCAGAATAAAAACTGTACATTTCATAGGGATAGAATGAAATTTTAATTCTACACATGGAATATGTAGAAGCTATTTATATTCCAAAAGTTGGTTAAATACAGGATCCTGCATCCATCAGGCTAGATTTACCATATTACACACAACTGTTGTTAAACGGTTTTGTTCAGTATCTCATTATACCCTGCTTTTGTTTCTCGTTACTTCATCTTCAGTCAAAGCAACCATTTCTGGGATAGAAATAGACTTTGGAGCCCAACCAATTCATGAAAGAGTTTAAAATCATGACCTAGAACTTTGTGGTTAAAGAGTCTGCCATTTTGAAGAGGCAAGCTTGAGATGCGCAAAAGGGATTTACAAATTAGGTTACAGCTAGTAATGTCCGAGGTCAGAGCTGCACAGAAAGTAATTCAAGACAAACAGGAGGAAAGATCTAGAAGGCAGCCATTTTGAATGCACCAAGAGTTATGCACTTTAAAATATGTTAAGACAATACAGTGCCGATTATTTTTACTCTCAGATTTATATTTTCTGTAGAGAATAGTTTTAGAAATTTCAAATTTCTAAATCAGGAAGCAACTGTGAGGTAAATTGGCTTCCAAAACATTATTGCACAAAAATTAGAAGCTTCTTTAAAATGCAGCGTTATCATTTTGTAAATAAATACAGTTATGCACCAAGGATAGGAGAGAGACTATAAAACGAACAAAATGGCAGCTTCTGTCACTTCCATTCTAGAAACCTCTTATCCCTTCAGAAGAGCGTGACTAGTCTGGATGTCTCACACTCTACAGATACTGTGGGGAGGTTACAATCTTAAGATATATTTCATTTATATCATTTTCACGAATCATAGAAAGTCTATTTCTATCAGACTGGTCAAGAATGAGGCGCATGAATTACACAGCTGGGAGGACTCCACGTCTGTGATAAAACGAAGACTGGAACACCCCCTGTGTATAATCCTCTCTTTCTTTCTCCCTCATCCCAAACTGATAACTGCAGAGTTGCCATCGCTAATGCCCCCATGGGCCTCTCTTGACTCTTAGTCTAGCAAAGAGGGCTCTGCCGGTCGGATTATGGTTGGCCGGTTTGGGGCGGCAGGAGGTCTCCGGCTGCAAAGAGAGATAGCTGAGGTGAGGTGGGCACAAACATGGAGTAGATTAAAGTTTGTTTAGCATATCAAAAGAAAACGTCAGAGGCATCAAGCCACCAATGTTTTTCTCACTGTTCATATAGAAAATAATTTTTATTTCGCAGTTTGATACACTCATTTATCTAATGTGCAGCATTTTACATTCCCTTATAGGTAGCTGTCCCGCAGTCCTCCAGCTGTTGCACTACAAATGCTCATGAAGAGCTGTAATCAGAGAAGTAGAAAATGGCTTTTAAATTGTACTTCCACGAATCCACTCATTGAACTACAGCTCCTTTGATGCTCTTATGACACATTTTAAGAATAACAGCTGGAAAGTAAGCTACGAGTTTGCTACAAAGGATAATTAGCGTAAACTCATTATCAGAGCAGAGATGCACGTTAATTTTACAGCTGTGTTCATCATTGACAAGTATTTATACATTAATAATGAACACAGTGTGTTCATTACCAACGTATAGAAATTCAGTGGTAGGTAACCTTCGGCTCTCTTGATGTTATGGAGTACATCTCCCATAATGCTTTAACAGCCGGAATGTTAACAAAGTATTAAGGGAAATGAAGTACATAACATCTGGAGAAACAAACGTTGCCTACCCCTGGGGTCCACACTCAGTATTATTACACAGTGCAGCATATTCATTATCAGTGTATAGATACTCCATACCATTATACAGTGCGGCATATTCATTATCAGTGTGTGGATACCCAGTGTTATTATACAGCGAAGTGTGTTTAATAATAGTGTATGTGTACTCAGCATTATAAAGCACGGTTATTTATAATGATATATATCGAGGGTTGACACAATAAAGAACAAACACCGCTCCCCAAAAAGAGTGAAGAAATTAAATCAGAATAACTCATTCACTTGCACAAACTTGGTCATATCAGATATACGGCTGCTTAGCAGTATGTGTCAGCTGTAAAAGGGGTCAGACAATTAGTATTCGGAGTTATCAAACTAACACAAGTTCCAAAGCAGCCAATAGAGAGCAATGGCCGTCAAAGTAGCAGAATCAATGAGTTGTGGGTAACTGAGAAAAATCTGTGACAACAAAGGCCGAATGTGATAAACAATGCAATAAAAGTACAACTTCACAAGTGTATGTAGAACTAAACCTGGATCCCAAGCAATCAGGGCAAACGTGCTCTAGCAGGAAGAGATCTGAATGGGTGCCCATTTGGAGAAAGGAAAATTATGGCTTTAACCAAGATACTGTTTTTTTTTGTGCCAATTTAGGCCAAAATATACAAATTGAAAAAATCCCCAAGTCAACTATGTTTTCAGTTTGAATACTTTAAACTACAAATTGAAAAAATACAACAATTCAAACACTCTGGTGAATAACCCTGGGTAGAGTATCAGCAATGGCACAGCTTGTTCTGCCAGGTCAGACACTGGCCATTACTGGATGGGATGCTCCCTATGCTGTAATCCGTGTTCTAATATCATATTCCCATATTCTAGAATATTGCTCATGGATACTTGTAAACATATGGACAACTAGAGGTCTAACTCAAACTCTACTATATCCCACCACCAGTCCAAAATCCCAGTACTCGAAAGAGGTCCAAGGTTGTTCTGAGGGAAAGGTGTTGACTTCATCCTAATTAGGTCCTCGATATGAATACTATTAGGTGTTTTTCTTACATTGTCTACCCCCCTGTATACTGTGCTAAAGCACCCGTGATCCACAATATAAAAAGATAGCTAGATGACGAGAAGATATAATGACATATTGTCCTAACAAAATGATCAACGGCAGTGGGCATCAAATATATTGTTTTGTACTGTGGGATGTATGACCACCTGTGAAGCTACCCTGGTCATTGCCACACTAGACATTAAGGGAATGTGCCAATGTGTTTGAATCGCTGCACTGACTGTGCATATAGTTCACACAAAAAAATTACATGCAGAGAGCTAAAAGCTTCAATTTGTAAGCTAAATAAAAAGAATAAGGTTTTTATTTTAATTTGTCACTTCATTTGGGTAGTACGATGTAGACTAGAAGCAGGTGAAACTTAAAATGACATACATTATGGTCAGTGCGTAAGGACTATGCACATCAGCATGCACATTACACGGCATCACACAAAGCAGCAGGCACATTACACAGCATCACACAAGGCAGCATGCACATTACACCTCTAAACATTCCATCTGTAATTCTTGGAGACTTCAACACACCCTTGACCTCAGCAACCTCAAAACTACTTTCTATTACCCTCCTCCCTTGGGCTATCACAGTGGGCTAATTACCCCATCCATGTAGCAGGCAATACTCTAGACCTTATTTTCACTCATGATTGTACAGTCTCTACTATCTGCAATACTCCATTTCCTCTCTCAGATCATCATTTCCTATCATTTGCTCTCAATAGCCCCCTCCCCCAACAACCTCAGCCTAACCCCCCTCTCAACTCAGAACGAATCTGAGCTCTATAAACCTCCAGCAGCTGTCAGCTGATATCAATTCCCAACTATTATCCATTACCGACATCAGCCCATCCTTACAAGCACGTTGTCTTGGTGATACTTTTGATTCTGGCCTCACCTTTGAGCCTCACACCCGGTCTGTTGTCAAATCATGCCAATTCCACCTCAAAAACATCGCCCGCATCTGCCCCTTTCTTACACAAGATGCTACTAAAGAGCTCGTCCATGCTCTAGTAATCTCTCGCATGGACTATTGTAACTCTCTCCTAATTGGTCTTCCCAATAGCCGTATTGCCCTGCTACAGTCTGTAATGAATGCTGCCGCCAGACTGATTTTCCTCTCACACCTCATCCCTCTGTCAGGCCTTACATTGGCTTCCTGTATCCTATAGGAGTCAATTCAAAGTGCTAACCCATACCTACAAGGCACTGAATAATCTTAGCCCCTCTTATATCTCCTCACAGATCCATAGGTATGCCCCTTCTCGGTCCCTCCGCCCTGCCCATGACCACCTTCTGTCCGCCGCTAGTACCCGTACGGCCAACTCACGCTTGCAGGACTTTTCGCCTGCGGCTCCCGTCCTATGGAATAGCCTGCCTACCGCCATCAGACTCTCCCCTAGTCTTCAATCATTTAAGAAGTGCCTTAAAACTAATTTCTTTAGGAAAGCCTATGGCCTCCCAGACTAACCTCTACCTCTCATCCTTGCCTCTTGCAGCATTCTACTCTCTTCTCCAGCTCTGCTCAACTCCCACCTAATTTGACTTCCTTTCCCTGTCCTAATGTGTTTTATACCCCACCTCCTATAGACTGTAAGCTTGTTTGAGCAGGGCCCTCTTCAACCCTTCGTTTCTGTAAGTTTTCTTGCAATTGTCCTATTTATAGTCAAATCCCCCCCCTAATAATATTGTAAAGCGCTACGGAATCTGTTGGCGCTATATAAATCGCAATAATAATAATAATAATACACGGTATCACACAAGGCAGTATGCACACTATACTCCGTCACACAGCACAGAATATGTATGTGATTAGAAAACACATAGCATTTTGGCAGTCCTTACCTGGGAACACCTGGGGGGACCCCAGGTGGAATACGGGCTGGTCGAGATGGTATCTGCGGGGGCGCAGAAAATGGGTCATTGTTAGCAGCGGCAAAAGGACCTTGGGGACCTGAGCGAGATGGAATAGGTGGGGCAATATAGTTGGAACCCCCTACAGGTACTGGGATGAGTGGGGGGCCAGGAGTTGGACCTCGGACTGCAGGAGGACGACTGGGAGGGAGAACTTGTGAGACAGGCCTCCGCTGCACATTTGGACTGAAAAAGATTTAAAAAAATAAATAAAGCACAAACTAGTTAATATTGAGCAAGATCAAAGTAAAACACGCGCATGGGTCATCAGGTTTTCCTTTTGTAGCAATGAAGTTTGATAAGATTTAAATCAAAACTTACTTTTTGTGAAGAACGTATTGCAACAAGTTGCAGCTCTATAAACTATGACATCATTTTAAAGGAACACTATAGTCACCTAAATTACTTTAGCTAAATAAAGCAGTTTTAGTGTATAGATCATTCCCCTGCAATTTCACTGCTCAATTCACTGTCATTTAGGAGTTAAATCACTTTGTTTCTGTTTATGCAGCCCTAGCCACACCTCCCCTGGCTATGATTGACAGAGCCTGCATGAAAAAAAAACTGGTTTCACTTTCAAACAGATGTAATTTACCTTAAATAATTGTATCTCAATCTCTAAATTGAACTTTAATCACATACAGGAGACTCTTGCAGGGTCTAGCAAGCTATTAACATAGCAGGGGATAAGAAAATCTTAATTAAACAGAACTTGCAATAAAGAAAGCCTAAGTAGGGCTCTCTTTACAGGAAGTGTTTATGGAAGGCTGTGCAAGTCACATGCAGGGAGGTGTGACTAGGGTTCATAAATAAAGGGATTTAACTCCTAAATGGCAGAGGATTGAGAAGTGAGGCTGCAGGGGCATGTTCTATACACCAAAACTGCTTCATTAAGTTAAAGTTGTTCAGGTGACTATAGTGTCCCTTTAAGTATCAACTGATGAACTTTTGGACCCATAACAGTTTCATAACTTGTGCATCATGCACAGGGCCGTCTTTAATAACGAATGGACCCTGGGCAAGTGTTTGCTTGGGCCCCCTGTGCCCTGCCGCTCTCGCCCCTCACTCCCTGGTATGCAATCACGGCATCCATCCCAACGCAGTGGCGGTACTAAAGTAGAATGAATTTATTGGGACCCCCAATTGCAAGGTTGGACTAAAGGTAGAACCCCATCTGTCGTGCAACTCCAACAATGCTTTGACAGCTGGGACTCTACCAATTTCCCATGCTTGCAGGGTTGTATTTAGCACTGAGCCATGTTAGTATGTTTTGAATGTAAGCATGTGTTTGTATGGAGTATGTTTGTGTGAATGTGTTTGTATGTGGTACTAGAGTTTGAATGCAAGTGTGCATTTATGTGTAGTGTTTGTTTTTGAATGTAGGAGTGTGCTTGTATGTAGTGTTGACGTTTCAATGCAGGAGTGTGTTTTATATGTAGTGTTGAAGTTTGAATGGAGGGGTGTATTTGTATTTAAAGTTGCGGCTCAGATGCACGGGTACACACTCTGACGCACAAGCAGATACACAGATACATACACTGACTACATACAGATAAACAGGCACATACACTGACAGACACACTGACACAGGTACATATATTGACACACACACAGACACATACACTGGTAGGCGTACTGACAGACATACTGACACAGTCACATATACAGACATACTGACACACAGACACATATACCGACATACTGACACACACACACAGACACATACACTGATCAACATACTGACACACATACACTGACAGAAATACTGACACCCACACACTGACAGATATACTGACACCCACATACACTGAGAAATACTGAAACACACCCACACAGACATACTGGCACACAGACAGATATACTGACACATGCATACACATGCACTAACAGACATGCTGACGCACTGACAGACATACTGACACATACACATACTGACACACACAGATATACACACATATATACTGACACACAGACAGACATACTGACACACACACACAGACATGCTGACACACACACATACACTAACACACACATACACTAACACACAGATACACTAACACACAAACAGACACACTAACACACAAACACACACATACACACACTAACACACACATACACTAACACACATACACTAACACACAAATACACACACACACACACACACTAACACACACATACACACAAACACACATTTTTTTTTAAATGTAATCCCCCCAGCCTCCTTACCTATTGGAGTGCTGGGGGGATTCACTGGGGTCCAGTGGTGCTGCTGGGCTCCTGGCCGGTCGGGCAGGAAGGCGGGTGCGCGAGGGAGCACTCACTGCTTCCTCTTCAGCTCCCTCGCGCGCCGCGTAGGGATGCCGGCGCCGGAAGATGACGTCATCTTCCGGCTCCGGTATCAGTGCGGTGCGCGAGGGAGCTGAAGAGGAAGCACTGAGTGCTCCCTCGAGCGCCCGCCTTCCTGCCCGACCGGCCACCCGCCCGCCGGGGTCAGCGGGGCCCACGGGGCAGGTGCCTCGGGCCCCCCAAGAGAAACTGGGCCCGGGGCAGCTGCCCCGTTTGCCCCGCGTTAAAGACGGCCCTGATCATGCAAACTGGTTATGGTTGACACATTGTAGTACTTTACAATTTTGTCACTACTTATTACTGACCAGCCACTATTTTCTAAAATGCCTGAAACTACTTTTAGAGAGTAGTGCTGCTTATTGGAAAACTTCACAAGAAGCGACAGGAAGTTACCGGCTACTAATATAAGTTGCTTTAGTAGTGGTTACTGGCTCCCATACCTTAAAATAACCAGCTGCCACTAACCCAAAAAGACAAACCTAGCAACATCTGGCCTGGTCTCAAAAGGTTAATGACATTAAATCCCTATGCATTCTATTGAAACAAAACAAAATAAATCATGTTCCAACTCTGTTGCTGTTTTTATGCAGCAACTTGGCACAGAAGGTGAAGCACACCTTGCTCTGTTGTGTGTTTCTGTACATTACCAGAAAGCCGCTAATATACGACTAGTTGGCAGCAGTAGTGGCAGCTATTATTAGAAAGAGGCTACAAAGCTTAGCAACAAAGTTGCAAACTTAGTGGCTATTTGTAGCTGCCACAAGCTACTGGCTGTTAATAGCGACAGACTGACAGGGTGCTGCAAACACCCAAAGTACTGGTGCAATTGTATTTTTGTAAATGCTGTATTATGGAACAGTATGCCATAAGTCCACAAATTTTACTCCTACTTTAATAATTGCAGTGCTCCTTTATTTGCTCAACAAGGACTGCTGCATGGGTTAGTGGGAGTAGATACACAGATATGTCCTGATTAAGGTCAACTCCCAGAAACCCTTGCTGGGCCCATAAAGAAATAGGTCAAATTCAACCTAGGGTGTTGGGTATACACGTGCATTACTCATACTAACCTGTGCCCACTGTTCTGTGGGTTTTGTAGCCAGGTGTCGTCAACTGGTGGGGGCACAGGAACAGTGATGGTACTAGTAGTGATGTCACCAATAATGTGCAGTGCCTCCTTCAGTGCATGGTACATCCTGAGCATCTCGTCCCGCCGCTGAGCCTGGTCCGCAGATTCCTCCATCAGGCTGTTTTGGTCGGCAGAGGAGTAGAGATACGCCAGCAGCTCTGAGTGGATAAATTCCTTTGACTGCCAAGTGCAGAAAATGAGACATAGGGCATGTCAAGGATCAGAATCAGTTGGCTAGTAGTCTGCAGACATCTAGAGCTTGTCCGTGTCTAAAAGCTCAGATATCCTTAATTACAATGTCAGACTAAGAATGGCATTGCTCTTAGCTTAGTGATAACCTTAGTAACCTCGGCTGCTGTGGCAAACATTTTCCGTTAACCTCAACTGATGAATGTGAGACATAGGCGACCACAACAGTCTGACCTACACAGTCTCTAGCATTCCACCACTCTTTAAAATAGGGTAGATCTCTTATCCATTTGTATCTAACATCCATTTAAATGTAACCCTGCACATCTGCCATTAGCACACACCAAACTAAACAACTTTAACCTGCTACCTGCTCTTCTGTCTATACTCTGGCATTTCACAATGTTTGCCTGAATTTATTTACACCCTGAAGCCTTACAGTTTGCACCCCCACCCCCATTTTTTTATTTTTATACTATATCAATTTTTAGATTGTTTATTGCAAAAATACTGCAGTTTTGTCACTGGCTGGCAGCAATATAGCGTATCTGTAAATGCTCCCACACACATTAAATACACCACTTATTACAAACATACATGATGAATTTAATGTAAAATATAGAGATTTTCTCACATCTCCTTCGTTCCAGCGCAGCCATCACCAAGCTTTCTGGGTTTATTCTTCATGTAACACCCACCTCTGGGCTTCCTGTCTTTTTTGGTTTGCCCTTCTTGGAGATGTATTCCCAAGCAGGGATCACCTCCTCAGTGACACCAGAGTGCCCTTGTCTGAACGTAGTGACATCTCGTCACTCCCTTCCCATACCCCTTAGCCAGTGCTGGAAGTGACAGCTTGGGAGTTTCCATAGCAAATACACCGCTAGTGCGGAGACTGCTATGCTTGAGAGAGCAGAAGGACCTTCTGAGGGAGGCATTATCTGCTCTCCCTTGTCAGTCAATATCTTGGCATTGAGTGTGCGGAGGCATTGACCGAGAGGAATATATTTTTTTTTAACGCAAACTATACGTTCACTAGCAAAACTGCTTACAAAATGTATAGATGAAATGTTATGCTCTTTGAGAAATGTGGCTAAAAAAACAGGTAACTTTTAAAGGTGCATTCTCAGCAGTACGCTATCGCAGTCCTAACTGGAAATCTCAATACACTCAGATGTGTATAAAAGTAAGCCATTTGTTGTGGCTGGTGGTTACTCACATTATTGATCATGAGGTGCATTATGGTCTTTGGCATGAGATCACGGATGGACTTATTGATAATTCCCATGTATGAGTCCACCAGGTTACGGATGGTCTCCACCTGTCTTTCCAGCTGTGGGTCCATGGAGAATGTGTTTTCCGGGACCTCCTCTTCATTTTCAGCCTGTTAGAGCCAAGAAAAGGAATGTTTTGTCACTGCAAGCATCACAAAAGTAACTTATTCTACATGACAACGGCGGCAGCCATCCCCTAACTCATATGACTCTGGTGACCACCATCCCCTTCCTTCCATAACACTGACAAGAGCCATCACACTGGCATGAGCCATCCCTTTCTGCCATTACTCTGGTGACAGTCACCCCCTTCCTACTATTCATTACTAGCTGGACATTGATAACTGCTGCCCTCTTCCTCCTACACAGTTCCACAGTGACGAGAATTTTTTTAAAATAAAAACCACATTAAAAAACACAAAAACAAACACATGACGACAACATCCTTTAAAGGGTTACTCTAACCACCATGACCACTTCATTGCATGGAGTCTGTAAGTGCACTTTTTTGCTATGAAACACTGCGCATTCTGAATTTAACCCCATTGCAGTCTGAGGTGTAACTCCACCTCTGGCAGCGTTGTCAGAAGGTCCAGAACTACAACAACCAAGGATGAACACTGTTTTCTAAGTGGGAAGCAGCCTGTCCCTACACAACATATATACACAGTCCTACAATTAGTCTATACTCAGGACACAGTTTTAACTCACTTGAGCCTTCGCAAAAGAAACAAACTATCTGCCAGCCAGATTGATCCCACCTGCAAAGATAGCGGGGGAACAGACAGCCACCCAAGACGACAGCTTCAGACAGGCTCATCCGTGAGATGTCCGCAAGGGTCCACATCTATACTAACTTTCACCTTAAAGGGACACTAAACTGAAGGGGTCTGGGTGCATAGTCCCAGGTTCACTATGAAAAGTTAATTATTGCAGTTTTTGATAAACTGCAATAACTACCTTTGAGGGTCAACTCAACCTTTAGTGGCTGTCTACCAGACCACCACTAGAGGGACTTCAGGGTCATTTGGCTACCTTTGGTAGCTTGACCCCGGATGTCCTCACGCTATGCATGAGGACATCCATCGTCACCTGAAACCCCAGAGGAAGGCAATGTAAAATGCTTTGCTATGGAGTAAGGAAGGAGCAGAGATCAAGCCAGTGCTAAGGGACATCCGTGCTGGGCACAGGTGGGGGCTTGATGCAGGGAGGCACTGTAGGGAGCTATAGTGCTAGGAAAACAACATTGTTTACCTGGCACTATAGTTTCCCTTTAAGGGACACCCTGTCACCCTTGATAGATAGTTAGAAACTGAACTAAAAGTACGAAATGAAATAGTATTCGGGAATAAAATGTGTACTCTAAAAATATACATTCCGTGTAAATGCAAAATACATGAAAACAAAGCATGCCTCGTTTGTCATCACCTTTATTCAGTAAAAACTACCGGAGGCACACACGACTAAACAGAGAATCATTATGGTTTCAGTCACCTGGTCTTTTTCAGGGTACACTCCTGCCCGGAGGAATGATGCTTTCCAGCTGTCTACATCTTCCTGGGTATCGCAGGCCAGCTCGATCTGCCGTAGGTCTTTATACACGTTCCTGGATCCAGGAGCAGACATAGAAAAGGTTTTGCAAGCTAAGGAGATGCATATAAACAACAGACTCCCTCTCCAAAACCTATAGTGAGTAGGATTTAGAACCCACTGGATAAGACTCAGATGGAGTTAAGAACCTTTATAGAAATTCATTTTCACAGCAAACAAAAGCCAACTGACTCATCTAAGTGTCCCTGAATGTACTTCTCAAATTTCTCTTCCGGTCTTTACAGATAACCCTCCTGATCTACCATAAATATACGGTCTGCACATCTCAAAATTTCTCTTATTATGTCTTAGTAAGCAGACTTCGAGTCATTCTTTTAGCTTATTCTTTGAACAATTTGTGCTGTGCTATCTTTCAAAATTAATCTCTTAAGAACTGGGCACATTATTCTAGCTGGGCTTTGAAAACAGAATCAACAACTCATTTTCCAATAACTAAACATTTCTATAATATTCTAAAGTATTTAGCAATTTCTTAAAAAGACAATAGACACCAAAACTACTACAGCTTTATGTCTGTCCCTACAGGATTTTCACAGAAAAAGCAGTGTTTACATTGCTGCCTATTAAAACCTCCAGTGGCAGTCACTTAGACGTTGAATGCTCCCCGTAGAAATGCATTGATTCGATGCTGATTGGCGCTGTGTTTTGTTGTGCATTTGCAGTTACCTCCTGAAGCGATCTTCAAGACTGATTATCCCAGCCATGGAGGCAGGGCCAGCCGCAGCAAGACTGGCACAGCATGGGAGAAAAGGTTGCATTGATGCAATTTGGGCCGGAACCTAAATAGTTACTTTAACACTATACTCTCGGGAATCCTTTTTAGCATTCCTGACACCAGTGTTTCTTTAAAAGAACACTATAGGGTAAGGAACACAAACATGTATTCCTGACCCTATAGTGTTAAAACAACCATCAAGCCCCCCTGCCCCCTAATTATAGTAAAAATCTTACTTTTATTGCAGTCTGCTGCTGCTGGATCAGCCCCTGATCTGCCTGCTTGGCTGACATCACAAGTGATTCTCTCAGCCAATCACAATATTTTCACATTGGATTGGCCGAGCTTGTCAAGGAGGCAGTTCAAGGGCAAATCCAGCACAAGTCAAATACAGCCCTGGCCAACAACATTTCCACATAGCGATGCATTGAATCAATGTATCTCTACGAGGAAAGTAAAGTGTCTTGGCTCATTGAAGTGGTCTGGGTGCTGTACCAGACAGCCAGTGGGGGCACTTCCGGAATCGAAACGGACCTTTGGCCCGTTATATCACGCTGGACATCCTTATGCTCTGCACGAGGACCTCCAGCATCAGATTTTCTCCAAAGGAAAGCATTAAAAACACTTTCCTATGGGGAGGTCTAATGCGCGTGCGCACATTTCTACGCATGCGCATTAGGTCTCCCCTGCCGGCTTATGTCGGCGGGGGAAGAGCCTGACCCAGCGCCGAGGGATATTGGTGCTGGATTCAGGTAACTGGCTGAAGGTGTTTTAACCCTTTTGGCCCCGTGGGAGGGGGGGTTGGGGGAACCTATTAAACCTATAGTGCCAGGAAAACGGCTTTATTTTAAGTTGCTTTAAGTTCGACTGGACTGCTTAGGATTAAATTTGAAATTCACTTTGAATTCTCAGTTTAGTGTAGGACTTATCCGTGCTTAGTGAATAATTGCCATTTTCTGTGCTAAACGCAATGCTTTGCAATTCTTGATATTGAATCTGAGAGTTCATAAACGCTACATTAATTACACTAGAATTTCTAAAGGAACACACCAGGCAGCATGCAAAGTTGTGCTGGTGTGTTTTTACCTGTTCAGCTAGTTTGGGCTGCAAAATGAGTAATAACTGTCAGTTCATCACAATTCACAATTTAGTGAATAATTCCCAATAGCTTATCTTCCTATTAAACCAAAAAGATTCACTGCGTAGTAGAAAATTATTACTTTTAAGCAAATTACTTGCTTTCTGAATTAAATACCAACTATCATGGTACCATTCAGCTATTGTAATATATTACACTCACAAGGTAATTGGCGCAGCCTCCCCCCCTTGGTAGCTCTCAGACAGGTCATGCAAGCGCTGGTTGCTTACCGCTGCTCTGTGTTGAAGATGGCAAAGATGTGCTTCGTAGACATAAATCCCTTTTCTATATCTCTAATCTTCAAGTTGTCGAGGGGTAACATGTACTTCTTCTCTTTCTCCTGCAGTGGGCAATAAAGAGCACAGTCTGATATGATGTAGGGAGAGGTACCTATAGATATTAGGCTTCCCGTAACGGTCACCTTTGTTACCAACATAGTCACTATTACCATTTTGTGTGCACAAGACAGCAAAGGCAGTCACCTCTCTGAGGGGCCTATAATTACAAAAACTCTGGTACCAGTGAATATGCAACACCAACAAGATTACACTAACCTGTGACGAAAAAAATAATTAAAATCAACCATGTTTCCAGCTAGGCTATTTGGCATAAAATGTACATTATAGTAAATGGCCCTGAGACACACGTCAATCTAGTTTCTGAAACCATTTTGAACCCTAGAACGGCACAGTTCAGTGGTTATTACTCAGGCTAGCAACTGTTGAAACCTGAAAGTAAAAGGTTTTCTCCCCAGACGAGTCAAATCAGCCTTTCTCTAGAAGTAGATAAAATGAGTGCCACCGCTTGGTAATAATTTTTACTGCCCTCAGACAAAATCTAAAGAACAGGTATAAGGGATTGTCCATGTGAAAAACAAAAACAAAACAACAGACTTTATGTATGGCTCTGTTTATCCTTTAGGAAAGCACTACACACAATTAAAGGACCCATTCATTCTTGTGATGTTAAAACGTACCACTTCCACCGAAGAGCTGTTCTTGTAATGACTACACTGTCTGTAATATTTATTCACATTAATTCTATTTTCTAACTTCAAAGAGTGTCTATTTTCACAAACGTGACTAACTAGATTTAATGTCTTAATGCCTGCCTGTGTTGTCTCCACTCTGCACTTATTAAAGGCTCCCAAATGTATGCCATGTAGGCAAAGCTAGTCTATATTGCTACAAAGCGGATGGTTTGTTCAGGATTAGGGAAATTATAGTCCATGAAACAGTCCCATATCAGTAAAACTTCCAGAACATATTGTACATTTTATGGACAGCATCCGACAAATAAAGAAAACACAGAAGATGGCAAAATGAACGTGTAATAGTATAGACGATAAAATAGTCACTAACATTCTTAGTCTCTGGATTGCCGTGTTGGCATTCACCAACATGACCATCCTAGGACGGAAGGAGAGTAAGGGGTTAAAGGAAGAGAGCGTGAGCTTGGGACAGAGATGCAACATCTGGAACAGTTTAAGTGTCTGGGAGGATTTTTTGGCCCAAGTCTGCGCTCCTTCCACATGGTGGGCGCTGAATGCAGAGCCCCCAGCCCCTAGCCCCTTAACCCCTCCTCTCCAACTTCCTGCAAAGCCACAACTGTGCTCCCGAGGCTCAGAGCATTCACTGCCACGTCACAGCAAACTGGATATCCCCGAGCTCAGACTGCTGGTTCTCCCTTGTGCACTACTCGGTCGGAGAATGAACCCCGGATGCTGCAGAAATACCCCCTCCCGGTAAGCAATAGCTTGATTTACAGGAGGGTAAAAATCAAGACAGACGTATGGGTTAACCCTTGACAAGACAGCCTGGGAAGGACCACAAAGACAGAGGAAACCCGCCGAGGTGAGATCAAAGAAGGAAAAGTCGGGAATTTGGTGGTGGACATAGTCAGAGAAGGTATCAGCTGTATATTAAGGCAAAGAGTGGTGGTAAGGAAGCCAATAGTATGCATTGGGGAGGATGCTTTAAAATTAGCTTTTTTTACTGAATGGAAGCTGTATATTAAGGTTTAGAATTAGGAAAATGTTGTTTGCACCTCAGGATACACTGGGAGCAACATTAAGCCAATGAAGGCCAATTGCTCTGGACTATATGCTTGGAGGGTAATATTAGAGAAGTCCCTTTGGAGTTCTCAGGGGAAACACGATGTGTGCAAGGGATGTTATGGAGATTATTTTGTGAGATGGGTTTAAATAAATAAATAAAAACCTCCAAACTTTGATTTTCAAACACTGTAATTGGCAGGGGGTGGTGATGACTTTCTGATAACTATACAATTACAGATACTATACTCCAGCTGAAATGAATAATGGAGTCCGAAGGATTGTGAAGATATCGGTCTGTGATGGGAGGCTGGAAATGATGGAGAAGGACCCTGAAAGATTTTTCCAAAATGGCTGGCCCAGTTCTCCCAGTGTTCAGACTACGTGTTCGTTGGACAGAACCTGAACAGTAGTCTACACACTGGTTAAACTGGGACGGACAGCGGCAAAGATCAACACTGCAAGCTCTCTTGCATGCAAACGTTTACAAAAATAAAAAGAACACAGCGTTGGAATGGGAAGACTAAATTGTAAGCATGCTATGAGCCAGATGGGTAAGCATGCTATTAGCCAAGGGTTAAGTATGCAGAGGTCACATCTCTGTTGCAAGCTGTATGGCCATTTACTCATTAAATTATAATCTACTCGTCTTGCTGTAAAATGCACCTTCGCAACAACTAAATAACACCCCCTAGCCCCCGCATGCATTTTTATAAACCGCTTCCTTCCTTACGTCTACTTACATAAGTCGTACAGTTTTACAGATTCCTTTCGCCAACCCCCTTAGAGTAACCTCTCTCACCTTCTCTTCTATATTTTCTTTTGCCTGCTCCCCCACCCTTTATTCCCAACTTCCTCCTCTCCATAAGTTTTTCCATATGTTGGAACTAGTTGTATGGATAGACTGTTTCTGTGTACGTTTCTTGGCAAATACGGTTTTTACGGTCCTTCCCACATTCATGGAATAAAAAAAAATAAAAAAAAGTTTAAAAAATTAAATAAAATGTTGTAAATATCTTACCTCATCGTCTTTGTACCAGGACAAGGACTCTGCTGTAAGCACAAACCAATATTCTTTTGATCCTCCTTTCATGATGCTAATGTTATTTATCGTTAACCAGCCCCTCCGGATGACCTGCAAGGAGACAAAAGGGGGGTAGAAAGGTGGAAGATGGGGGAAGACAAAAAGGAGCAACACACACAGGAGCCACCACTGCTAAATACATTTTGCAGACAGCAAAGATATCCAAAGATGTCAAGTTCTTTATTCTGCCACAAGTACCAATGTTACGGCCAAATGAGCTTTCCTTGAGACACTGCAACTTGTGCGGTCATAAACCTTCCCTTTTACACAGGACTGCTTGTTAAAGACGTGGCAGGAGACATGCTCTCAGCCAAGTGTTCAGGGAAGATTGATCCTCACTATGGATCACTATGGGTTTTATGGAAAAGGCAGGGGTAGGTTTTAAAGTCATCTATCAGAATGTGCGATTGTCAGATATCCAATTTTAGGGAATACAGACAAATGAAGGGGATATGCATTAAAAAAAAGTTAATCCAGCTAAAAATAATAATTGTGTTTTCATGAAATGGTTGAGGTCCCTCCTACCTCCCACATAGGAGAGAGGGGGAAAGGGAGGGGACAACTTTACCTTTTTTCCTGCGCTGAAGTAAAGTTCTCCCTCAGCCCAATCTTTCTCTGCTGATGTCATCCCCCCTGGTCAGGGAGGTGGGCTGAAGGAAGGACATGGGTGACACGCTGTGTGTGTGTTGGACACCAATTTTGCACAGAATTAACATTAGCCAACATGGAACTTTGTTCTGGGTTGGCTAATGATGCTGCAGGAGATGCGTTACACCTGCGGCAGTTAAGTCATTAATCTCTATATGCAGTATTTCATAGCGAAACGATGCACAGACAGACTCCAGGCACCGCAATCACCTCAGTGGTCATGTGCCTGGAGTAACCCTTTATTTCCCTCCCTCTTCCCTTTACAATATCCACTCTAAAGATTGCTGCACAGGAAGCAGCTGAGGGGTTAGGAGAATTTACTCTACAACAGAAGACATCTCAGTATCTGCTATATGCCAACATTAGCAAGTCATGTCTATTATTCCCTCCTTTTCTAATGGGGACTGATCCGGTATTTGAAAAAAGGGACACAAATTAGAGGCTCCCCGCTGTCCTACAGATAAGGATATAGATTATATATAAAATGTATTTAATGGATCTGGAGGGCCAAGTATAAAAGGTCAGTTTTGGCAAAGCTTTACACTGCCAATGCTGTTAAACAAATGGATACGTAGTCCATATGTAGGCTGACTTAGAAACATGAAAAACTAATTCAACATCTGCATTTCCAAAGGAAGAAGTTATTACAGTATGATCCTGCCAAAAGAAAATTAAACTCAGCAACTCTTCGAGAAGCTAATCAACTCACATAGTTTAAAATATTAATCTCGCACACAAAGTAGATATACATGAACACAAACCATGTAAGTTATGGTGGAGGAAAAAAAAAGGATTGAAAATCCCTCCCACCTGAAGGCAGTGGATAGTCAATGTATTGTTAGACACAGATCTGCACACCAGTTAAGCCATAAAATTAGCTTTTCTCATAGAAATCTTGCATTTGCAGCGCTGTTGCTACTGTAAGGGATTCTGGGTGGGCTTATGCAAATGAGTTCAACAAAGAACCACCTTTAAGCCTCATTATTCCATTTTCAACATGGATTCCTTGGAGTATATGTCTGCTGTATACAACGGCTGTGCAAAACAACTCAGGAAGAGATGCAAAGCCAGGTAGATATCCACTCTAACCACTAAAAGCACTGCAAATGGTATGTGCAGATCCGTGTTAATGTATTTAATATACATATACACACACACACTTATTTTTTTTCTTATACATACATACACTGTGTGCGGTTAATATTTTAAAACTAGCAGAGATTAATATATATAACATGTGTATATGTATATATATATATATATATATATATATATATATATATATATATATATATATATAAATTAATGTCTGATTTGTCAGAATTTAAAATTTTAGGACAGAATTGCTTCTGTCTTAAGTTTGAGATAATTAGCATTTTGGTGAATAATTCATTTTCTCTTATGAAGCGTGACTTACATATCAATTTTCAGTGAGAATAATATACTACTTTAAGAAGCTGATCTGACAAATTTGCAGTGAACAACTAGTGACGAATTCTGATAGGGAACGTACGGGCTTCGTACAGAAGTTTCCCCTTACAGAAACTCAGAAATTGTTTACATGTGCAATTAAATACATTTAGAACACACATCCTATTCTACAGGCACTGAATTAGGAATCAGGTGACATTACCCTAAACCCCCTCCCAACCCCCCCCCACCCCCCAAAAAAACCACCCCCACCCCCAGAAAAATAAAAAAAATAAACACAGGCAACCACCCTCCCTCCCCCCCTTCCCAAGAACAGAACAGATACAAACCACAGTCATAGATCGAGCGTCAATGTCTTTTGTGGAGGGGGGAGGGAGGAAAAATAGTGAGCGGGCAGGGATTTGAAAAAAAAAATCATAAGAGATCTGTAGCAGACTGCTTTTGAAAACCCCAAAACCAGTGCTAGGTTTACATCCAAACTTGTGTGCAACAACATTCAGTAAGAGCGTGGGGATTAATTCTTAACAGTCAGTGAGAGAGAGGGAGGGATACAAATAAAACTTCAAAACTTTGAATCTTGTTATACCCTACACCAGACATGACCAAATGCCAGAGAAGCTGTGTGTTAAAGGCCGATTGAAGTTATGATCAAATAAAACTACCTAAAGTCACCGAAAGGAAACCAGACTTCCGCAAAGACGTCCAACTGACACAAACTGCAACAATTTGTGACGTGATTCAACAACTATCCTAAACAGATTCTTTGGTTGAGTTATGGCAGTTGTTTTAAAAAGATTACTGGACAGAAACAATAAATGCATTATAAAATTAAATCTACAGCATTTTAGCTTTTATCAAAACAAAACCTTTTGAGGACTACACTTTAAAAAAAAAAAAAAAAAAGGTCTTTGCTAAAAGTTGGTTTAATTTTTGTGACCAAACTATTGGTTACTCACATTTAGCGGGTACTTACCAAAATCTCTCCCTGAATACAGATTAAGGAGTGGCAAGATTAAGGTAATGCAGAAGAATACAGGAGAGGAACAGGACATTATTTGGGGAGAGGGATTTTATGACCAAAATAAGAAAACAAACGTTAAGGGGTGGGCGGGGAGGGGAGGGAGAAAAAGAAAGAAAGAAAAAAAATGGATGGTAACGAGCAAACATGAAATGAAAGAGAAGCAGAAAAGGAAGAAGGGACAAAAATTACATGCAATTAATAAAACAGTTAATATTAAAATTCCCCATTAACACTTGAGATGCCAGATGGGTTAGATATAACCTCGTGCTAAGCAATCTTTCTGGCACTCAAAGGCATTAAAAACCCAATATAGAGGAAAAAAAGAGTCAGTTGCAAATGAATTCCAATACATGCCAATTTAATTATTAAAAAGCATGCTGTGCAGAGAATGCAGCGTGGCTTTAAGAGCTTCTGTAACAGAAGGTCAGTGACAGGAGAGAAGAGGAGCGAAAGAATATGCCATAGATCTATAATTCACAGAAAATGTAACTTGTGCCAGTTCACAGGCCTTCTGATCATATGAAAGGATTCTAGAGGAGGTTGAGGCACTATATCTATTGCCCAGGATTTGCTATCAATCAAAGGACGGGAATTAAGAAAGCAGGACAATACAAGCGGTTCTAGGTCCCACTTAACCTGCCGGTTGCTCTTATTGTATCCAGGGCTTGTCTAGTACCTTGCACAACTAAAGATCTGGCTAGTAGAGGCTTTTAGTGAGGCCCCTCGTATGGAGAGCGACAGGCTCTAATGCCACAGCGTTAGAACATCAGTGACTGACACAAATGATAGGAACTAAGCAAGGACTTTATGCTAGGTGAAAGGGAGGTAAGTGTCACAGGAGACCAGAGGGTCTAAGGAGGGTTTACCTGGTTAGGAATGGCTCTCTTCTTGTTAAGCTGTGTGCTCCTCTGTTGTGCACTAGAAAAAGAAAGGAGGTACACACTCAGGCTCTGTTCTAGATTACATAACCCTGCTGTATACTGTAACTGGAAGGAGAACAAGGAGGTACACACTCAGGCTCTGTTCTAGATTACATAACCCTGCTGTATACTGTAACTGGAAGGAGAACAAGGAGGTACACACTCAGGCTCTGTTCTAGATCACATAACCCTGCTGTATACTGTAACTGGAAGGAGAACAAGGAGGTACACACTCAGGCTCTGTTCTAGATCACATAACCCTGCTGTATACTGTAACTGGAAGGAGAACAAGGAGGTACACACTCAGGCTCTGTTCTAGATTACATAACCCTGCTGTATACTGTAACTGGAAGGAGAACAAGGAGGTACACACTCAGGCTCTGTACTAGATCACATAACCCTGCTGTATACTGTAACTGGAAGGAGAACAAGGAGGTACACACTCAGGCTCTGTACTAGATCACATAACCCTGCTGTATACTGTAACTGGAAGGACAACAAGAAGGTACACACTCAGGCTCTGTACTAGATCACATAACCCTGCTGTATACTGTAACTGGAAGGAGAACAAGAAGGTACACACACAGGCTCTGTTCTAGATCATATACCCCTGCTGTATACTGTAACTGGAAGGAGAACAAGGAGGTGAACTATCAGGATTTACTCTAGATCACAAACAATCTGCTCAATATTATACGTGGATTAAAAATAAGAAGATACACTCTCAGGCTCTCTTTCTAGGTCACGCACACCATGCTGGATATTACAATTGGATGTAGAATGAGGTACACATTCAGACACCGTTCTAGAACCACAAACACCACTGTATATTGGAACTGGAACTAACATTTGTTTGGAACACAATGACAGTAGACAATAGACAATACCCACCCTGGTATAAGCTGCTCTGTGAAACAGCTGGGATGTGAGAGAATGGGAGAGCGAGAGGTGATCGAGGACGAAGTGATACAGAGAGAGAGTGCAGGTCAGAAGCAACAGCAAGAATAAAAACACAGGAGAGAAATTACCGAAATAGGAACAAACTGCGAAAAGGAAGACAATGTGAGATGAGACGCACCAGGTGAAGCAAAGAGCCAGTGGGAGAAAGGAATGAAAATGCATGCATGTGGAGAGATATTAATGAAGCGGAGTTAACAACAAAAAAAACACAACACCAGCGTCAAGAGTTTTCAGCCTGGGTATGCAAGACAAGTCACGAGCAACCCAAATACAAACTTCTCAGGACCATCACAAGCAGTTCAGCTCATTCCAACGCACAAGCAAGTGATGGCTAATCTTTGGCACTTTAAGAGAACAGGAGCTCCACAGATTACCAATCAGTGAGCTCGTTTGCACAGTAAGCACACAGAGGGTGGATAGATCTTTCTTTCCACCATTGCCTGTGTTCCATCTTAAGAGCAATGAAAAAGTGTGCTGAGGGCATTTTAACACCTTGTAATACGGATCAGTTACACTAAGACACTGGCTAACATCAAAACATTCCATAATGATCTCCATATTATAAATGTATTGTCTATCCAGTTCTATGAAATCTCTATCAAGATTTTTTTTTATTATGTGAACATTATCTTATTGGGTAAGAACCTGAGCAGGCACATAAAGTCAACTCTGTAGTCAGACATAGAAAGAGAGAGGGGGAGATCTGCCTTCTTCACCGCTGGTCTGTTAATGTTTGTATGGGAATTACTTGTCAAATATCCCAAATGTATCATTGTAAAGCCCTGTGGAATAAGTTGGCACTGTATAAATGCTAATAATTATATTATATCATCTGACCCTTCTGTTTAAATGTACCTAATCCTGGGGGGGGGAGTCTTCTGGACAGGATGAAAACCTTGATAGGTGTTAAAGGCTTACTCTTGTTCAGAGCTGGTTAATGACAACCCAATGACGCTGTTGGAAGTGGAGTTACAATTCCTGCAGTAGAGGGGTTAAACCCCACATGTGCAGCAGTTCAAAGCAAAATGTTGCACAATCTGACTCCAGGAACCATGAAATCACTAATGTGGTCATAGTGCTAACCAAGGTAAGTGGGCAAAGCATTGCAAAACTGTTTATCTCCATTGCCAACAGTGACATGGTACTTCAACCGTGACAGCGAGCTATACTGGTAATGATGCTTGGAAAAACCCTTTAAGAGTGCTTCATAAACTAAATTTAAAGCCACTTTGTGAAGCCCTTTGAGTGCCTGACATGCATCTCAGACTGAGCTCAGTGGACTAACTCAAATATGAAACGAGATGTACGTGAGGAACTTAGATGAACTTTGTTAATCTGTTCATCTTGTTGAATGTTGAGACATTGGAGCCAACTTCAATGTGAAGAATCGTGAGTCCATTAGGATTCATCACCTCTGCCATTTACTCTACAGAGTCTACAAGACTACTACAAGGTTAATCTCTGGCTCTAACCCTGCTGTGGACTAGATCATTCACTGTAAATTTAGTGCAAATCTCGATCATATACACCCTATAGGATTAATACAGGAGCACAATTTCTTTAGGATTTATATATTTATGGGGGATTTATTTTACGTCTGGGTCTACTAATCCAGTCTGCACCATGTAGCTATTCTTGTTCTTTTCTACCCAAGATATTTACAAACTACGTCTCCTATGACTGATAACGGAAATGAAATAAAGGTTCTTTTAGGGAACTTTGATTCTTCCCACCATGTTTACACACTGACAATATCATGCCAAATCACGTTCATGATTGTATCTCATGTTCGCATGTTCCTGCAGGGTATCTAGTTCTCTGTCTGGGCTATCCAGTTTGTAAGGAAAATTAAAGGTTTTTCTGGCATGCTCACCCAAAGCACTATGGTTATAACTTTGTTCCATACATTTCCATGCAGTCAGATTCTAGAACCCCCTGTAGCCAGGGGCATCATCCTATGGCCGTACTCAGCGTTGTTATTAACTTACTTGGCAAACCCAATAAAGTCCTCATGGTTAGTGTTTATGTAAGACAGCTCGATATCGATCAGCAGGAGGATCTGGGGATAAAGAGACAGTTAGAAGGAAACAATTAAATTGGATTGATACACAGCAATAGATGGCAGCTAAAGGATAAAATATATCCATTGAGCCAAATAATCATTAGTGGAATATACAGCATTTAATAAACACATTCCTTATCACGTGCCCATTTGCAGTAGGATGCTAGTGTTGTCATTTTACTTTTTTTTGGATAACCAGACTAATGCTGAAGTAGCTGCTGTTTTTTTTTTTTTTTTTTTTGAGAGCACCTACTAATAAATAAGCAAAAAATAGAAAATACAGTCTCAAAAGGGATAAATCATTTCTCAATTTTCTTTGTACTTGGACTCTCTAAGCATTAAAAAACACTTTAGTTTAATGAAGCAGTTTTGGTGTTTAGATTATGTCCCTGCAGTCTTACTGCTCGATTCCCTGACATGTAGGAGTTAAATCACTTTGTTAATGCAGCTCTAGCTACACCTCCAGTGGCTGAGTACCACACCCTCCCTAAACACTTCCTGAAAGAGAGTCTAATTTTGTACCTTGCTTTATTGCAAAGTCTGTTTACTTTTAATTACATTTTAAAAGTATCTCCTGCTCTGTTAATAAATTGCTAGAGCATGCAGAGGCTCCTGTGTGATGACTAAAGTTCAATTAACAGAGTAGGAGAAACAAACTTCTAAAGTAATCACACTGTGCTGTAAGAGCTGATCCATGGTGGCTGTGTGAGTAACAGTCATGGGAGGTGGGACTAGGGCTGATGTACAGGGCCAAAGAATCCTATCATATACTGAAGCTAGGTTCCATTTTACATAAACTTAAATTTAACAAAGAATCTATTTTCTTTCAAATCTTAATAAATGGGTCATTATATTAAAAACGTGTTGCTGTGACAGTTGTCCTTTAACTTTTAAATGGCAGAGAATTAAACAGTGACAATGTAGGCACGTGATTTACAAGCTAAACCCATTTCATGAAGTTGTTTTGGTGCTGAATATATCCTTACTATCACAGGAAATGTTTTACAATGGCTCAAATACATCCTGAAACATGCTTTCAATTTTATTATGACTGAATGCCCAGATAGATAATCTTGAAAAATGTGGATCAAATAAATATAAATAAAAAAAAAAAGAAAAACAACCCACTCCTCAAAACCCAAACTGTTTTTGATGCAGGTTCTGATGACAATGTACCAATGTACTACCAGAAATCAGTTTTGTGTGTTCTGAAAACTCATGTGTCAAGGTATTTTTATGGCAGCATTTATAAACTATAAAAACAAACATTGTTTAACGGACAGTGGCAAACTGAAATTAATGGAAGTTTAAGTTTAAAAATCAATAAATCACAAATTCCTATCAGTTTCAATAAGTTTTGTAAGCCATTAATATCAGAAATGTGCACACAGAGAGGGTTGGCATACTGAACCATCCCTCTACTGTGTTATTGGGTAGCAACGGTGATTAAATTGTTTCACACACTGTATGTACAACCTCTAAATTGACATATACACCAAAGGTTCTTGCACATTGCATACGAGCCATGTACTCAAACTCAGGGCAACACAGGTTGCAAAATGGACTGCTAAACAACAATTTGTCAGTGCATCAAAGGGACACTACAGACATGGTAACTGCTTCATCTCATTGACGTGGTTATAGTGTCTCAAATCTCCTGGCGCCATTCTTCCATTCAGCGTCACACCATTTTTTAAATGCTAATTGACAGTCCCCAGCAGCCCAACCCCTCTATGCTGCTTGGGATAATCAGTAAGCATCAGCCTGAGGACCAATGGGTGGCTGTGATTGGCTGAGTGTGTCAGTGAACTGTTTTCATCCTATCGGTGTCCCTTGCATGTATGAATTGGTATGGTCAGAAGCAAGTATGTAATCACTACCTTGGCCACACCTCAAGGGGGAGAGGGGCAGGCTGTGGGTGACCTCGAACCGTTATGAAGGATTAATAATGCTCAAAATTGGTCTAATACTAAATCTAGTGATGGGAACTCCAATGAGATGAAATGGTTATAGTGCCTACAGGGTCCCTTTAAAGCTGGACCAAATATGAGAACTGTAACTCTCCAAGATAACCATTACAAAGCTGCTGTGTGACTGATAAAAAAAATTGAAGCAAAAATAAAAGTTTTGCCTTCAGATCCACCTCTTCCAAAGTTTCAAGAATTGATGGATCATAAATTAAGGACTACTGATGAAAACCATGCACATTATCTCACATAGCACAGTACCAAAACACACCACGTGCACATCTGTGTGTAAATAATGCACACTATGCTAGTTCATTTACAAATATCTTTATATACAAACACACACACAAAGGAAAATACAGGCTTAGAACTAAATAATGTATATATTCACACTGTTGTTTTCACTGCAGGCTCACATTTAAGAGAAGATGCAGTAGCAATGGGTGTCTAGTGGCTGGCCGAACACTGGGTTTATACTGTGTGCAACCAGACACGGACATAATCAGTGCATTCACAGAGACTAGTGGCTGTACAGGATTGATATCTCATTTAGTAGGAGCTAACCCTGCAAATAAAGGGCTATCAGAGGATGTTCTCCTTACTGAGGCTTAACCCGACAGCCATATCGTAGGCGAGCCTGTCACAGCTGCACTACCAAAGAGAGACAGCTATTTTTACATCAAAACAGCTATTTTTACAAGAACAATGTTAGCCTACTGTAGGACAACTTATAAAAAGTGTGTGTATGTATATATATATATATATATATTTTTTTTTTTTTTTTTAAATACAATCCACAATAAATAAATTAGGGAATACGCTGACTCAATAAAAGAACAGAGGATGCTTAATATTTATTCATTTTTAGATATAACAGTGATCAGAGATGACATGACATGACATTGTTCTTAACATGGAGTTTGGAGACAGTCGACTCACCTGTTCCTTTGTTTTTCCTTCCCGCTCTCGAATGTATGTTGTAACTATTCGCTCACTCTCTTCTCTAAGCCTGGGATAAGAAGCAAGCTACAAAACAATTAAATTTTACATTTTAATCCACATACAAGTCATACTGAATTTGTTGTGGTTTATATTTCTCATAAAATGAAATGCACTAAAAAACAAACAAACAAAAACAGTTTATGCATAAGCCAATCAAGAAATGGTGTGGTGCAATGAATGCTGGGTGAAGAGGAGGATTCTGGGGGTAATGGGGAGGTACACTGACAGCCCAATGGGTAATGTCAGGATGCTGCAGGCTGTTTAACATGCAGCTTCTAATACAGATGAACTGGTAACAATATTTTCATGCCAATGATGTTGGAATGCTCAGAATCAATGAGTCTCTAGCGGTCAGGTTTAAAACTTTTAAGATCTTTTTTTTTTGCTTATCCAATTTGCAATTTGAAAAATGACCAACATAAAGCAAAACAAGGAGAGAAATGGCACTAGTTTCATTTTGGTAAATTAAGTGAAGAAAAAGTAATTGTGTCTCAGTTCTAGAAGTATATTTTGTGAATAACTAGGACATGGTGCCTCTCTCGGCAGTGAATGTGCAGCCCAGAAAATGACTTCAATAAGCAACTGTAATGGATTAGTCTCGTCATTGATTCCAGAGGCAAACAGAGGACAGTGTCCTGAAAATATGATTTTTATTTTTAATATTTCTAAATATCCATTAAATCTATTCTTAATCAGACGAGATTGTGACCGAATGGTCCACGTTGGTAAGACTCTTGACCACCAGAGGGCGTCTACCGTCACGTTATGCAAGCGAGCTGATACTGTGGCTGAACTATGCATGTTTTATGCATTAGGAGCGATTTCCTTTTTTCCTTCTATTGTAATTATTTAAGGAATACATGGAGATTTATTGCTCCTGGAAAATGTTGGCTTCACATACAGGATAAGACGTTACAGACGGTTTAAAAGCACGTTCAAAAACCAGCACCAGCGCAGGTTAACACTATCCCTGGAACTCAGGAGGACTGGTGATGGCCACGTACCTGACTCAGAAACACTGTCATACAGCAAAGGAGGAAAAAGATCACACAAAGAAAATGTGGGCCTCGTGTCACCACTTCCAAAGGCATCACTTGAGGTGGAGTTACTCCAGGCTCCACTCATCTTGCTTTTACCCAAAACTGCTCAGTCTCTATGCCTTGCTCCTCCTAACCTTGACTCCAGCCACCTTCTCTCCTTGCACCTCCCCAACACTAACTTACTTACCTCATCCTTGCCGCTCTACAATGCATCCGTGCCTTGCCTCCCACCCACCAAGTCATCCCTCTACACACAGGCGTCCCACAATCATGTCTCATTGTCCTGTCCTTCCCCCAAATTACCCTTGGTCTTTGCCCACAGCACCCACCTCCACATTGTCCTCCGTCATAAATTATATAGACCTTAAATAATGTTGGTGAGCATGGAGATGTCAAAGCAGGCAAACTACAGCTATGTAGCTTATAGAAATTATGGAACAAATGTATCATGGCGAATAGAACAGCTTCACAAATGATACATCACGTGACATAAATAAGAAAATAAAAATTATTTTAAAAAGAAAGCTTTTTTTTAGAGCACATTAAGGTTTTGGAAAGATATCTAGTTCATAAATCTGGATACACCTGCATGCTCCATAAACAGAAAAATCATTTAAGCTTTACCCTTTGCTTGAAGTGGTACTCACTGTCCCAGTGAGGTCACAAGGAGGGACAGGCAGTGATGTCACAGGCAAGGGACAGGCGGGGAAAGCAAGAGGAGGAGCAGAGGAAAGAGGATTGACAGAGTAAGACACAGGGATAGAGTTTGACGGTGAAATCACATTCCCACTGCTTTCTCCCTCCTGGTAAATACAGAGTCCGACAGCTGTCTTAAGGAATTGTCTAAAGCCAACATTAAAAGGAAATAACGTGTGGTTTTATAATTAACAGAGTTAAATATTTATTTTCTTTCTTGCCTTCTTACATCCCGTTTTATTTATTTAAAGCTACTACCCTAACTAAAACTGATGGAAACATTTTCAATAGCAAGAGAATGTAAAAGGGTTAAACAAAGCACCATAACCACTTTAGTTTGCAGATTTAAGAAAAACTGAAAAGCAACAAGGAGGCCCTGCACTATGAATAGTAGTAGCTGGGAGAAGACTCTTACGGCTTCCTGCAAAAACCCAAGTGCAAATGAAATACAAATAAGAGCGTTACAACACCAGCAATGAAGTGAAAGAGCTCTATTCCCATAAAAGTGGACTATGCAACGCTTGGCAGATGCACTCACCCCATCAACGGCTGCCCAGTAAGAAACACAATACAGACTACTTCTCAAATCTTTTTTTAAAAAAAATTGTTGACAATGGGCAGAATGACAGGTTCCGGAAAGAACTCGTTGCTGTTGCCTGATGATATGCACTTTTATAACGGAACAGTTTGACAGCAGTGGAACTCTAATATATCTGTATCTGATTCTCTGGGTCTGTTCTACAAACAAAAACCAAAAAAAAAAAAAAACACCAAAACCCAACTTTCACAGAGTTTGTTTACAACAGTGACCGAGAATGGTGTATAAGGTGTATTACATGTATTGGTCTGGACAATAAATGACCTCTAAGCTGTGATACTAGAATATCAACAGTTGCTTGAGAAATGCAACTTCACATCTTTGTAGAAAATGTGAAAGACATCCAAACATAACGTTAGACTCTTACAGCGAATCACACTCAATCACTTGTGTAAGAAACTTTGAAAGAAAGTAACAAAATGAGACGGTAGTTATTTCAGTGTGGCTGGAACAAATTAGTAGGGTAGGTTTAGGAAAGCAATGGAGCAGTTAGACTGGTTATATGTAGGGGTCGTACCTTGCTGGTGCACTGTCGTACAGTGTTTATCAGCTCCTGGATGACCAGATCTACACATTTCAGGCACGGTTCCTTCAGTTTCACAACCTGCTTTTTTACTATGGCTTCAAATGCCATGTCTGGGGTGAAAAGCCCTGTCCTGTGAGGGTAAAGAGGGAGAAAGTGTGACTGGAAGGAAAAAATATGGACTAAATTCCAGTGATATGCAATACATGGGGAGAGACTCCAACTAAACTGAAATACAAATAGAACAAGGACTACGTTCTAACCAGAAACACAGCTAGGATAAAACTCCACTATAGAATAACAATACAAATAGAACAATGACTACATTCTGACTAAGAACACACAACTAGAATAAAACTCCACTTCAGGACAACAATACAAAAAAAGCAAAGACTACATTCTAACCAGAAACACAGCTAGGATAAAACTCCACTATAGAATAGCAATACATATAGAACAAGGGCTACATTCTAACCAAACACACAGCTAGGATAAAACTCCACTACAGAACCAAAATACAAAGAAAGCAATGGCTACATTCTAACTAGGAACACACAGCTAGGATAAAACTCCACTAAAGAACAACAATACATATAGAACAAGGACTACATTCTAACCAGGTACACACAGCTAGGATAAAACTCCACTATAGAACAACAATACATATAGAACAAGGACTACATTCTAACCAGGTACACACAGCTAGGATAAAACTCCATTACAGAATAGCAGTACAAATAGAACAATGACTACATTCTGACTAGGAACACACAACTAGAATAAAACTCCACTTCAGAACAACAATACAAAAAAAGCAAAGACTACATTCTAACCAGATACACAGCTAGGATAAAACTCCACTATAGAAACACAATACAAATAAAGCAATGACTACATTCTAACCAGGAACACAAAGCTAGGATGAAACTCCACTATAAAACAACAATATAAATAAAACAAGGACTACATTCTAACTAGGAACACACAGCTAGGATAAAACTCCACTATAGAAACACAATACAAATAAAACAAGGAGTACATTCTAACCAGAAACACACAGATAGGATGAAACTCCACTATAGAATAGCAATACATATAGAACAAGGGCTACATTCTAACCAAACACACAGCTAAGATAAAACTCCACTATAGAAACACAATACAAATAAAGCAATGACTACATTCTAACCAGGAACACACAGCTAGGATAAAACTCCACTACAGAACAACAATACATATAGAAAAAGGACTACATTCTAACCAGATACACACAGCTAGGATAAAACTCCACTATATAGAACAACAATACATATAGAACAAGGACTACATTCTAACTAGGAACACACAGCTAGGATAAAACTCCACTATAGAACAACAATACATATAGAACAAGGACTACATTCTAACCAGGTACACACAGCTAGGATAAAACTCCACTATAGAATAGCAATACAAATAGAACAATGACTACATTCTGACTAGGAACACACAACTAGAATAAAACTCCACTTCAGAACAACAATACAAAAAAAGCAAAGACTACATTCTAACCAGAAACACAGCTAGGATAAAACTCCACTATAGAAACACAATACAAATAAAGCAATGACTACATTCTAACCAGGAACACAAAGCTAGGATGAAACTCCACTATAAAACAACAATATAAATAAAACAAGGACTACATTCTAACTAGGAACACACAGCTAGGATAAAACTCCACTATAGAAACACAATACAAATAAAACAAGGAGTACATTCTAACCAGAAACACACAGATAGGATGAAACTCCACTATAGAATAGCAATACATATAGAACAAGGGCTACATTCTAACCAAACACACAGCTAAGATAAAACTCCACTATAGAAACACAATACAAATAAAGCAATGACTACATTCTAACCAGGAACACACAGCTAGGATAAAACTCCACTACAGAACAACAATACATATAGAAAAAGGACTACATTCTAACCAGATACACACAGCTAAGATAAAACTCCACTACAGAACAACAATACATATAGAAAAAGGACTACATTCTAACCAGATACACACAGCTAGGATAAAACTCCACTATAGAACAACAATACATATAGAACAAGGACTACATTCTAGCTAAACACACAGCTAGGATAAAACTCCACTACAGAACCAAAATACAAAGAAAGCAATGGCTACATTCTAACTAGGAACACACAGCTAGGATAAAACTCCACTAAAGAACAACAATACATATAGAACAAGGACTACATTCTAACCAGGTACACACAGCTAGGATAAAACTCCATTACAGAATAGCAGTACAAATAGAACAATGACTACATTCTGACTAGGAACACACAACTAGAATAAAACTCCACTTCAGAACAACAATACAAAAAAAGCAAAGACTACATTCTAACCAGATAACACAGCTAGGATAAAACTCCACTATAGAAACACAATACAAATAAAGCAATGACTACATTCTAACCAGGAACACAAAGCTAGGATGAAACTCCACTATAAAACAACAATATAAATAAAACAAGGACTACATTCTAACTAGGAACACACAGCTAGGATAAAACTCCACTATAGAAACACAATACAAATAAAACAAGGAGTACATTCTAACCAGAAACACACAGATAGGATGAAACTCCACTATAGAATAGCAATACATATAGAACAAGGGCTACATTCTAACCAAACACACAGCTAAGATAAAACTCCACTATAGAAACACAATACAAATAAAGCAATGACTACATTCTAACCAGGAACACACAGCTAGGATAAAACTCCACTATAGAACAACAATACATATAGAACAAGGACTACATTCTAGCTAAACACACAGCTAGGATAAAACTCCACTACAGAACCAAAATACAAAGAAAGCAATGGCTACATTCTAACTAGGAACACACAGCTAGGATAAAACTCCACTAAAGAACAACAATACATATAGAACAATGACTACATTCTGACTAGGAACACACAACTAGAATAAAACTCCACTTCAGAACAACAATACAAATAAAACAAGGACTACATTCTAACCACAAACACACAGCTAGGATAAAACTCCACTATAGAATAGCAATACATATAGAAAAAGGACTACATTCTAACCAGATACACACAGCTAAGATAAAACTTCACTATAGAAACACAATACAAAAAAAGCAAAGACTACATTCTAACCAGGAACACACAGCTAGGATAAAACTCCACTATAGAAACAATACAAATAAAACAAGGAGTACATTCTAACTAGAAACACACAGATAGAATGAAACTCCACTATAGAATAGCAATACATATAGAACAAGGACTACATTCTAACCAGAAACACACAGCTAGGATAAAACTCCACTACAGAACAACAATTCATATAGAACAAGGACTACATTCTAGCTAAACACACAGCTAGGATAAAACTCCACTACAGAACCAAAATACAAAGAAAGCAATGGCTACATTCTAACTAGGAACACACAGCTAGGATAAAACTCCACTAAAGAACAACAATACATATAGAACAAGGACTACATTCTAACCAGGTACACACTGCTAGGATAAAACTCCATTATACAATAGCAATACAAATAGAACAAGGACTACATTCTAACCAAGAACACACAGCTAGGATAAAACTCCACTTCAGAACAACAATACAAAAAAAGCAAAGACTACATTCTAACCAAGAACACACAGCTAGGATAAAACTCCACTTCAGAACAATACAAAAAAAGCAATGACTACATTCTAACCAGGAACACACAGCTAGGATAAAACTCCACTACAGAACAACAATACATATAGAAAAAGGACTACATTCTAACCAGAAACACACAGCTAGGATAAAACTCCACTATAGAACAACAATACATATAGAACAAGGACTACATTCTAACCAGAAACACACAGATATGATGAAACTCCACTATAGAATAGCAATACATATAGAACAAGGACTACATTCTAACCAGAAACACACAGATAGGATGAAACTCCACTATAGAATAGCAATACATATAGAACAAGGACTACATTCTAACCAGAAACACACAGCTAAGATAAAACTCAACTACAGAACAACAATACAAAAAACAAAACAAAAAAAAACCAAGGGCTACATTCTAACCAGAAACACTCCACTACAGAACAACAATTCATATAGAACAAGGACTACATTCTAGCTAAACACACAGCTAGGATAAAACTGCACTACAGAACAACAATACATATAGAACAAGGACTACATTCTAACCAGGAACACACAGCTAGTATAAAACTCCACTATAGAACAACAATACATATAGAACAAGGACTACATTCCATACAAAAACTAGCAATGCAGAGAGAAAGGACTGATCTAAATAATAAACACAGAACAAACAGTTTACAGGAATACACAAAGAAGAACACCTATAGAACCCAGCAATACACACTGAACATGGATTGTATACCTATAGAACCCAGCAATGCACACTGAGCATGGCTTGAATACCTATAGAACCCAGGAATACACACTGAGCATGGACTGAATACCTATAGAACCCAGCAATACATACTGAGCATGGATTGAATACCTATAGAACCCAGGAATACACACTGAGCATGGACTGAATACCTATAGAACCCAGCAATACACACTGAGCATGGCTTGAATACCTATATAACCCAGCAATACACACTGAGCATGGCTTGAATACCTATAGAACCCAGCAATGCACACTGAGCATGGATTGAATACCTATAGAACCCAGCAATACACACTGAGCATGGATTGAATACCTATAGAACCCAGCAATGCACACTGAGCATGGATTGAATACCTATATAACCCAGCAATTCACACTGAGCATGGATTGAATACCTATATAACCCAGCAATGCACACTGAGCATGGCTTGAATACCTATAGAACCCAGAAATACATACTGAGCATGGATTGAATACCTATAGAACCCAGCAATACACACTGAGCATGGATTGAATACCTATAGAACCCAGCAATACACACTGAGCATGGATTGAATACCTATAGAACCCAGCAATACACACTGAGCATGGCTTGAATACCTATATAACCCAGCAATACACACTGAGCATGGCTTGAATACCTATATAACCCAGCAATGCACACTGAGCATGGATTGAATACCTACAGAACCCAGCAATACATACTGAGCATGGATTGAATACCTATAGAACCCAGCAATGCACACTGAGCATGGCTTGAATACCTATAGAACCCAGCAATTCACACTGAGCATGGCTTGAATACCTATAGAACCCAGCAATGCACACTGAGCATGGCTTGAATACCTATAGAACCCAGGAATACACACTGAGCATGGACTGAATACCTATAGAACCCAGCAATACATACTGAGCATGGATTGAATACCTATAGAACCCAGCAATACACACTGAGCATGGCTTGAATACCTATAGAACCCAGCAATACACACTGAGCATGGCTTGAATACCTATAGAACCCAGCAATGCACACTGAGCATGGATTGAATACCTATAGAACCCAGGAATACACACTGAGCATGGACTGAATACCTATAGAACCCAGCAATACATACTGAGCATGGATTGAATACCTATAGAACCCAGCAATACACACTGAGCATGGCTTGAATACCTATAGAACCCAGCAATTCACACTGAGCATGGATTGAATACCTACAGAACCCAGCAATACACACTGAGCATGGATTGAATACCTATAGAACCCAGCAATACACACTGAGCATGGATTGAATACCTATAGAACCCAGCAATACACACTGAGCATGGATTGAATACCTATAGAACCCAGCAATACACACTGAGCATGGATTGAATACCTATAGAACCCAGCAATTCGCACTGAGCATGGATTGAATACCTATAGAACCCAGCAATACACACTGAGCATGGATTGAATACCTATATAACCCAGCAATTCACACTGAGCATGGATTGAATACCTATAGAACCCAGCAATACACACGGAGCATGGATTGAATACCTATAGAACCCAGCAATTCACACTGAGCATGGATTGAATACCTATAGAACCCAGCAATTCACACTGAGCATGGGTTAAATGCCTACAGGACCCAGCAATACTGGGGATTGAGCATGGATTGGATGCCTATAGAACTCTGCAGTACATAAAGATTATTGACTGTATGACAACAAAATCTGGTAATATAGAGAGCTTCGAATAGATGAAAACAGAATCAGACAATAAACAAAGAGCTAAGACTAGATGCCAACAAAACGAAGCAATACATACAGAGCAAGAACTATTTTACAACGCAACTTGGCAAAACACACAGAGCTAGGACGAGATGCCAACAGAACTCAGTAACAGACATTCAGCAAACACGGAGATTAGGGAACAACAGAACCAATGAATGCACACAGAGCAGAAACTAGATAACAAAAGCTGTCCATACGTATAGAGCAGACTAGATAACAAAACCTATAAATACATACTGAGACTAGATAACAAAACCTATGAATATATACAGAGCATAAACTAGGTCCTAACAATAGACACATGGCAATATACAGAAACGGAACCCAGTCGAATCCAGAAATAGTCACATGCAGAAGAACTAAATCCCTACAAACTGCAGAAACACACTTAAACCCAGAAAATATTTCAAGAGAACACACAGAGCAAGGAATACTTACACATATTGGGTATCAAACATCATGGACATTTACACAAAGCAATTGATCCCAACAACAGAAAGCAATAGACCCCATTGGATTCTGGGAACACACTGAGCATTGATTAGATTCCAGATCCAGAGCAAAGGCCAATGATAATATCCCAACTGATTCTAGGATTATGTATAGAGCAGGACTAGATGCCAAAAGAACCTATCAATATGTAGACAGTAAATCCAGACCTCAACCGTTTTCCAGGAATATACACAGAGCGAGGACTAGATTTCAATAGGACCTACCAATCAATACACAGGGAAAAAAAAAAAGGCCAAATTCCAAGAGATCCCATAAGTTCACAAAGAAATGGCAAGATTCTTAAAAGGCTCAGTAACACATACAAAAATACTCCAATAGTTGCTCACCTCACACCATGGATGTTCTTGATGGCATAGCTAATCTCTCGTCGTAAATCCTTCTCATCAAATTCCATCTTAATAAAAACAAACACACAAAATCCCTCAATGTGGGTAATGGCATATATTTTTAAAAAGAGACAGCATACTCATTGGCCAAGTACCATCAGAAGCCATTAACAGCAAAGTGAGTTATGGTTAGAAATTACACAGTGAAATTGGAAAAATCTTGAAAGATAAATTAAGGAAAGCATTCAGGCACCTTCACAAGCTCAAAGGGAAACCTCTCGTGAAATATTCGATTAATCCTTGCACCTCCAGATAATTCCAGGGTGTCCACCTGATCTCCAGAGCCCTCAATCCTCTTCTCAAAGTCAACTCCAAATTGCTGGACCATCCTGCAAAATTGGATTAAGGAAATTATATTTCTTTCAAATTAAAAACAAAATATATTCAACATGTCATTCTGATACAACTATTCAATGATCAGATAAGATGACCTGCAAAGCAAACAAACTGTGGGCAAAGATGGTAAGACAAGATCCTCCAGCTTGTATAACATCAATAATGTACTTTGTAAACTACACTTTTATAACTCTCCCCAAATCTCTGCATATTAAGATATTGTGGGAGCTGTGTTTTATAGGTTGCTATTTCTAAACACAGATGTTTTAGAGACAAAATTCCGTGTATGGAGAATACTAAATATTTTTACTCTTCCCAGCATAGCTCACCCTCCATAATTGTTTGATGGCCAGAAAATAAATAAATAAATAAATCAGTATTGTAGCAATTCACACATCAGCATATGGTTTAACATGAATAACCCAATACTCTGTTCTACATCTCCTTAGTGTGTGCTGCCTCTATATTACACTCAGTAATATCTATTAAATTCAGTGTTTCTGATGTCTCCTAGAGTTACGTATATTCTAGAGCAGGCATAGGCAACCTTTGGCACTCCAGCTGTTTTGGACTACATCACGCATGATGCTTTGCCAACATTATGAGGGATGTAGTTCACAACATCTGGAGTGCCGAAGGTTGCCCATGCCTGTTCTAGAGGTAAGTAACCGAGCACTCACTGTAATAACGCTTTGGTTTTCCGGGTGGGATCGTCAGGGCGAAAGTTCTTGTATTCCTCTACCTCCTTCTCCAGTGACAGTAGCTGGCTCTGTAGTTTGCTGCGCAGGGCAGGTAGCGTCTCCCGAATGTGGTTGGTTAGTTGCTAAATCAAAATATGAAGGAAGGAAAAGATCCATTGGCAAATCAACATCCACTTAAAAGGTAAGTTCTGTAGAAAGCTTGAGCATGAATTTCTTTTTCTAAAATAGGTTTTGCAAAACTTATTAAAAAAACAACATGGGTTAGGACAAATATATAGCGCAAAATAAAATGTAATTACACGATGTATGGTCTCTTCAGATCAGTGGCCTACATAAAACATTTTAGAATATTCAAAGGACAAAAAAAAAAAAAAAAATGACTTAGAACCCATGATGCACCACCAGGTGGTCAGAATCTTCCAATTCTGGATCAACAGGATTGCAGGCAGTTGATGATTTTTAAGTGTAGGATAACTAAGGGCTGTATCCGTGTAGATAAACTGCTAAGTTAAAGTAAGAGTGTTTATCCCCTGCCATAATCACTATTACTATGTTTAGTACGATTACCGTTTGGTCTCCTAAATCTCTATTTGATGAACTGTCCTCCTTACCTGGTTTAAGGTTTTCTGCAGATGCGGTGTTCCCATTCGGTCTGCGATGTGTCGGTATGCAGGATGAGAGAGGAAAAACTTTCGTTCTGCACCTAGAGCGGCTTTTATGTCCTTCTTTCCATCAATGTCCTTCTGGCTCCTGTTTACGACTCCAACATAACCTGTATTAAAGGACAGATGAAAGAAAGGATAGGAAGAAACAGGATAAGATAAAGATGCTCATTTCTTGAGAGAGAACCAAGTAACTTGCACTTCAGATTAATAACTATTGTTTGACGGAGGCGGCAGTAAATTAATCCCATCACGCGACACAAATTACATGTACACGGAAGCTATTGGGCCCTCAATAAATCATAATCGTCACGTGATGGAGGTATCAAGTCCACCAAAAGTGGCTCATTGTCTTTATGCATGATATGACAATGGCTGCTATAATCAACCTGATGTTAATGTCGATTATGTTTTTTGTTCACTAATCTATATACAGCATCCTCGGTCAAGGTGCGATATAGGAAATGGAAAGTAGATTATTAAGAATCCAGATATGTATGGAGAAATGTATCTCAGACTAAAGCTCCAGGTACTGGGGAAGGACACTGTAGTTTGAGGGGAAAGTCATGACGCCCTGGAACAGATTAGGTGGTAACTAAACCAAGAGTGTGAAGCTTTCTAATACGGGAGACAATCTATACTATTACTTTATTTCCACCGATGGTAGAAAGAAGGAACACACTACACAAGGAAAATGACATAAGGGTGCAACGTGGCAAAAGAACACAGAACAGCAGGACACAGAACAGCAGGACACAGAACAGCAGGACACAGAACAGCAGGACACAGAACAGCAGGACACAGCAGAGTTTCAGTAAAACAGGTCAATATGGTTTTGAGTGTCCTCAATTCTTTCCCTACGTGCGTGCTTCTGGCAGTGGATCATTGGATTTCTGCGATGGTGAAGACTACAGTCATGGGGCTGGCCTAATCCTCACCAGCGTACTGATAACTATTGAGATATGAACGATCTGGAATGAAAAATCCCAGACTCTCAGTCTTTGCTTACGTCTAACGTCCAAATGAATATTTCCTACAGAGCACCGCAATTATGGAACGACCTCCCGCACACTTTCAAATCTTCCCTAAACCTAAAATACTTTGACAGATCCATCTCTACATTTCTCAAAAGAGAATGCACCGGTCATGGTTGATTATATATGTCCTATCTGTTCTATGTTAAATGTTGTATATATTGTGTATTAATATTGTTTTTGTATTTTATTGTACCCTATTTTATCAATGCAATGTTTTGTGGACAAAGAACCAGGACATACTTGAAAACGAGAGAAATCTCAATGTATCCTTCCTGGGAACATATTTTATAAATAAATAAATGTAAAATATGCATCAGATACTACTCTAGTAAATCAGACATCTGTGATGGTTGTCCTTGAAGAGTTATGAGAACTTGTGACAATGCTAGGCTTTCTGCATGTGAAACAAAAATTAATGAGAAGTCACCTGAATGGACAACCTTCTGTTTCCAGTATGTAATGGCAAACAAAAAATATCCAATTTTTCCAACAGAGAAGTTCTCTTAACACATCCAAATCACAGGCTGGGCATTGTTTTAAACATTTAATGAAAATGCATCATTAATGGCAGATATCTACCTAGGCAAGTGTCTATGTTATAATCCACTGCTTGCTAGAGAAATAAAAAACACAACTAGAAAACAGGTGATGTAGTTGCTGCGACCGAGCAGAAGAACTATTTTTATTATTATTATTATTTATATAGCGCCAGCAAATTCCATAGCGCGGGTGGACTAACAGACACGTAATTGTAACCAGACAAATGGACGCATAGGAACAGAGGGGACTATTTCAAGCTTAAATTGTATCGACCTTGTATGTACAACTAGAGGTTCACAAAAGGAAAAGAACAAAAACAACAAAAAACAAACTATAACATAAAAAGCCGGTGCAACTTAAATAAAAACAAAACAGAGAAAAAAAAAATCCATTTAAAACAATCCATGATTGTGTACCTCGTCTTAAAGGCAACAGCTTGTTTTCCAGGATATCCCTGGCGTCTGTGCCTTCATCCATTAAATCCAACTTTGTTATAACACCAATTGTCCTAAGACCTGCATGAAGAAAAAAAAAAAGCATTAAAATAATAAATCACAGAACAACTTGAAATTTGCTAAATAATGTGGATGTTGTTACATGACCAAAAAAAAAAAAAAGACCTAGATACTAAGCATATGATGAAAGTAGGAGCCACGGGGAGGGTGGGGGGCTTGACCAGTCACACAACGCATGAGCTCCAGGAGAATACTTGCTACTAATGGTCTTTTTGTTGGCTCTTTCACCGCAACTTTGGTTTTATATAAACCTGCTGACTTACAGCACACCTGGGTGTCCCATTCAGCGCTTTTGGAAGAAGACACTGCTTCAGATGCTGGACAACCCACCTGGCCTGGCTATAAGGGAGTGAGGGAGACGGCCGATCCCTCAACCCACGGTGGACTGTTGTGTGTTGAATTTCTATATGGTGGCACTAATGTATAATGTCGATGTATTTTTAGGCTGGAAATTGGCATTAATGCAGAAGGAATCGTGGTATTAAGTATAGATTGGAAAGCTTACACTGGAAGTACTTTTTGTAAAAAAAAATTTTTTTAAATAAATTAATGCTGCATTTTCTGTTCAGAGGCTAACCGTGTTTCATTGTCCTGGTATGTATATGGTGCAGTGACAAAGTTGAATGTGAATTAGAGTTTTCATCGACATCCCCTAGTACATTGCCAGAGTTGGCCTTGCGATGAGGCATTGGCTGAGTGCATTATCTGGTCTGTGGTCTCTCCAATGCGGCTTTCCCAGGGACTACCACTCCAAGCATTGTCTCTAGTATTTCTAGACTGTACTGTGACCCACAGGGGTGTTAATTTGCCAATGTTCAGGTCTGGCTTGCCTAGCCAGACTTAATATACCATTTTAAGCATAGCATTGTCTGTTCACCTTGTCTCGTATTAACCTATGGTACGGTTTACTAATGATCATACCATCAGTCGGTATAGCCTGATTTCTCTAATGTCTAGTTCTTCTCACCCACTGACGATTTCCGTTACTAGTCTGTTATAATACAAAAATGTGCAGTCTATTGTCTGTTTTTACTATGTTTGATAACAAGAAGCTTGATACGCCACGACAGCATTATCACTTGTACAACATACACTGAACAAAATTATAAACACAACACTTTTGTTTTTGCCCCCATTTTTCATGAGCTGAACGCAAAGATCTGAGACTTTTTCCATGTACACAAAAGGCCTATTTCTCTCAAATATTGTTCACAAATTTGTCTAAATCTGTGTTAGTGAACACTTCTCCTTTGCCGAGATAATCCATCCACCTCACAGGTGTGACACCAAGATGCTGATTAGACAGCATGATTATTGCAAAGGTGTGCCTCAGGCAGGCCACGATAAAAAGCCACTCTAAAATATGCAGTTTTACTGTATTGGGAGGGTCCGGGGACTCCTTCGCATAGAGTTGATCAGGTTGTTGATTGTGGCCTGTGGAATGTTGGTCCACTCCTCATATATCTGGGCAAATTTGCTGGATATTGGCAAGACCTGGAACACCTTGTTGTATATGCCGACAGCGCATCCCAAACATGCTCAATAGGCGACATGTCTGGTGAGTATGCTGGTCATGCAAGAACTGTGATGTTTTCAGCTTCCAGGAATTGTGTACAGATCCTTGCAACATGGGGGGCAAACCGATTGTTGCAGCAGCTGTCCGGGTGGCTGGTCTTGGAGTTGAAGATGCTGGATGTGGAGGTCCTGGGCTTGTATGGTTACACGTGGTCTGCGGTTGTTAGGCCGGTTGGATGTAATGCCAAATTCTTTGAAACGCCTTTGGAGACCGCTTATGGTAGAGAAATGAACATTCAATTCACAGGCAAAAGCTCTGGTGGACATTCCTAAAGTCGACATGCCAATTGCACACTCCCTCAAAACGTACGACATCTGTGGCATTGTGCGGTGTGAACAACTGCACATTTTAGAGTGGCCTTTTATTGTTGCCAGCCTAAGTCACACCTGTGCAATAATCATGCTGTCTAATCAGCAGAAGTGCTCACTAACACAGATATAGACAGATTTGTGAACAATATTTGAGAGAAATAGGCCTTTTGTGTGCATAGAAAAAGTCTTAGATCTTTGAGTTCAGCTCATGAAAAATGAGGACTAAAACAAAAGTGTTGCGTTTATCATTTTGTTCAGTGTATATATACAAATAAAAATTGAAGAAAAAAATAAAAAAATAAAAAGGAGCCACTGCATCTAGGGTAACTGCTTGGGGCAATGGCAAACATTAACGACTGCATAAAGGTGCAAAAAAACTCCTAAATATGACCACAAATTATCTAAATGAATGGAATTGCATAAAATAAATAAATTTAGAAGCCTCCTTAGCACGTACTCTAAGGCATATGGACAAATCAAGCTCCACATTCAATATTGCTTACTGTAGAGTTCATGGTGGTTCAAACCTGTGCCTAAAAATATACCTCTATATCCTCCCAGTTTTTCATTAAATAAAAGATAAGTTTTCAACTTGCTAGCACCAAAGCAACTACAATTACCTGTACAATAAGCTACGGTAGTTATGCTGCTTAGAACCAGTTTGCAGGATTATATTAAGTTTCATGTTCCTCCCATTATTGTCCAAAGCCCTTCATCCGATGGAGACACAAAGTGCTTAACAGTTTACTTTTCCTCCATGTTTCTTACCTTGAGGATCCACCTCCTTAGCCATTTTGAGGGCATCTGAATTGGCCAAGTCAGTGTTGGCTGGGGTCACAGCAAGGATAAGGCAGCTGTCTCTGCCTATGAACTGCAGGATCATATCCTTGATCTGGTACTCTATGTCCTGAGGCTGGTCCCCCACAGGCACCTTTGTTATACCGGGAAGGTCAATCAAGGTCAGGTTCAAGACTAATAGAAGGAAGAAAAAAAAAAAAGAAATAGGGTGAAAAACACTTCCTGCATCTCAGTTTTAATTAAAGGACAACTCTAGGCACCCAGACCACTTCAGCTTAATGAAGTGGTCTGGGTGCCAGGTCCAGCTAGGGTTAACCCATTTTTTTTATAAACATAGCAGTTTCAGAGAAACTGCTATGTTTATGAATGGGTTAAGCCTTCCCCCTAATCCTCTGGTGGCTGTCTCATTGACAGCCACTAGAGGCGCTTGCGTGCTTCTCACTGTGATTTTCACAGTGAGAGCACGCCAGCGTCCATAGGAAAGCATTATGAATGCTTTCCTATGTGACCGGCTGAATGCGCGCGCAGCTCTTGCCGCGCGTGCGCATTCAGCCGACGGGGCGGATCGGAGGAGGAGAGCTCTCCGCCCAGCGCTGGAAAAAGGTAAGATTTAACCCCTTTCCCCCTTCCAGAGCCGGGCGGGAGGGGGACCCTGAGGGTGGGGGCACCCTCAGGGCACTATAGTGCCAGGAAAACGAGCATGTTTTCCTGGCACTATAGTGGTCCTTTAAGCATGGCACCTTCCAATTTTTTTTTTTAAGTAGGAAAAAATGGATTACTTCAGTCTTAAATGTATATTTATTTCAATTAACTAATTAGAAATTACGAATGTAAAACATCTATGTCATTTATTTATTTTGAACAGCCTCATGATAATTCTTTCAGGTGTCTGTTTTTGGTATCGACTAAACACATTACGAGTGTGATACAGTGTTGGGTAGAGAAGAAATTAGAAAAACAAAAGCTTGGCAAAGTAACTGCTGGTCACAGTGCAGATGATCAAGGAAACAAATTAAAGGGACACTTAATGATGTGGTCTGGGTGCCAGGTCCCTCTAGGGTTAACCCTGCCTGCTGTAAACATAGCAGTTTCAGAGAAACTGCTATGTTTACATTGAGGGTTAATCCAGCCTCTAGTGGCAGTCTTCCGGACAGCCACTAGAGGCGCATCTGCGACGCTGGAGGCATATTAGGCCTCCGTCGCGCAGAGCGTCCATAGGAAAGCATTGAAAAATGCTCCGCTGACGTCAGACGTGGGAGGAGAGGTAAGGGAGCCCGGCGGAGGAAGAAGGTAACTGAAGGGGTTTTAACCCCTTCAGCGCCACGGTGGGGGGGGAATGACCCTGAGGGTACTATAGTGCCAGGAAAACCAATTTGTTTTCCTGACACTATAGTGATCCTTTAAGTGATTTCAAACTTTTGGCTTGGAGCAATTCTACTTGTCCAGTGATTATGCAACAGCTAAATGGCAGGCCAAGAAGGACAGAAGATTGCGTAGTGGCCAATTTACAAAAAGGGTAAAACAGAATTGCTCCATTGATCTATAACACAATGGCTCACATTTAAGGCTATCCATCTGCTCATGACTAGGTAACTCTGCCAGCTAGCATTAGCAAAATTAATGTGGACAACCCTGATGTAAGCACTGGTGTTTGCAAGCACCATAAGCACTACACGTTTGTGTTTAATTGCACTGGTTATAGTGTTAGAAGGCTATGGGTGAATCCCCTTCTGAGGTGGTTTGACAAAGAACATAAGATTTCTTCGCCCTTAAGCTCGCTCCTCAGATTGAGATGTTATAATGAGGATGTTGAAATCCTGCTCTATATCACAGTGTCTGCAGGTCCTCCCTGCAGGGTGAAGAAAGATTTGGACACAAGAGGATGTGAAACCTCTTCATTATAAATATCCAGAGGAGTGCGGGTCTTTGGGCCATCAGTCTATTTATACCATAAGCATTATATAAAATTGGTGCTTGGTGTGTCCCTTTAAGGCAATGGAGGAGGAATAAGGAGGGCGGGGGGGGGTGGGGGAGGGATATAAAGAGCAGGTTACTTTTTTTTACCCATATATAATTGTTGCATGCAGCTTTTTTAATGTGCAGTACATATATAAGCAAGTTAGATTTACAGTGTGTACAATCACATTTGTCTGCATGCAAAGAACATGGGGAGATAAAAAAATAAATAAAAAAAAGCAGCAGATAGACCGTGAGATCAGTCCAACAAAGTAGCACCAGCCAATTACATGTCTTGTCCCCTTCTATCTGTAACTAAGCTAACTAGACACCCCTTCACCTAAATCTCCTTAATGAAAAATACACAGTTATGTTCAATGAATCTGAAAAAGTATGGGGGGAAAAAATGCTGTTACACTCACCATGGGGGGAGTACACCCTTAGATTAATGGGTATAGGGGAGATGCCTTTATTATTTCCAGTGACCCTTTCTGTCTCTGCTTCAATCTCCGTACGAACTTCATCGAAATCTGTGAATTTCTTGGACTTACAGTGCAGGAACTCGGCATATTCTGCAGAGAAGCAAAAACAAATCGCAATCACTTGACTAAGAATAATACAAGCCCCAAATAATTATGTTGTATTCATCTGTTAATTAATTTCGGACTACTGCTGGGTTAAACAAACGATTATGGAGTATTGAACAGCACGGTTACTCTCCCTGGTCCACAATGTTCGCAGATTAAGAATTCTCGGGTAACAGAATTATCGAAATAGGAGTTAAAGCTAAAGTAAATGCTGGTTTCTCATGAAATCAGTAAAAGAAAGCAGTGTTCCAGTTTAATTGGACTGTGGCATCAAGTCCATTTAACCCATCAGTGAGATTGTAAAAGAGCTCTTACAAGGCCTAAATGGTAATTTAAAAAAATGCCCAGCATAGTGTTGCTACATAAAATGAGCTATAGCTCACCTACCATCTTTCTCCAAAAATAAGACCGGGTCTTATATTAAATTTCCCCCCCAAAAAAACACACTGGGGCTTATTTTTTTCAGGGGACGTCTTATTTCTAAGAAAAATGGTAGAAAGCATGTGCTAGAAAGCAAGTCTACGTTCAGGGGAATTCACCCGAACATAGACCAATTTTACTATGGCATGTAATCCTGCAAATCTATATTGGGTGAAAATTCCCCAAACATAGATTAGCGAACTAGCTTATTTTTGGGGTAGGCTTATAATACGAGCATTTTTTTTGTTTTATTAGACGAAAAGTTTAGGTAAAAATTAAAGGCATTCTTTTAATTCATTTGAACAAGGCAGTTAAATTAAATATGCATTTGCATTTATTAATTTATCAAGCCAATTCTCCTAACTACTAACTAAACTCTGCAGCTAAGCTGATTCAATACTTTTTGCCAAGCACCAATTTCCTTTAATTCATGCTGGGCAGTGCCGAAAAAGTATTTCATAGGAAAGCATTGCGGACACAGTGAGCACATCTGAAAATAATAAAAATTAAAAAAAAAAACACAAGAAAACGCATGTTAGCAAAACACAAACATTATTAAACAACGTGCTGCTTCACACTAGCAGGCAATCAAAGGGTTATTCCAGGCACCAAGACCACTTCATTGTGCATAAAATACATCCACTGTCAGCGTGTATAGCAGCATTGTGAAGGCACCTGCAATGTAAAGATTGAAGTACTATGGGTATCATCAACATTTGAGATCCCGGTTCAAGACAGAGGTTTCTTAGAGAGAGGAACTGCGGACCTATGGATCATGCGCTACGTCAATTCAATATTTCTCTTTGAGAGGCATTAGAGGTGTTTGCCGTGTATGATGACACCAAGTGGCAGCACATGTGCATCAAAGTCACTACATTAAGATGTAGTAAACATGGTGCTTAGATTGTACCGGTCATGGTAAAAAAACAGCCTGCACTCTTACTAAACAGCACAACATTTTCTCTAAATTGTGCCAAAAGAGTTGCTATCAAATGCATAGACCAAGAGCAAAAAAAAACAAAAAAAAAAAACAACGATGTAAAAATAGGTCGCTCTTCCACCTGTCATTCAATTATACGCCATAGACTCTGGGGAACTGAGTGACAGAGAGAGCACAAGGGTTCTCCTGCTCTCCCAAAATAGTAAACAAGATGCTTATGCTCTGTGGGAGGTTTGGAAATCTCCCCAAGCAGGGTGAATATAAGCAGACCGTGGGTGGAACAGAAGCTTAACACACAGCAATAGGTCATGTACGGTTCAGTGGAATAATAATAATATATATTAAAGTCTGATGATGTTACTAGTGAGGTGGACTACGAGTTGTCGCTGCAAACCTCTTCTTGCATAGTCAGCTATGGGGAATGGTCAGGGCAGGATGCCTTCATCAGACAGTGAGTGATTTTATGATTAATCTGCACTCATGAGACCCCATACACGAATATAGGGCATCTAGACAGCACCAACTGGTTGAGCATGTCAGCTGACCAAGAACCATGATGGTTCCTGTAGCCTGATAGCACCAGAACGATTACAATAGGTTGTAGTAGTTGTAGTGCTTAGAGTGGCCCTTCAAGTTTCTGACGTGGCAAAAAAAAAAAAAAAGGCCATATACTTCCCTCTCCAGCACCTAAAACAAAACTGAAGACTTCTTGAAGACAACATCAAACAGGTTCTACCAGTAAGGAATATTTAATTACATTGTACAAAAAGCAATGAGAAAAAGGTCAAAGGATTTAACAACAGAGCAATTTCACTGAATAAAGTGCCGCTCAAAAGATTCCTGGCTTTAAGTGACTGTAAAAACACAGAGTTTATGAGTCTTTAACACCTTTAATACAGATTTATTCTGGTTAAAAAACAACTACAAAAAAACAACAATTATTGAGACACGAGAAGCAAAACTAGTATAGAAACTCGGAACAAAATTGCAATTTTGTGTTAAAGGGAGACTATAGGCAACCAGTACATTTCACTTCAATGAAGTGGTCTGGGTGCCATGTCCCTGTTGTTTTAAGACCGCTTCCCCTGAAATAGCCGAGTTAAGCTCTCCTATTTTACTCAGACAATCTCAAAGAGGACATTTGATTGGCACAGTGCGGCGTGCAAGCACACTTGCCTCTCAATGCTTTCAATGGGAAAGCATTGGATTGGCTAAAATCAAGATTGATGATCTTATCCAAAGAGGTGGGGCCAGTCATGGAGAGAGCACTACGGCATGGGAGAAAAAGCTAAATACATTACTTTTTTTTTTTCTCATGGGTTGGGGTCCCGTAACCTAAATAGTGGTTATATTTTCAACGTATAGAGATTTTGCAAATAAACTGGTGGTATATTTTTTTATTTTTTTTTATTTTTTTTAATTCTGGCACAAGCGAACCTTTTACTTCATAACAAGCAGGTATTATAAGTATAGCATTGAGAGTAACGTGTCCAGTTTTAGTCTATGGTAGCAGGAAGGAGCACACGGTGTCAAGACAATTTAATCCTGGAGTCCCTATTGTAGTGGCCGTCTAGGTGTGTTAGGCATATTACTGCTCCGTTCGTGGGTGATGTTGTGTAGTCCTACTATCAGTGGACGTATCGATGGGTCTGTGGACTGTCATTATGGTGCAGCAGGGACTAGGCTCCGAGGTGGCTAGTGGAAGGACGCACCCCAGTGACTAGAGAGAAGATGTGTCAGTGAGGCCTGTTAACCCGCCGGTAGGGCGTTTGTTTAGATGCGTGGGTATCTATGTCCCCAATATGCCCGTTCGTGGCCTGTCAATTCATCAGTCAGTGAAGGTGGCCCATAGCCCGGTTTTATGAGTGAGAGATTGTCGGGGTGTCCGGCTAGGTTCTGGGGACCCCTGACTGATTGTGTGCCTCAAGTGCTAGCGCATTTGTGTTGTGTGGGCTAAGGTTGTGTAATTTCTCCGGTCGTTAGTCTAGCCTAGGTCGTGGCAGGAGGGAGGTGTAAACAGTGGGTGTCACCTGGTGGAAATCCTGTAGGGTAAAGTTTTCGTTGGAGGTGTATCGCATTAATTGTTTGGGCTTTCTTCGTTTTCAACGGGCAAGAGTGTGTTACAGTCTTTGGCAGGTCCCGGGGTATTGATGTCCCCTACCCTCCGTCATTCAAGCCGGTTTATGGTGGGTTCAGCCTTCTTGGCTCTCTATGCTTGGTTCCCGCCTCTGTATTCCGTCTCCGTGCCGTGCTGGCCTCTTCAGTCGCCGATGCTGTTTCTGCATTTGTCGCAAGGTTTGCCTTCTGCGGCAAGTTAAGTGCCGTCAGGAAACCGGTTGGGTCCTCTTGCGCAGATAGGGTCAGTATCGTGTCTCCCTGCTGTACTACGAGGGTGCCCAGTGCTACCCATCTATATCGGATCCCGTTGTCTCTGAGTTCCTTCGTCACGGGCATAAACCTCCGCCTCTCCAGTAGGACATTGAAGGGTAAGTCATCGTACACCCGTATTGAGCATCCGTCTACCCTGATGTCAGGGGTGTTCCTCGATCGGGCCAGGATTGCAGCCTTAATTGAAACGTCCCGGGTGACAGCTATGACGTCTCTGGGGGCATCCGCAGGGGCCTTCCGTATTCGGAACGCGGTCAGGAGGGGCATGTCACCTGCCTTGATTTGTACTCCCAGCGTTTTTGCTACTTCATTGGCGAAGTCCAATATAGTCTCCGTGTTCACTCTTTCGGGTATCCCGCAGAGCCGTACGTTTTTCTTGCGGTGTCGGGATTCCAGCGAGGTGACCGTGCGGGTAAGCCCCTGAATTTGTTGGGACATAGTTTCTATTTGGGCCCGGGTCTCCTTGAGCTACTGCTCCCTGCGTGATTCCCTAGTTTCCACCGCAGCAACCCGCGTGGAGAGGCCATCAACCTCTGTGCGCACGCCAGCCAGGTCGGCCTTCCATACTTCGCGTAGATCAGTAATTTTTTTATGTCCCCTTTGGTAGAGGGTGAGGTGTCGGAGTCAGACTCTTCGCTCCCATATACCTTGCTCAGGGTCCTTGCTGGCGTAAAGCTGTCTTCCTCCAGGGACTCATCTGAGTAGCTAGAGTCTCGAGGCCTTGTGGGCGCCATCTTGGATAGCGAGGTCTGCTGCGGCCTTTCAAAGGACGCTCGGATGTCCGGCTGTTTAGCGCTCCCCGAGCGAGTTAATTTGCGGTTTTTCGCCCCATTGCGACCTGGAGGGGTTCTGCAAGAGCTGGTGTGTATTTTTGGGGTTAATTCTGTCTGTTTTTTGTGGCGATTTGTGCTATTTAGCCGTGAGGATTACGGGAGCTTCACAGCAGCACGTCTTGTTCTTTGCCCGGCTAGCCCAAACTGGTGGTATTTTTAAGAATGATGCGCTCTAAGAATGCCACCAGAATGTAAAGATAATGTCTCCATGTGAGCATAATGCCTGCTTTCTGTAACTAAAGTTGTACAATAAATAAATACAAAACAGGCATGTATACTACATAGGGCATTGCATAAAATCCTAGAAAGGTCCTTGGAGTCTTTCCTTGCCCAACAGTCTATGTGCCAAATGGGAATATAAGTGAAGTATTATGGGCTAAATTTTGTTTTGTACTGGGAGGGGAAATAAAAAGTTCAATACAACCATTATTTTACAACACTTTAGCACCCATAGCTCCATTCAGGAGGAAAACCAGTATCTGAAGACATGCCATCGGTTCTATGGATGTCCTCTAGCATTTAACAAACTCGTGTTATCTACTATTGTCCCATGTGACCTTGGATCATAAGTGAATTTTTACACTCATTTTAGTCACTGACCGTAGGAATTTCTAATATTTGTGAACTTCTGCCCATTGATCCAACATAACAATTAATTCAATTTACAGAGCAAGGGATAAACACTTCTAACGTAAGTTACCATAAGATTGAATAATAAACCATTTTGTTTTCCATTTAAGCTGTGAGTCACAACCAAGGGAGGTGTGGCTAGGCGTGGAAACAAAAGTGGTTTAACTCCTAAATGGCAGAGAATTGAGCACTGCAGGGGCATGATTCATACACTAAAACAGCTTAATTAAGCCAATGTTGTTTTGGCGACTATAGTGTCCCTTTAAATGGCACAGATTAGGCAGGCTTTGGGATAACATTTAACCATAAAACATAATGACAAAAAAAAATTGAGAAATTAAAAACAAGAGTAAAGGGTTACTCTAAGCACCATGATCACTTCAGTAATTTGAAGTGGTCATGGTGTTCAGTTGAGGATTTAATGAAGACTAATTGTCCATAGTGTTAATAAAGTCTAATATTATTTGTATGTATATTGGCCACTTTATTTGTCAACTTATACATCCTCCCATTTTTATTTATTTCTTTTTTTCATCTTTGCTTTCCTCCCCTCCTAATCAATGGTCCAGGTATATCAGATTTGTTTCTGTGTTTTCCAGGTTGTTGGTGCTTTATTTTATACCAGTTTTCAGAACAATGTTTAGTAGATAATTCCTTTAGCTGCTCGTTTATCTAGAAAAAGGATTTTTTTTTCCTCCAGAGTTTTCATTACTCGATTTCAGTAAGAAATCCTTTGCTGCTGAAGGTGTAAGTTGATGTCCGGCCGCCGTTGTTAGCAACCCAGAACAGAATCTGTTGTGCACCCGATCACTCATTGTAGGCGCTTGATAAATAATAATCTGTGCATATATAGGTATTTGGCAGCAGCATGAATAGCATGATGATCAATGACCCCACAATCTCCACCACCTCAGCTCAACCAACAGCAAGGAGGAATGATGTCACAGAAAGAGGATTGAGCTGCAGGGAAAACTTGGACTCAGCACTGAGTGAAAGCGGAGTATTGTCCTTTTATAAAGAACAATTTTTTAAAATGTATTTATATATTTATTTTTAACATGAGGAAACTTTTTTGGGGGTGGGGGGGGGTTCACCCCAATAAATGCCATTTCAGCCTTTTCATCCGCACTTCCAAATTCTGGGTGCTTTGCCGCACCATAGAGTAATCCTGTACAACACTTCAAAGTAAACCAATTCACAGACTTTACCAAGTCTTGGCCTGCAAAGTGCATAGGTTAAATATAGTAATGATTTTTAGAAATATTTAGCAGAACCAATAGGTAACTTTTAGTTGGCTATTTGCTTGTGATAAAAATGAGGAAGTGACTGTTTAAGGAAACAGAGAAAATGAGCATTCTTGATGTCAAAATTGCTGTGTAATTTCACTTCAGAAAGTGAGGAAAAACTAAATTCTTTCCATAAAATACCAATGAATTGAGAAGGGTTGCAACTTTCAAATTATTTTAACCCTTGAACACACTTTAGAGGATACAGATTTGACCAGACTGATATAATGACACTTGGCAATGAGACACTCCTGCCAGCATGGACTACAACTCCCAAATTCCTTTGATGCAATAGCCTGGCAGTGAATTATGGGAGCTGTAACCCAAGGACAGCTGGATGGTCTTACTGAAGGGCTTTATGGCTTAACTGGCTGTGGATTTCAAGAAATACTGGCATTTTTACATTTATTTTTATACATAGAACTCTTTCTTGGTAATATTTCCTGGCTATCTGAGTGTTCCCTTCTATACTGAGCAAGTGCTCCAGGCAGAAATGTGGGCTTCTCGTGGATAAGCGTTCATTTCAACCAGTATAAGAAAAAATGCTGGAGTATAATGGCAATCCCCTTTGCAGGCGCCCTGTGTCTCCATGGTTGTCTAGGAGAAGCATTTGATTGGTTGCTAAATCACAGCTGGTGACACTCTCCCAGAGGCGGAGCACAACTGTGGCAACATTCTTGCTGCTGGATTAGAGGTAAGTAACAGCTGTTCTGGTGAAAGGGTTGGGAGGCCCAGCAAGTTAAAACTGTGAAGAGAAACCTATGAGTAAGAGATGAATTTCTTTCCAACAGTGGATTCTTCCTTTAAACATGTAAACATATATTCCTAATAACATAGTGTTCCCCTACTTATCTAGGTGACCGCCCACTTTGCAGGAGTTTTACGTACACCAAAATGTTGACCATGGCGTAATTTTTTTTATTAAACATTTTATTTACATTTTACACATTATAACAAAAAAAAACAAAAAAAACAAGCAAATACAAATGATAAAAAAAATAAATAAATTACAATTTGCATTAATAAAACAGAAGTGACAAAAAAAAAAAAAGGTAACGATATATAAACGGAGACTACTTATTTTCACAACGCTAAAATTGGTGTTACATTTTGTGACAGGATTGGGTTATCCAGTTTCTACAAATCTAAGAATGGCACGCCACAGCTCACTAAACACTTTTCCCAATCCTCATGTCAAAGATAATTTAATGGCGCCATTTGTTAACTCTATAATGCATCACAAAGCAGGTAGAAATGCAAAGGGTACCTGTTTTGGAGAAAATAAGCTGAAGGATGAGGGGACGTCGGGTCACAATTCCTGATCCACGAGGCAGGAAATCTCTGCAAGAAATCACAGGAAAAAGCAGACGTTAGGAAGTATTGTAGCAATTTGTCAGAAGCACAGTGAAAACTGGAGATTAGATAGCTATTCCATACAGTTAAACACTATATGTAACAAACAAACATGATGCATACAGTTTCCTAGAGCCTAGTTTCACAACCCATGTTATTTGTAAACCAAGAGGTGGCTGGCCACATTAGCATTGTCCCCCAGAAGGCGGCCGGCTGGAGGAGAATGGAGGCAGAGAGGGAGATGTGATCTTCATGATCTTCCAGCACGCAAGTAAACTGGGCTAGAAAGAGCACAAATATTGCCCAAGTCCCACCAAGGATCTCCTGCAGCTCTCCCAAAGGCTGGATGGACTTAAAAAATAAAAAATTGTGAGTGTGCGTGAGAAAATGTGTATGTGTCTATCAGTTTGTGTCAAATCAGCGAGAGTGTGTCAGTGTCCTTTGTGTGTAAATGTGTGTGTCAGTGTCACGGTGCGAAACTAGACTCTGAGCACTTGTATAGATCTGTTGCCATGTTTGTGTCCTCTGTGTGTGACTATTATGTGTGTATTACATTTTCATTTAGTGACCTTCATACTTCAGATGAATAGTTCAAAATCTCCTTATTACATACACAGTATTCCCATCCATGTTTGTATGGTTGTTTGTTCAAAATGGTTTGCGCAACGCATGTAACATAAAGTAACAATGTGGCATAACGTGCAGAGGCGGAACTACAGGAGTTGCTGAGGTCACTAGTGCGACTGGTCCCTCTGTGTTCTGTCTGCAATAGGGGGCCAAAGAGGCATGTGTGTGTGTGTGTGTATGTGTGTGTATTGGTACTTTCATTCTATAAATACAAGGCATGTACATGGCCACAAAAAAACAGGTGAAAAAAAAATTATACACTGCATAAAACATCTGGTGTGTTCCATCAGAATATATTCGTTTGGTTCTAGACTTATTTACGTGTAGATTTAAGATTTGTTATTCTTGTTGAAAATAAATCTTTGGTAAAGACAAAAAAAAACCCCAAAAAACTATCTGCCAAGTTTTTTAGCAGGCTCATAACGTTTTAAGCGGGCTCCTAGATTCAATCAAATTTGTCAAACTCTGCATGTGATTTATTTTATATCTGGCTTGTTCTCACATATGCGATTAAACTAAATATCCATGTCTACACGTTTCCATTTGAAATTTAAAGAAACAGAATTTACTTTAGACGTGCAATGGCACTTCTCCGTAAAAGGTTGAGAGACACACTTGTTTGAGGACCAGAGAATATGAATTTTAGTCCTAGAACTCCGTTAAAATGTGTCAGCTAGTTCATGCAAGTTCCCCAATAAACTCCTGTTAATAGTTTGTTTCTTATTTGCCTTCGATATGTTACATAGCTGAAAAGAGACTTGCGTCCATCAAGTTCAGCCTTCAAGTCGATGCCTGTAATAATATTTATGCCAACAGCAACCTATATCAGGACAGTTCGCCTGTCCATCGGTCCCCACTGCACCATCGGCACCTTCACAGTAGTCAGTCCCTGTGTGCGACCGCTGGTCTCATCTTTGTGCCTACTGCAGGTTAGTTTGGTGCTACTGTCATTTTAAGAGGGAATAAAAGACAGGGGAGTGTCCATGCATCATTTACATGCACACAAAACCAATCTGATAATATTATCCATAGGTTGCAGGAGGGAGTCATCAAGGCACTGGCTGCAAACACAGCACATAGTGAATTATCAGACTCTGACCTGTTTGGCAGAATCAAGGTTAACACACAATCATAAATGCAGAGTCATTGTGGCGTGTGCTCTGTCGGGATTGTCCCAGCTGGATTATCGGGGCAGTTGGTATTGTTAGTCTGGGCACATGATCAATAGGAAGTAGATCCACACATACACAGGAAACACATTGTGTCTTCCTGGATGGAAAGCTCAATATTAACCCTGAAGCCCACCTAATCAGCATGGACATATTTAACTAGTTATCTCAAAGAAAAAAAAGTTTCACTGCAAATTAGACTGTACAGATATTTATAGTCTGTATATTATGTACAGTGGTAGCTCAGTTTACAAACGGTTAACAAGTTTCGGTTTACAAATGAAAATCCATTGAAAATAATGCCTCAGTTTATGATTTTTTTCCGCAGTATGAAGCAAGTTTCCCCAGGTTGCATTGTGTCTGGGAGGTTTATAGCGCCGCCCCCGTGCATGCTGGAGTCTGTGGGTAGCACATGGCATCGAATGTGGAGGTATTGAAGCAGTTTTTGCATAGAGTTTGGGAGCCATTCTGGAAATGTTTGTAGCAGTTTTGGGACTTTTTGGAACTTTTTGGGCACATTTCTCAAGTGGTGGAAAGGTAGGGAGCTGAGCTTCGTCGTTTGCATGCCTTTGACTGTGCGTTATGCATTGTGGGTTGGTTTCCATGCCAGCTCATTTCAACTTTTTTCTTACCTCTGGAACGGATTAATTGGTTTTCAATGCATTCCTATGGGAAGTCACATTTCGGTTGACAAATTTTTCGTAACAAAACGTCCCGGAGAATGCATTAAATTCGTAAACCGAGGTACCACTGTATATCTTTCTCAACATGGCTTTAGCGCAAGTGCTAGAAAACAGCACCTGATTTTACGTCAACATTTCTGATCTATTCTGGAAACAAAGTACAATCCACACATAAAGCAGGTGTACGGTGTGTTTCTGTCCGAAGAAGAAGCAGCTGCAAGTTTTGTGGCTGCAATCCCACAATGCACAGTGTAGATTCGCAGATTAGCCATCATGTGATGTCACGCTTTGTACTGCAGTATGCATCAAGCACAGCCCAAAACCAAACCAATATCTAAAGTAATGATACCGCTTTCAAATGAGTCAGTCAATGTGTTATACTAGATTTAAAGATAGAGATAGATGAAAATGAATGGTTATCTAGTTAGAAAATTAACAAACATATGCACTTGCTCTCGTTGATTGAAACCCATTTTAAATTGATTAACCTATGGTACATGACCCAGACAAGAATTATCTAAATTCTCCCCGGGATTTGATGTAAAATGTTGGAAAGGTTGATTGGAAAATGGAAGTTATGTACGAATGTAGTGGTCCTGCAAAAAAAGTGTCAGTTATCTGGTGATGGGCTCAAAACATCATATCCAGATTATGTGAAGTCAATTTTCCCCCAAACCCTGTATCAATGTTACTACAATTATACTGGCCTAAATGAAAGAATATAGTTAAATTTTTGATAACCTAATGTTTGATTGCTGCGAAAATAATGGTGGCAAGAAACTGGAAGGGAGAGCATGATTTTACTTTTATCCAATTAAAGTGGTACTGTCATGGGCGAATCCAGTTATTTTTTAACCCCCCTCCCCACTCCACTACATCTAATTGTACCACCATGGGGCCATTTATGGGGGACTTTATTAAATTTTTTTTTTTTTTACAACAGTGAGCAGCCACAGACTGCTCATTGTTTACTAGATATGCCCCTACTCGCGATATAAATTACTAATACCAAGTAATTTTTATTTGGTATTAGTAAAGATGGCTGAAAGACCAATCTTGGTCTTTCAGCCTTTTGGTAGATAGCTCCCTGATACCGTGGGAATTAGGGAGCTATTTACTAAGCAGCTGCAAGATGCAGTCATGATTGGATCGTAATTTCATTCATTTGAATGAAATTTTGAACCGAACACAAATGGACGAACTGCCCTCATTCGGCGAAATTCGGTAGTAAGTAGTCCATACTTGTCTTATGTTTTAAAGAAAACTAGAGCAGACAGGAAGAAATGAAGAACAGATCCTGAGTGAGGGAGAGAAGAGGAATTGATTAAAGAAAGGTAAGTTCGGCATGACAGTGCCGCTTAAGTTCACAAATGTTGTATCAATTAAAAATGGAAAAGAGTTACACCAAATATCCGGACAAGGCCTCTAGTCAATGGGACAGATGGGAGAAGAACTTGAGCAATATGCCTAGTAATGAGAGGCAAATAATGAGGGACAATTCTTCAATTGTCATGTAATATGAAACATACATTCTGTCAAAAAAACCTTCATTAAGATCTTTTTAGTGTCAGAACGTTCTCCATTGCACTTAGGAAGTCAGTGCGGTTACAGTAACCAACTTATTGTGTTCAATTGCCTGTGACCAGATTAACAGGATGTACCTGTTCCAATCATTTAGCATTTGGACCCCCAAGGGGTTAAGAATCAGCACGCCAATTATATATATTCCTGCAAACTAAAATAACCTGTGTGGGTTTGTGCACAGCCCCACGTCCATCAGAGTGAAATGAAAAAAATAAGTTAGTCCTTTTATTTGCGCGAATCTTAATATCTAAGGCGGAAGTTCCTCAATACAGCTTTAGGGAGTTATGGGAATGTAATTTATGCAGCAATTGCAAAACTTTCAGCAAATTGATCAAACTAGATATCATCGTCTGCAGTGAATTAAAACCAAATAAGAATATATACAAAGTGATTTCCTGTCATTTATGGAGCTAATGTACAATGTTCTTAAAGATACTGACCCGCTATGAGAAATGCAAAAACAAATAAAAAGCCCTACACTGAAAAATCTAATTCCAAGGATCTCTAGACGGTCACTGCCAGACAGGATCAGGTGGAAGGAAGCTGTGAAGGCTGCTGTTGGCCAAAGTGTATACAAGAGATTCTAAAGCCCAGCATCAGTCGGCCTTATGAGGAAAGGGCCTTTGTGAAGCACATCCCTGTCACTCCTGGGAGCCTCCAGGAATGACCCAGAAACTAACTAGGCCTACCACTGCTCCCTGGTTGAAATAAGAAAATGTATGGAGGGGGATTAATCCCCAAACAGCACCTTGTGGTCAGGTGACAAGTCACAAAATGTAGGCTAAAGTAGAACAGTCCCAAGAGCCTTCTTATGTTAAATATTTAAAACTAAAAAATTTTTAAGACCGTTGTCAACTCATCACAATTCACCACTCAAACACACGGCCATTTTTAACCTATGCATTGCAGTACCAAAGAGTAACATACTGACAAGGGTAAGTAAAGAGATACCATGGTTTATCTATCGTCACTAGTCCCTTCTGTCACATGATCCCAGCTATATCAGTATACAGCACAGGACAGTTCTTATAACTTTATGTTATTTGTGTTCAAAAAGATGAACCACAACACAATGAACAAGAATCACCGTAGTACAGTGATAGAATTTGTTTTCTTTTGGTTAACCCTTCGCACAGCCTAGCAAAGACAGAAAAAAATATTACAATAAGTACATAAAATATTAATATAGTCCCCAAAGGCAAATATGGCGGGCACCAAGGAATCCTGGCATCATAACCACTACAGAATGCTGTAGTCAGGTGCTTGAAGTGTTCCTGATAAAATTCTAGTATAAGAATTCACGTGAGGCGTTAAAACCTCCTGAATGCCTTCTTAAAAGGGATACTCTACCATTTAGGAGTTAAAGGACTACTATAGGCACCCAGACCACATCAGCTCAATGAAGTGGTCTGGGTGCCAGGTCCATCTAGGGTTAACCCTGCAGCTGTAAACATAGCAGTTTCAGAGAAACTGCTATGTTTACATTAGGGTTAATCCAGCCTCTAGTGACAGCCGCTAGAGGCGCTTCTGTGCGTCTCACTGTGAAAATCACAGTGAGCAGATGCCAGCGTCCATAGGAAAGCACTGAGAAATGCTTTCCTACGGACTGACAATGCGCGTGCGGCTCTTGCCGTGCATGCGCATCCAGCGGATGACGTCGGAAGAGGGAGTAGAGTCCCCAGCGCCGAGAGCTCGGCACTGGAGAAAGGTAAGCATTTAACCCCTTCCTCCCCCTTCAGCCCAGTGGGAGGGGGACCCAAAGACCCTATAGAACCAGGAAAACAAGTTTGTTTTCCTGGCACTATAGTGGTCCTTTAAATCACTTTTGCTTATTTATTCAACCCTAGCCACACCTGTCTTGGTTGTGACTCAAACAGACCGCATGAAAAAATGGTTTTATTTTCAATGCGCTTTTACAGTGCAGAGTGTTTACTTTAGAAGTTTTTGTCCTCCTCCTGTTAATTGAACTTTGATCATGAAGCTCTAGTAAGCTATTAGTAGATCAGCAGATAAGAAATTGTAAATCATACACACTGTGCAATAACAGAAGCAAAAATATTAGACTTTTCTTTTAGAAAGTACATAGGGAGGCTGTGGGAGCCAGGAGAGTTGTGTCTTGTTCTGGGTGCCAAGTCCCTGTCTGTTGCAGTTTTGCAGCAATGGCAATATTTTCCCTGCAGGGTTAACAGGTTTTAGTGGCTGTCAGGAAGACAGCCACTAGAAGCCCTTCCATGGGTATAACTAACGAACTCTGGTATAGCTCATATGACTAAGAGAATTTGATTGGTGCAACATGACGTTTCACTGCGCTTGCAAACTAACCCCAATGCTTCATCACTGATGATCTTAGCTAAAGGGGTGGAGCGGCAGAGAGGAGAGCAGCGTGTCGAGGGATGGAAAGTAAGTAAAACCTAACTTTTAAACTCCTGCAATTGGAGATGGACACCTAGCCAGGTATTCCTAACGCTATAGTGTTCCTTTAACTCCTAAATAGCAGGAAATTGAACAGTGAGACTGCAGACTATGCACTAAAACGACTTCATTAATTTCAAGTTCTTTTGGTCTTATAATGTCCCCTTTAACAGCTGGGAGGTATTATTAGGGGAGTATTTATAAAAGTTTAAATTTCTCTTGAACTCTTTAAAGGAAATTGGCAATAGGAAGTATCAAGTCATTCCAGCAATACAAAAGGGCATAAGAAAACTGCCAGAATACTAGGTGCAGCACATAAATACCAAATGTATATAAAGTCTATACGTCAAATAAAAACGCAGTAGAGACAGCATTCATCTTTTACAGTATGAATGACTATAAGCCACACAAAAAAAATGGTCACTTTTATCAAATAAGACAGAGGCAGTTAAACCAAAGCACTTCAGCAATCTGATTGGCTTCAGGAGAACGGAGTGTCCCTTTTTAAAAATCGGCTCTAAACAGAGAAGTCTGTTTTCCTTTGTAGGGTATCCCTACTTTGTTAAGGTCAACCAGGCTGCCCCTTTTTCAAGCCAAAATCTTTAGTTTAGATGAAATATTAACGTGCAAGTAATCCAAAGTGGTTTGAGGGTACTTTATGATAGATATGCAGCAGAAATGTTGTTTATAGTGATAAATGTCCATGAGCGGGTGTAACCTGTGAATGCACAACTTATCTACACTGCAAGGGAAGGGAGTTTAGCAAACAGATAAATGTTTAGTCTGTTCCAGACAGAGTAAAAAGTTACTGACATTAAACTGACAAAGGGCTTGGAATGTTTTACACTTTGCAGATTAAAAGCTTTTCTGTGTTTGACAAGGTTTTCCTTCCTGAAGCTACAAAACAAATACAAGGTAGAGTGAAAGTGTTAAGTACTGGTTGGAACAGCAATGAATCAAAAGAAATGTGAGGTTTTGTAGGGAGAAATAAAATAAAAATACATGCACACAAATAATCGAATCTCAGTGTCTGGAGCATCATGGGGTGACAGTCTGCAAATTCCATTTTTCTTACTACTCACACTAATACATGTTTTAGTAACATACATTGGGGTTAGGGAGTCAAAGATGGGATCGATCGCTTGAATAAGAACTACCCGCGGGATTTCAGAGGGTCTCACGCAGTCTAGTTTGCACTGTGGGAGCTTAAATGGTATTACCAATTCCAGAGAGCAAAGAACCACATTTTAAAAAGGAACTTCCACCAACCCAGTAAACACTATTACAGTATCACAGGTTTGTGGTGAATGGGCTCAGTATGCAGATATTTAAAGAAAACAGTCACTTAAACTTAAAGGGAAACTATAGTGCTAGGAAAACGTGTTTTCCTAGCACTATAGTGCCCTACAATGCCACTCCGCACTACATGATCCCAGGCTTGATGTCCCTTGGTGGTGAGTCAGGCTCCGTCTATGCTCCTATGCCAACATCAGCCAGCTGTGGGGACCTAATGCGCAAGCGCGGCCAGTGCTGCGCTCAAATTAGGACTATTCCATATGAAAGCATAGCCTGAGGACATTCAGCATCAGTTATGTGACCAAATGTCACGCCCAAGCATCCAGAAGTGCCTCCAGTGGCTGTCCTGGTAGACAGGTGGAGTTAACCCTGCAAGGTAATTACTGCAGTTTATCAATAACTGCATAAGTTACAATTGCAGGGTCACGGGGACTGGAACAGTGCACCTAGACCACTCCAATGAGCTGAAGTGGTCTTGGTGCCTATAGTGTCCTTTTAAAGTCTTTTTTTTTTATTAAATAAATGGCATAAACTGGAAAATTAAAGAAGCAACAAATGTAATAGGACCAGGACCATCAATAAGTTCTAAAAAGCTATCTAGACAGGATAAGCAAAGAAAAGTATAACGTTTTAGGTTGGTAAACAAAAGTTTACTAACAAAGTTTACTATTAGGGCCAACACTGGTCCAGGGTGGCAGGGTTAGCCAAAGCAAGTCCAGGCTAACTGAGATTAACAAATTTAAATCCAAGCTGGTAATGGTTAGCAAGGGCAAATCCATGCTGTTAACGGTTAATAAAGGCAAATCCAGGCAGGTTAACACAGGTAGAAAAGGCTTGTGATCCCTAGGGAGTCCACAAAACAATCGGGCACAGAACCTATGGTGATCAGTGCTTAAATAGTAGAGAGGGAATGGAAGTTATATAAATACCAATGATAATTTTGATTACATTTCACAGTTTAATACATCCTTTAATGTTGACCCAGAGTTCCTTGTTGTTACATGGGTCTGAAATGTCCCCAGGTCTCTTTAGAAGGTCCCTTACAAAGCAAAAACTGTTTTGTCTAGGAACAATGACAGAATATCACACTCATGTGCTGGGCCCACAGTGTCTATAATTAGGGAACAGATTTTTAGCTTACTTGGAAAAAGAAGCCAAAAAACCAATCCTTCCAGCAGAATACTGCAGTTAAAGGGACACTATAGTCACTGGAACAACTATATTTTGTTTATAGATCATGCCTCTGAAGTCTCACGGCTCAATTCTCTGCCGTGTAGGAGTTAAATCACTTTGGTTTCTGTCCACGCTGCCCTAGCCACAGCTCTCCTTGCTGTGACTGACACAGCCTGAATGAAAACAAAATGGTTTCATGATCAATCAGATGATAACTTACTTTAGAAATGGGTATATCCTGCTCTGTAAATTGAACTTTAATCACACACAATAGTCTCCTATTAGGTCTAGCAAGCTAATAACAGACTAGGAAATAAGTCATAAATTAAACTGTGCAATAAAGGAATTGTAAACATTAGATCTCACGTTACAGGAAGTGTTTAGGTTACTTGCAGGGAGATGTGACTAGAATTACATAAGAAAGATTTAACTCCTAAATGGCAGAGAATTTAGCAGTGAGACTGCAGAGCATGCTCTGTACATCATAATTGCCCCATTAAGCTAAAAGTTGTTTTGGTGACTAGAGTGTTCCTTTAAGACTACAGCTAGGATAGAACTCTTTTAAACATATATATTTCTGAAGGTATATGGGAAATGCACAAAGTAAATCACACATTTAGATTACTAGTATATAGAGATGAGAGAGATTCATTATGTCAAAACATTTTACAATTACTGTAGCAGTCAGCTTCCTCTTATAGGAAGAGTGTCATTCTTCTAAGTCACTTAAAACAAGTAAAAGCACAGGATAGCACAACCTGTACATAAGGATTATGGGAACAATATGTTAATTTGCAAGAAAAGTCAATTGTGAGAGCAGAGCTTAGTTGTTTTATTAACTGAAACATTTAAAAAAAAAATATAATGTAAAAATGATGAATTTCAATTGTTGCAGATTTCAATTGTGCGGCCTGTAGGTCATTCAAGGACACACAGACCAGCACGTGCCTTGAGCGGAGACAGCGGTTTTTACATTAACAGTTAGTGATCTTAAAATGCACTGTATTATAATAATAAAAGAATGGACCTTGTACTGCTTTCTATGGAGTAATCTATTTATACATTACAAAGGCAGGGCTCATAATTCCCACTTACTCCCTAACCATGGGAGAGTGAAAAGTCAGCCCTGGTCACCCTTTGTGAGTGTGCCATAGACCGTATAACAGTGATAGGCAACCTTTGCCAGCATTACAGCATTTGCCATACTGATAAACTGTCCAGAAATAGAAAAAAAACTGAAAAATGGTACAGCATTTAAATTGTACATTTACCAGCAATCTGGCGACATCAGGACTCAAAATTTCAAGTCCTACACTACTAAACAGGTTAAAAGTAAGTAAAAGTAACTTGAAACTGCAAACCTGTAGGATCAGGGTAGGCAACTTTTGGCACTCCAGATATTGAGGACTACTTTGCCTTGCCCCCCCAACCTGCCTTGCCCCCCCAAAAAAAAACACATAGCATCCCACAGACCATAGAACAGGAGTAGGCAACCTTTGGCATTCCAGATCTTGTGGACTAAACTTGCTTAAAGGCTTTACCAGCATTATGGTTGTAAGAGCATGATGGGAGATGTAGTCCACATCTGCAGTGCTGCATGATGCCTACTCCTTCCCTAGTATGTGGGTTAAGTATTGTGAAATGACACAAGTCATTTAAATGATCACTATAGGGCCAGGAACACAAACATGTATTCCTGACCCTATAGTGTTAAAACCATCTAGTCCCCCTGGGCCCCTCATGCCTCCATAAATATAGCAACATCTTACTGTATTCAAGCCAGAAGCTGTAACTCTGCATGCTGTTTGCCTCAGAAAAAACAAGCTGTCTGCTGACATCATCAGAAGTGGTAGCCTGATCCAATTACAATGCTTCCCCATAGGATTGGCTGAGACTGACAAGGAGGCAGATCATGGGCAGAGCCAGCACAATTCAAACACAGCCCTGGCCAATTAGCATCTCCTCATAGAGATGAATTCAATCAATGAATCTCTACGAGGAAAGTTCAGTGTCTCCATGCAGAGGGAGGAGATACTGAATGTTTGGATGCATTTTAGGCAGCCATGACCCAGGAAGGATCTCTAACAGCCATCTGAGGAGTGGCCAGTGAAGTTATCACTAGGCTGTAATGTAAACACTGCATTTTCTCTGAAAAGACAGTGTTTACAGCAAAAAGCCTAAAGGTAATTATTCTACTCACCAGAACAAATGCAATAAGCTGTAGTTGTTCTGGTGACTATAGTCTCCCTTTAATATTTAATTTGAGTATAACAGTACGAAATGAAAACACCATTGTTAACATACACTGTATCCTGTTTTAACCTCTGGTAGCCTTGATTGTAGAGGTGGTATTATAATGCAGGGGATCCAGCCAGTGTGCATGTTCTAGACTGAATTTACTGCAGGGTTGAATGAACAAGCAACGGTGTCTAAACAATATAGTGGCATTGAAGAGAGACACGTGGTTGTGCTGTTAGTTTTTCCATGTCCACTGCTTCCGAAATCAGCCGTTTGACCTTTAATGGGGAAGCGAGGAGGGGCTGATTCCACTATTTGACTAAGGTTTTTCTGGCCATTAAACTGGCTCTAGCAATCTATTTGGGAGTTCACACGTTTTAATGTATTGCTATATTTTAGAATGATAAACTTTACAACAAGAAATCTGAATTTGTTTTAAATCTGCCTCACATCTTGGCAGAAAAGCACATCATCACTTTTTCAATGAACACTCCAAAAACTCTACTAAAGACACGACAACAGAAATAATTGTGCTTCAATAAACACGCAAGCCATTACATTCTCTTGCCAATACTGAATACATTCCGTTAACAGTCACAGAATGGAAAGACAATGTGTTTTGTTCATTGAGAATGTTCTGATTTTCACAGTAATTTAAGGGAAATTTTGATGAGCTCAGCATTTACATGAAGTAAAATTGTTCTTGTGACCAAGCCGAAAAATCAGACTACGTATTTACCAGTTATTGACATGAAAATACAGATAATTCCATATGTTTATAGATGGAACGTATGTCAGATGAATGGAGGAACCACAATGGAACACAGGCGAAAGAAGGAATTGTTCTCATTTATTCCTTCTCACATGTGTTAGGATTCTTACTAAACTTCCACCTTTTTTGCATGAATTATATGCATTTTATATATGTATTAGTGATCAAGTCATCATACAACACAAGTACTGTTTAAATGTAGTCTGTTCTTTCAACATACGCAATATTCCGACCAAACTTCCTCATATACTTTATTTAGTACCAACCCATTTTATAAATAAAGGCCAGTAGGCAGTAAGCTTTTTAAGGACCTAGGGTTTATGGGATATGTAGTTTAACAGTTAATTCACTGCAAAGTTGAAAATGGAACTGGATCTTGGCTCCTATCAGCATCTGGATAGCTCCATTCATGGGTTTTTATAAATGAAATCTTAGGCATGACTGTCTCCTTCACAGGAATCTAAAAAGGGGGATTGTCAATGAGGTAAGTGCTATATTAATAAAATATACTCAACCTGTACATCCCTCTACTGTAATGTAACCAATACAGTGCCAAGTACATGTGTCAGTGGTATACAAATAAAATATACATATGCTATATCCCTACTGTACCCATCTCTACCATAATGTAACTTGTAAAGTGCTAAGTACACTTGTAAGTGCTATATAAATAAAATATTAAAGGGACACTGTAGGCACCCAAATCACTTCAGCTCATTGAAGCAGTCTGGGTGCTGCGTCCCTTATGAACCTAGTGCTGCAATGTAAAATATTGCAGTTCCAGAGAACTGCAATATTTACATTGCAGCACTAAGTCTGCCCTCAGTGGCTGTCTACCAGACAGACAATGGGGGCGCTTCCAGGATCGTAATGGACTTTTGGTCTGTTATCTGCCGCTGGACGTCCTCATGCTCTGCATGAGGATCTCCAGCGGCAGATTTTTCCCCATAAGAAAGCATTGATTCAATGCTTTCCTATGGGGAGGTCTAATGCGCGAGTGGGGTTAATCCTAGAGGGACCTAGCACCCAGACCACTTCATTAAGCTGAAGTGGTCTGGGTGCCTAGATTGGTCCTTTAACCTTATTATCTTTTCACTTGCCAATGTTTACTAGAAAAATTCATACAACAATGAGGAAATGACGGCACAGAAAAAGTAAATTATGAGCTGAATACAGTCTTCAGCTCCCAAGTTCAAAAAAAAAAAAAAGTCCCCATCTTTCAGCACCACTTATGGTCCACCAGTCAAGGCAAAGCTGCTGTGGTATCACTGGGTTTCAATGTACAAGACAATTCCATACTTTCACCGTTTCCCTTGCCACTCCCATTTAAATCCAGGAAATGCCAACTGGAGTAATAAGGAACGTCACCCATCAGTCTGCAGAACCAAGATATGGACCTTCGATATTTAAATACAATCCCACATATCTTTGCCTGTGACTACAAATCCCACATATCTTTGCCTGTAACAAGGTGCTTTTTTCTCAGGCAAAGTTTTTAATGGTTCTGGTGTTTTGCAAATGTAGACAGAGGTAGATCCACCCATCACACCACAGTCCTCATCTGCACATCTCTAGCCTATTGCACTTGTCTGCCATGAAACGGAATGTTACTGGCCTGCAGCTTACTAAACAAAGGATTTTATTTGTCTTGTACAACATCACAGGCGCAGCTCATCTAGGTTGGAGTAATGCAATTAAAAAGAAATTGACTTTCTAAAAATAGTCTTGATCAACTTTGCAGATGGCATGGCTTACTGTAGACTGAACGAGGTATCTTTAACATTACTAAAACAAGAAAAACCATAATGAACATAACATTAAAAAGTACAAAACATGTAAACAGCTAAAACCACAAGATAATTTTTCAAACTAAAATAAAGATCCTATTTCTAAAGTCATGTATACAATGCTGTTGTGATATACACTATATTGGATACTTCTGCATGCACGTTTTGGTGTGCCCCTACGTATAAAGACCTTGCACCCCACCAGTCACTTCAAATTTACAAACCCCAAATCTACATTCAAGTGACCCCCTACTGAGTACCTAAACCGCAGAGTCTCAGCCCAGGAATAACTGGGGGATCTGTAACTGCACACAGCTTGATAGGCTAAAACCGGCCTTTGTTTGAAGAAGGAAGTAATTCAATATTCTAGACGCATCACATCATTATCCATGAATAAGAACACAAACTTTTCCAGCTTTGTTTTCTTAACAATGACGATACTTAAACATTTACTTTTAAACACAACCTAAAGCTAGAACTACAATTAAAAAAAAAAAAAAAAAACTAAACAGCTGGACGACATGAGATACTCAACAATATAAAAATACACAACGGGTATCTGGTCACTAAACGGAGAAAAGCAGAGACCCGACAATGGAATTGCTAATTCTAGGCAAAAACAGCTCATTTGGAACATTTCCCTAGTTTTGCTATTATTTCCAACTTGACAATGCACAATTCCTTGGCAATCCTACTCAGTTCCCGCTTTAGTGAATAAGCCTCATGGTCTACACAACAAACTACTACTATTACTGGCAGTGTGACTAAAGTGTGTTTCTACTGTGGACAGAGCTCCATTATCCTGTTGGTTTCCCCTCCCTATATTGTGCATTCATTCCTCTAAAATCAGAGCGTAATCTTCACCGGATTTCCCTTTCACTCAATTGGGTTCTCCTCTCCGTATTGCATATTACAGAGGCACTGATAGAATATTTGTAAAAAGCTCACATAGAATGCTCTGGAATTTCACGGAAATTCAACGTCCATTAGAAGAGTCAATGTGGAGACTATGTCAAATATACAGTCATTTTCTTTTTGATTAGCTGCTGCTGCCTACATTGCCATGTTCAGCAGATCTCGTAGGAAAGGCAATTGATATGCCGCCATCTTCTAAGATCTGAAGATACCACCTCCATGCAAAATAGCATCCCTGGAGGAGAGGAGTGGCAGTGGCTAGTTAACGGGTCAATAAAGCTTATTGCAGTGGTTATGGTGCAAGGATTATTTGGGTGCAGTCCCTCTAATTTTTATTTTTTTATCATACCATTCGAGTAACATGGCAAAAATAGAAATTCTGCCAATGCCCAAAACCTGTCACCATGATGAAAATGTCACTTAATTATCTTTAAAAATTTGGACAGTATGGACAGGCTTGACATACCCCATCATCACTGCCTAAATTTGTACAGATAAAAAAGGAAGTGACATTCCTAGTTATCTCATGAAGGTAGTGGAGGCTTCTCTAAACCGTACTGCACAGAAAATGATGAGTTCTAGGAGATCAACTGCTTGGAAAGCCAGTTAAACTAAACACAAACTACCAAAGCTAAGCATAATGTGTCACATATTAACCTTTAAGCATGTAGTAAAAACACTTTGAGGGAAACATTTGCAGATTTACATAGAAAATGTATTAATCACTAGGGCTATCTTCCAAAGTCTAGAGCAAACATACACACTGGGAGATTGCCTTCTGATAACCAGTTGATTCACACATTGTATGAGGAAAAGGCGTTTGTATAAAATGTTGCTCAGAAATCAATATTATCGGACAGGAAAGCAAACGAGAACTTGTAATATCAACCACGATCTAAGTGATAGATAATATATGGCCTATTAGATTCACCATCATTGATTAAGCACTTTGGAGAAAACAACAAGGTGTGTGGGGGAGTAGCGGAGAGACATGAAAGAAGAAATAAAAAATGCACACCGATAGGCATCTCAATATATAGGTTACTAACTAGGCCCAACCTTACTATAAATACCATAAAAACAGGTTCGACCACAGGGAGAGGCTAAAGCGTTAAAACACCCACAATGGGCTTTCAAGGCTAACTTTGGCCCAGCACAATTTTATAAGCGACATTTCCCATGCTTCTCATTCAGTCACAAACATTCATGATGCCAGAGGTAGCCATCGATGCTCCATACGTTGCCACCTGATCGGCCATAAAATGTAAACGTAGCTATCGTCCCTTCCAGGATAACAACTAATAACAATGTGACTCTGGAGACGGAAGCCACGGCTGAACTTTGATACACTAGAATAGCAGATCGAATGACTCACATGTGTGCTTAGGACAACCTGTTTATGACAGTAAGTGTTTCGTCAGTACTACACTTATTCATCCGATTACATGTTTGTACCAGGTTCTAAGATCAAACACAAGAGAAGCACAAAATTAAAGCTTTCTTCTCCTATGACAGAAGGCCCCAAACACAATTGCTGAGGGTCACAAAAACAGCTTTTTCATGATCGTTTTAGGGGCATTGTTAAATAATATACTAATTCAAGAGAAAATCCACACACACCTTAGATTTTAAATTTCCAAAAACCAAATAAGAGAATTCAGATCTATTCAACTGCGAACAATACCATCACACAGAAAAAAAATAAAAAAATTTTACTGAAAATTATTTTTAACAAAATAAACACAGCCACTTACAAAAAAGCAAAAACTAAAAATACGTTTTGAAATTCTAGACATATGAGGTATTGTAACTGAGAAATGTGATGGGAGAGCTGGTATCTCTCACAGACAGGATCTAGTCAACTCACTGTTTGATGCCAATAACTTGCAAGTGCTTTAGTATTAAGCCAATCAGCAATGTGCAGCATATAACAAATCATCATTATGCCAAAACCCTGTGAGACTTCCTCTTGTATAGTGTACACGAAACATCCCAAAGGAGCAATAATATCCCATATAAAAACTCTTTAATGAAGCACAAGTGTTACTCCAAGCACCATAACTACTTCATTGTCCTGAAGTGGTCCTGGTTAAACAATTTAAATCTCTTTAGTTTGGAAAAACGGCACCTCAGAGGGGATATGATAACTTTATACAAATATATTCGGGGCCAGTACAAACCATTATCTGGAACTCTATTCATAAAACAGGGCTATACATAGGACACGAGGCCACGCATTTAGACTGGAAGAAAGGAGATTTCATCTAAGGCAAAGAAAAGGTTTTTTTTTGGGTTTTTTTACAGTACAAGCAATAAGGATATGGAATTCTCTGCCTGAAGACGTGGTTTTATCAGAGTCCATACAGATGTTTAAACAGCACTTGGATAAATACTTCCCAAAACACAACATACAGGAATATAATTTCTAATTAGTGGGTTAATAGCTGCGTGATCCAAGGAGATATCTGACTGCCATTTTGGGGTCAAGAAGGAATTTTCGCCTAGTTTGTTGCAAAATTGGAAGCACTTCAGACTGGGTTTTTTGCCTTTTTTTGGATCATCAGCAAAAACATATGTGAGGAACGCTGAACTTGATGGACACAAGTCTCTTTTCAGCTATGTAACTATGGTGCATGGAGTCTGTATGTGAAGCATTTTGCTATGTAACACTGTACACACATTTAACCCCTCTGCTGCAGTACATGAATTAAGAATTAGCATGCATACATTATGAATTTAAACATCCAGTGTTCGTTTTAGATTAATTTTTGCACACTTCCATGTTACCAATATCAAGATAATCCAACCTGAACTGTGATGCTTGGTTGGGAGAACGTGGATATGTCCAGACTCAGTCTGGCATTAATGAATGGACCTGATAAAGTAGAACATCCTCAATATCAGTGCGATTGAGTCGGTGGCATGGTAAGGGTGATGATAAAGGCTCATTTATTGCGAAACTGTTCCACAACAATTAAAAAAAAACAAAAAAAACATGAAAGTCCACAGCTTTTTTGCACCATAACCACAACAATGAGCTATAGTGCTTACACTGTCTCTTTAAGGTCAATAACCCAGAAAATGGAACACAGGAACTCTATGCAGCAACACCCAAAATGAATGACACCAGTAAACAAGGTATATACTACTTAATCAGAAACAACTGCCATTTATTTATGTGTTAGCGGAAACAAAATAAAGTAAAAATGTAAAATGAAAATAAAATTGTCACCTTCAAAGTCCCTGCTTTTATTACAAATCATGACGCTGGCAGCCTCCTCAGGGGGTTCTCACTGCACTATGAAGCAGCTCAACCCATCCTAATGCTTCCATTAATTACAATAAAAGCCAAGCAGTGTACGCATGCCTTGCAGAGGTTTAATGGACATGAAGTACAATACTAGGCAGTAATTGCATTTAACAATACTCGGACGGGTAGAAAGGAAGCATTAGCTTCTTCCTAAAACATACATCACTGAGCGGAAACATTTTTTGCAAAACAACACATAGCGGTTGTAAGGTTATATGTAAGAAGACAGACACTGGACCTCCTCACACCATAACCTATGCAATGATGATACATTGTAATAGAGCCTGGCGAGTCCCTTTAAAATCTGTTTTTTTTATTTATTTAATTTTAACTCCGTCTACAGGTTGTGGGCCATACAAAAAAATAAATAAAAAACAATTGAACCAACATGCCAACAGATGCCGCAAATGATGTAAAATGATTTTAAAAGGGTGCGCGCTAAGGTAGTTTTCCTCCTTCCTCGTCTCCTGTCCTGTCTTAGTGATATAATTGGAAAGTTGCACTGCACACTGTCATTACATCAGTACAATCAGTTCCCTTGATCCTCCCCCCCCCCCCCGTGTTTTTTACCAATAAAGAATAAACCAATGAGGACAATAATTTAAAAACAAAGTCCATTTTCAAAATGTTTCTCTACTATGAAACAGCACTAACTTTTTCAATTCGATCTTCCTGCAAAAAAAGTACTTAATGGGAGGGGGGGGGGGGTAAAAAGTGATAAATATATTACTGCTTAAGCCTGTGATGTCTAAACTTTTCACTAAAACACGTCAACTATATTTCTCATAATGCAATTATTCCAATTATGCATTTCTTTTTCCACAATAAAGTTTGCACCCAGGACATTTTATTTTGTCTCTACAATCTATTCAAACTTTCCAGGCGGGTGGGGCCGGGCCGCCGAGCTGAACGGCTGCAACCCACGCCGGCTCCGGCAAAGCAAAGCCTAAAACAGCCCGAAACACTTAAAAAAACGCAAGGTACCCGCTGAAAACCGAATCCATAGAGGAAATCAGGCGGAGAGGAACCGGGGAGTGCAACGCCAGAGCACATATCGACCACCCGGCTCACAAAACGATACCTGAGGCCTGAGGCCTACAGGAGACAGACCCACGGCGCGCAAGTAAGGCGCGGGAGACCTGGCCCGGCCCCGCTCCCCCCCACCTGGCCGGGGGGGTGATCCCGGCCCAAAGTCTGAACTTCGGAGGCTGGAGGAGGAGGCACGCCCGGCACACGACACTCCTGTATGCGGAGCTACAATGGCCGACGGGTACACAGTACCCACACAGCATCACGGGGCGACTCACACACGCAGCAGAGACCCCGCGCTGAGATACCGGGACCCCCTGGGACGGCGGACCCACGACTGGACCCCCGTGGGCGGCGGACGTGGCGATGGAGAGCCGGCTCTGAAACCCGGATTGGGTGGTGGTCCGGGAAGAAACAGCCCCCAACTCTGCGAGCCCGATGGAGCTGAGAAGCACGGGCCTGCCGGCGGACCGGCGGCCGGAGGGCACACGCCGGCAACATGTAAGTGGCCGGAGGAGGATGAGGCAAGACAGGGCGGAGGCCCCAGGGAGGCCCTGCTGAAGCTGGGGAGGTGCAGGAGGCGGGAGCCCGGCGGACTCTAAGGTGGGGAAGCCGCCGGACAGCCCCGGTCTCCGAGTGCCCACAGCGGGGGTGGTGCCCCCTAAAGACATGGACGCACACCTTGGGATGGAAAAGGAAGGGGACTGTCACACCCGGGGGAACCGGAGAGTCGCAAGGGGGGTACAGCGGAAGGCTTCCCCGTGTCGGGCGCCATTACGCCCCCTCCAGCAAAGTGACTTATATGCTAAAAGGCTAACTCTGTTTTGCTAGGACTAACCACGCTACTGTTACCTTGTGCATAAGCCGTTGTACATAAGATATACTCTTTTGCATAGACCCAGCTTAAGATACACCTTGTTCCTATGGTTTCCTGCTTTGCATTACCCCCTGAGGCGTTGGTTCACAGTTATTGCCTAATGTTTATTACACTATAAACCTGTATAAAGCTAGCCCATAGCGAAGACCTGCTTCGATTAAATACCTGAGCTACATGGGCGCAAAATAGTTAGGTTTAATCACCTGCATTGCCGTTACTCATATGACACTTATTGTGGCTTCTATGGGACGCGCCATCCGCGGGCTAATTCGAATAAATAAATACAGTCCCCCGCGCACGGCACCTTATACAGGCTATTACATGCTTGCTAAAATACACACAGCTCAATGTATTGTTGCTAGATATTATTGACGCATAGCCACTGTCTGCGGATTCGTCAATTTAATGTACTGCTCTGACCATTTGATACCGCGCACACGATGCATATCTTAAACACATCAGGCACACTAAGCACAACTTAAGCGGATGACGAAATAGCTGCATAGGCGCAATTATCCAGACGCACGGAACCGCGCTTTAGTTTTTCCTGACATTTTGCCTGTCAACCAGCAACACACATCTGCACGCTTCACATAATGCGCCCATCTCGTATGAGAGATCGCGCAAGCTTCAGCGAAGGCGCTCGGTTAACAATGACAACACAAGACAATAAGCATCGCATGTCAACGGTTTAGATTTTACAACCATGGAACATACAGATGACTGATATTGTGTGGTACAACTATAATCAGCCTCTGCGCAGGCACATATGCAACTATGATTTTATATAACACTGAGCCTCTGCGCAGGCAACCTTATATTGATTCTCGCTTCTCACACTATGCATGCAATTTTACTGCAAAAACAATAAAAACCATTTAAAACAAACTTTCCAGGCCTATAATTTTAACGGTTAAAGAAACAAGGAATTCATTATATAAAAAGCTTAATTTAGCATTGTGTGGTGAAAATGGAAACAAAAGGAATATCTAAATTGATACAAAACTGGGCAAGCAATGAGGCTGAAATGTGACAATCCAGTGTTCTCAAAGTCAGCACATACTTCTATATGTATCTTTTTGCAAATTAAAATAAATATGTAGTAGATTGGGTTCATGTATCTCCAATACAGAATGATGATATTCCCTTGCACAATGAAGGAGAAAAAGACCACAGATACTCCTTCAATTTGGAAGAGCTGGATTCGGGAATGAGAGGACTTGACACTTTCTAAAATGTTTTTCCAAGAGGCTATGTTGAACATATTAAATTGGTGTTTACATTATGGGGACAATTAGCCATTTTGAAATTTTAATAACACTTCTCCTGCAGGGAGGATACTTTATTTTGCAGATTTCCTGCTCTAGGATCTGCAATTGACCCTGCAACACTGCTCAAATATTTATCAATGGTGGGTCTGAGAATAAGTGACATGCTAAGGGGATGCACTGCCTGCTAAGGTGATGCCAACTCAGTGCACAGAGCACGAGTGCATTGCTTTTTGAGTGATCTTATTGGCAGCATGCAAGAACGCACTCTGCAAGCTGGCGTGCCAAAGGGTAACAATTATTGTATTATTATGGTTGCCATTTATATAGTGCCAACAGATTCTGTAGCGCTATTATGACACTGTCATAAAAATGAATACATTGCTCAAAACAGACATGCTTTGTGAATGTATACATTAAATCATCTTATATGGACTACATGAGGACTCTATATGCATCCATCTGCATGTTGGAAATACTGGTATTTTATATACCTTCTCATACGGACAAGTTCTACACTAGAACATTCACACTCACTGCACAGTTCCAAACAACCTCAAGAATCACCTGTGCTCAAGCAAGTTGTGGTATTGTTCCATAAATAACTGGTGTGGCTTCCCATTTCTGGATTTAGAGCTACTTCCTTGTTGCAATCAGGTCACCATGGTTCCAGTAACCCCCTGTACATAGCATTTCACATGCTACTAGATACCCTGCTATTTCAGGGGTTCTCCTCTGGAAAGTAGAATCGATGCCCCTCTGACACTGCAGAACCTAATAAAAGGGTTTTCCTGAACAATGGTACTATATCTCATAACAGTTCAAAATGTATTCACAGAGGTAATAGGCCATGCACAGCATTACAGGCCCTGTCAACAAAGGTACGTTAGTAGCCACTGTACTAAATTGTAAGCTCTGGTGAACATGGCACAGGTCTGGCAAAAGATGAAAGTTATTAACAAATTGCAGAGAGCATATTATTAATATAAAACATATTACAAGTTGCCTCTAATGACTTGCCTGCTTAAATGAATAGAACTACACAATGTAATGAGGACAAATTTTACTGACAAAGCAAAAATGTAACTTGTTTTAAAGGTTATCAGTAGGGAACTCGCTACTTTGCACATTTTTTGTTTTCTTCCTTGCTCATCACTTTCGAATGCTCCATTAAAACATCTCACTAATGTGCCTTATTCCCAATTCCCCATAATATCTATAAACTGGCCAATACATTGATAATGCTTTCTCCTACAGTGCTGTACGCTTACAGACAAGAATCTCAAAGCAAATGCAATGGTTTCAATTTGCTCAATGACATGCTTTCATGAACATAAACATACCACTTTATTGCTCAGTAAATCCCTAGATGCTGTAAGACTAACTCTCACAATCCATTCCTGGGACAGTAGACCACCACTAGTGTAAATATATGGAACTGGTGAATTTGAAGTCATGAAATAAAATTAGCAAATCACAACAGCCATGCAATATGTATACTCTATACAACATTCTAATGGAAATCATATTTTATTATGAAGCTGTGAAATCCAATGTGTATAACCTGCATAGGTTACTTAATGACTTGTATTAGTCATGTGTTTATTTTTATTAGGCGGCATTGACAGACAATGTGTATATAGCCTGATTACTTTTTTTATAACATGTTTTGAAAATATTGTTAGTGGAGCAAGGACATGCTATATGTATAACCTGTATATAATATAACATAATCTATATGGTTTCATATATTGGCATTTTTATTAAGAGTTAAGGATGTGGAATATGTAGAACAAAAACTGTAAGCTCGTTTGAGCAGGGTCCTCGTCATCCTATTGTCCCTGTAACATTTTGTAATTGTCTCATTTGATGTTACATTTCCCCATTTTATAGTTTTTGTAAAGCGCTGCGGAATAAGTTGGCGCTCTATAAATACCAATAATAATAAAAAATAAAATTATCTACATATTCATATTGAGATTTTTTTACTAAAAGGCAAGGCCATGCAATCAACACACACATTGTTAATCTGTTAGGATTTTATTCAGTGGTAAGGTCATGAAATGCTGTATTTATAAAACTATTTTAACAAATAAATTTAATTTGGGCTTACCACTGGGGTTCAGAACTACCATATATAAAAAAAAATTAATTATATAAATATATATTTTTATTTTTAGTTTAGTATAAGTGCTAATTAACGTGCATGGTGGCAGGCCCCATTGCTATGTATTGCTGCAGTCCATGCTGCCCCTATACTCAGTACTAAACAGGGAAGGGTAACCCAACTCCTGAGTCTGCTCCTGTCACTGAGTAAAGTTCTGCGTAAACAGCCTAGGGTGTGTGACGTCACAGCGCAGGCAGAGGGGGTCAAACTACGCAGAGTTCGTAACTCCGCTCTGTGAATAGCAACAGCAGAAGCAGTGCTGGGGGAGCGGCCCTGCGATGAGTTTGTCACCGGGAGCCAGCGGGAGCCCTTACCGGCCGACGAAGTTCTCCAGCACCGAGCTCTTGCCGGCGCTCTGTCCTCCCACGACCGCTATCTGCGGCAGGTCCAGGTTACAGGACTGGCCTATGGAGCTGAAGGCGTCCTGCAGTTTGTTGACGAGCGGGATAAGGTCCTCCATCCCCCGGTTCCCCATGGTGGCTCTCTCGGTCTCCGCTTCTCTCCGTTACCGCTCGGCTTCCTCTGCCCATCCACTCAGCCCCCCAACGGCCGCCACCCGCGCTCTCTGATTGGCCGGCTGTCACGTCAATCTGCCAGCACCGCGCTCTGATTGGTGGGAGCGCTCGCCACGTCAGAGCCGAGGAAAGGGCGGAGAAGCCGGGAGGCGGTGCCTAGAGCAAAGGGCAGTTCCCTCAGTTCCCATTGCTCAGCAGTGTGAAGTCAGTCAGCGGGGGAGGGCAGGGAATGGCTGGCTGGGGTTGTCGCTCACGTGACGTCATAGCCGCGCCCCTCTGCATTCAGATCTCTCCTGTACACCCGGAAGTAACCTGCTGATACCTCTGCATTGTGCAGATTGTGAGCACTGAGCTCCTGGCTGCAGCAGATATAGTGGGGGTTCATTAAAATGTCAATTAAAATTATAATGGTAAAAATCAGGTTTAAATAGCTGAGCTGTGACTATATAGAGAAAGAGAGGTGGGTTTTTTTTAAGCTGGGCTAGGTTAATTTAATAGGTTTATGGACAATGACAGAGTATGTGCTGGTGGGAATTGTCAGAAATCAATAGTGAATTTTACATGTTAGGCTAAAATAAGAGAAATTTAAAACATAGCTGAATTGGAGAATTTTCTAAAATGTGTCATTTTGACCCAAAGTTTTTTTTTAATTATTATTATTTATTTATTTTAAAAATGTATTATTGGCATTTATAAAGCGCAAGCATATTCCGCAGCACTGTACAATTGGGATAAAGACAATACTTTATGAACAGGCCAATTGAAAAGGTACAGAGCCCTGTCCGTGTGCTTACAATCTAAATGTTAAAATGGGGAGATGAGACAAGAGGTAGCAATACTATGCATACAGTTCTTTCTCATGCATTTCAATAAGTTGCATTTTTTGGGGGGAAAAATGCAAAATGCACATTTATCATGAAAAATGAGCTTTCATTGCAATAACATTAAAAGGACACTATAGTCACCCAGACCACTTCAGCTCAATGAAGTGGTCTGGGTGCAATGTCCCTCAGGTTTTAACCTTTCATATGCAAACATAGCAGTTTCAGAGAAAAAACATACTTGTTTTCCTGGCACTATAGTGCCCTGAGGGTGCCCCCACCCTCAGGGTCCCACTCCCGCCGGGCTGGATGGCAAGGAAAGGGGCTAAAACTTACCTTTTTCCAGCGCAGGCCGGGGAGCTCTCCTCCTCCGATCCTCCTTCTCTCTGCCCCGTCGGCTGAATGCGCACGCGCGGCAAGAGCTGCGCGCGCATTCAGCTGGTCACATAGGAAAGCATTCATAATGCTTTCCTATGGACGCTTGCGTGCTCTCACTGTGAAAATCACAGTGAGAAGCTCGCAAGCGCCTCTAGTGGCTGTCAATGAGACAGCCACTAGAGGCTTTGGGGGAAGGCTTAACCCATTAATAAACATAGCAGTTTCTCTGAAACTGCTATGTTTATTAAAAAATGGGTTAACTCTAGCTGGACCTGGTACCCAGACCACTTCATTAAGCTGAAGTGGTCTGGGTGCCTAGAGTGGTCCTTTAAGCCAGCCTCTAGTGGCTGTCTTCCGGACAGCCACTAGAGGCGCATCTGCGACGCTGGAGGCATATTATGCCTCCATCATGCAGAGCGTCCATAGGAAATTGAGAAATGCTTTCCTATTGACAGCTTGAATGCGCACGCGGCACATGCCGCGCATGCGCATTCGGCTCCGCTGACATCGGCAGAGGGAGCAGACATCTGCGGGGGAGGAGAGGTCACCAACGCCGAGGGAGCCCGGCGCTGGAATAAGGTAAGCTGCTGAAGGGGTTTTAACCCCTTCAGCGCCACAGGAGGAGGACCCTCAGGGCACTATAGTGTCAGGAAAACCGCTGTGTTTTCCTGACACTATAGTGATCCTTTAATATCAAATTACAATTTCATCAAATCAAATTAACCTGTTCTCTAATCAGATTTAGCTATTCCCAGTTCATAGACATACAGGCAGGAAGTCTATATTTTATTCTACATTTAGTATTTTCTAAAACTGCTGCTACCTAATTGGCAAGGTTTCTACTTGGCAGTATTAAAGGGATACTCCAGGCACCCAGACCATTTCTGCCCATTGGAGTGGTCTGGGTGCCAACTCCCACTACCCTTAACACTGCAAGTGTAATTATTGCAGTTTTCATAAACTGCAATATTTACTTTGCAGGCTTAAGTCCTCCTTTTAGTGGCTGTCTATCAGACAGCCACTAGAGGGACTTCCGTGTTCTTAGAACACAAAAAGTGTTTTAAGCAACGCTGGACGTCCTCACACTATGTGACCTCCAGCGTCCCCGAAATACCCATAGGAAAGCATTGCATGCGCATTAGGTCTCCCATGACGGCGAGTTTTAACCCCTTTAGCAACATGGGATGGGGGGTTGGAGGGAGAGGGGCACTACAGGGCCCTGCAGTGCCAGGAAAACTAATATGTTTTCCTGGCACTGGAGAATCCCTTTAATCATACAAGCCTTTACATAAGGACTTTTTGTTTTTTTCTCCCCATCCCCATTAACAGCCCCACATTAATTTCAGAGATAGTAATATTCCCTTTAACTATGGAGGGTTATAAAAATAATGTAAAAAAAAAAAAAAAACAGCCAGTAAGAAAGCTATGTTTATTGGCATATTTGAACAGTTGTCATCCATTAGCGCAGTCTTGCAAATAGTGCATTCTTTCCTCGTACATCATAGGGGAATTCCATCATAAACAGCCTACTCATTACAGTAAATAATAATAATTGGGTTGTAATTACTAAGCAGGGAATTGTGGAGTCAAAAGGAATAGGGCTGAGGATCAAATCAGTTAGTTTCCATGGATATCACATATATCTAGTTCAGGTCCACAAACAAGCTAACAGTAAAAGATGGAGCATAATTTGACATCACGGTTGTAAAATAGCCCATCACACCCACACTTGTTATGGAGTGATATTTGATATTTTCTTTGTGTGCTATCTGTTGGGTGAAATTTCACCTGACGCAAGCAATGGCATTGACAATGCAAAGGGTAATATATACTGCAGATCACTATTTACATCTTGTACTGTTCTATCAAGTCTTATGTATGTGTGGTCTTTGACTTGTATTGAGCACAGCTAAATTCCTCTCTGTAGGTACACATGTCTCTGTTAAAGGGACATGTATCCTATGTTAGACACCTCTGAATAAAACAATTGCCTAACATGGGTTCATGTCCCTTGAACAGATAACTGTTGCGTTTTCTATATTTAGGTTCAGGTAATATGTGCAATGGTATTTTACAGCCAATACAGTTTGTCTTTGTAGCGTTACTTACCTTAACCGGGGGCCGGTCGCGGTCCTCTCTTCAAGCCGCGCGCGGTCCTGCGGCTGCACGAGCCGCGCGCGGCTCATCCAACTGCTTTGGATGGAAGGCGGGCAGTGACCGCGAGTCTCGGGCGCGCTCTTAAAGAGACAGTGGGAGCCTAATTGCCAAAAGGCTCCCATTGGCTCCTGTCATACCACACTCCCTGTACAATTACCTATAGGGGGTGTGGAAGTGACAGGAGCCAATCACTTTCGTTTTAAAGCTATTTAAACTTACCTTTTTCCCTTAGCTCGTTGCCCTATCGTGGTTTCTGTTTCAGTTCCCTTTAGCGCTTGTGGTGTTCAGTTGTGTTTTCTCGTATTGACTTTGGCTTCGTATTCTGACTTCGTTTTCGCTTTATCCTTATCTGTACTGTTTGCCGGCTTGCTGTTTTCCGTGTACCAGACCCCGGCTTGTCCTAGTTTACGCTGTCTCTCTGTGCCCTTGACCTCGGTTTGTTCCTGGCTCTGTCTCCTCTCATATACGTCGAGTCCGGCCATTCTAAGGTCCGGTAGACGTATCTCTCCTCTGTATTTGCCTCTGTTTAGCTGGATCCTGCGTGTAGGGGTATATTCTCGTTACATTACGATAGGGCCATGGACCCCGCAGATTTAGCTCAACAGATGGCGTCCCATGAGGCAAGATTTGTAGAGCAGGATCACCGTATGGATCAAATAGCTCAGGCTCTCCAGACGCTCCTAGCTAGAACCGTTCCAGCAACTACACCTAACCCTCCTACGCCCCTTCTCCCTGAAGTATCTACTTTGCCTAATACTTCGGCCCATTTAACACCTCCTCCTAGGTATGGAGGGGACTCTAAGACTTGCAGAGGGTTTATTAATCAGATTGAATTTCACTTCGAAATGTATCCACGTTCATTTCCCACAGAGAGGTCTAAGGTTGGGTTCTTTATGCACCAACTTACCGATAAGGCACTTGAGTGGGCAAATCCTATTTGGGAAGCTAATGGACCTATGGTACATGATTTCAACAGTTTTCTTACGGCTTTTCGTAGAACTTTTGACACAATGAAAAGGTCAAAGAATGCCGCGAGAGCATTAATGAGAATTAAACAGGGTTCTAGGTCTGTGGCTGATTATGCTATTCAGTTTCGCACTCTTGCTTCGCAGGTAGATTGGACCAACAATGGGTTAACTACTGCCTTTATGGAAGGTTTGTCAGATACGATATTGGATGAGGTAGCAGCTAAGGAGCTTCCTATTGCCTTAGAGGACCTTATCGATTACCTCATTGATATTGATAATAGAATTCGTGACAGGCTCTATACCAAGAACAGGAATAGACGTTTTGTTACACCCATTAACCCCAGAGTTAATATACCAGAGAGTGTTAAAGTGTCTGAGGAGGAACCTATGCAATTAGGGGTTGCCAAACTCTCTGATACTGAGAAATTACATAGGAGAAGGGAGGGACTCTGCCTATACTGTGGTAGGAGAGACCATATGGTAAAGGAATGTCCTTTACTCCCGGAAAACTCTCGCACCTAAGACCTTATAGGGGACTGGCCTTGGGTGTGATATCTAAGTCTCCTAAATTGCCTCCTAACCGCTTGCTTCTCCCGGTTTCTTTATATATGGGAGAGATTTGTATAGTTGACAACATATATGCTCTGGTTGACTCTGGGGCAGCTGAAAATTTTATAGACTCTGGCTTTATAAAGAGAAACAACATTCCCATCAGAGAGAAGGAGATACCCTTGGCCGTTGAGGCCATAGATGGTAGACCATTAAGTTCTCCAGTTGTTACTCATGAGACTGTACCATTACACATGTACACAGGGGTTTTACACTATGAAACCATTCGATTCCAGGTCATCACCTCTCCCTCTTCACAGTTAGTATTAGGGTATCCATGGTTACGTGCTCACAATCCCATTTTTGACTGGGAGACAGGGCAAATAAAATCATGGAGTGAGGCCTGCCATGAGTCTTGTACGTTGGAAGTCACACCTTTGAATTCTATTGAGGTACCTACCAGCCCTCCTTTGTCTACGGTTATACCCCCTCAGTACTTATCTCTAAAGACTGTTTTCGATAAAAGGGAGGCTGAGAAATTACCGCCTCACAGACCCTATGATTGCGCTATTGACTTGTTGCCTGGCACTATACCTCCAAAGGGCAGGGTGTACCCCTTATCGGTTCAAGAAAACCGTGTCATGGAGGAGTACATCAAGGAATCACTAGAAAAAGGGTTTATTAGGAGATCCTCTTCTCCAGCTGGAGCAGGGTTCTTCTTTGTATTGAAGAAAGAAGGTGATTTAAGACCGTGTATAGATTATAGAGGTCTAAACAAAATCACTATCAAAAATGCATACCCTATACCTTTGATTACAGAATTATTTGACAGGCTGAAACATGCCACTGTGTTCACTAAATTAGACCTTAGGAGTGCATACAATTTGATACGTATAAAGGAAAATCACGAATGGAAGACTGCATTCAACACTAGATCCGGTCATTACGAATATACTGTTATGCCATTTGGGCTTTGCAATGCCCCAGCAGTATTCCAAGAATTTATTAATGATGTCTTGAGAGATTTTATTCACACATTTGTTATCGTATACTTGGACGACATTTTAATATATTCTACAGATATACACACTCATCACAGACATGTTACGACAGTTTTGAAGACCCTTCTTGCTAATGGTCTTTATTGCAAGCTAGAAAAATGTCTGTTTGACCAAACCGAAGTCCAGTTCTTGGGGTATTTGATTTCCGCTAAAGGTTTTCGTATGGATCCCCAGAAGCTAGCTGCTGTAATAGAATGGCCTCTACCGCAAGGTCTGAAAGCTATTCAGCGTTTTCTTGGGTTCTCCAATTATTATAGACGTTTTATCAAAGGTTTCTCGTCCATTGTAGCACCTATTACCCGTATGACTAAAAAGGATGGCAATACTCGTGTTTGGTCTACCGAGGCACTTCAGGCTTTTGAATTTCTTAAAACTACGTTCGCCTCTGCACCTATTTTACAGCATCCTGTCCCCTCACTGCCCTATATTCTTGAAGTTGATGCTTCGGATATTGGGGTAGGTGCTGTCTTATCCCAAAGAGAGTCGCCTGAGAAGCCATTGCATCCATGCGGCTTCTTTTCTAAACAAATGTCCAAAGCAGAGAAAAATTATGATGTGGGTAATCGCGAACTCCTTGCTATTATTTTAGCACTTAAAGAGTGGAGACATTTGTTAGAAGGAACTAAGGATCCTATCCTCATTTTTACGGATCACAAGAACCTATCCTACCTTAGCGAAGCCAAAAGATTGTCTTCCAGGCAGGCTAGGTGGTCACTATTTTTGTCCCGTTTCAATTTTATTATCACCTATAGGCCAGGTGATCGCAACACTAAAGCAGACGCTCTGTCCAGACAGTTCGAAACTACTGACAAACAGGAGATTGATGTTACTCCTGTCATTCCCCCAGACAGGATAATAGCTACTACTATTTTGTCTATTTCCTCGTCCCTCTTGCAGGCCATACAAGCGAAACAAAGCATGGCACCTAGCGAGAGGCCTAATGATAAACTGTTCGTTGATGTTCCTGAGAGACGGGATATTATGTCATTATATCATGATACTAAGACCGCTGGACATCCTGGTATTTCCAAAACGGTGTCAGCTGTTTCTCGGTATTTTTGGTGGGATTCCTTACGAAAAGATGTCACTGACTATATAAGTGCTTGTACTACTTGTGCCTGTATGAAATCCTCCCGTAGAGTTCCTTGTGGGCTGTTGCATCCGTTACCCGTTCCCGAGAGACCTTGGTCTAACCTGTCCATGGATTTTATTGTTGAATTACCCCCTTCAAATGGTAACACAGTGATCCTGATGATAGTGGATCGGTTCTCCAAAATGGCTCACTTCGTGTCTCTTCGCAAGTTGCCCACATCCAAGGAACTGGCTCATATCTTCGCTAGAGAAGTATTTCGATTACATGGGATTCCCGTATCTATTGTATCCGATAGGGGTAGCCAATTTATTTCCAGGTTCTGGAGGGCCTTTTGTTCAGAAATGGGTATTTCTCTCTCATTTTCTTCCGCTTATCATCCCCAGTCTAATGGGGCTGCTGAACGTGCCAACCAGTCTCTGGAGCAATACCTCCGTTGTTTTGTGTCTCACCATCAGGACAATTGGTCTGACCTGCTTCCTTGGGCTGAATTTGCTCGGAATAACGCCACTCATGATTCTTCCGGCAAGACCCCTTTTTACGTTGTCTATGGCCAGCATCCCGTTGTTCTTCCGGCTGCATTCTCCTCACAGGGCATGCCAGTTCTGGATGAGCATTTGGCTGGTTTGCGTAATACTTGGGAGCAGGTTCAGCGTTCTTTGGTGGACTCTGCTACTCGCCAGAAGGCTCAGGCTGACAAGCATCGCAGAGCAGCTCCGTCCTATGTTGTGGGGGACAGGGTTTTGCTTTCCACGCGGAATATTCGTCTCCGGGTGCCTTCTATGAAATTGGCTCCCCGCTTCATTGGACCTTATCGTATTATACATAAGGTTAATCCTGTTTCTTATGCCTTAGGCCTGCCTAAGAATCTACGTATTCCTAATGTTTTTCACACCTCATTGTTGAAACCTTTCGTACGCAACCGCTATACCCGGCATACTCCTCCTCCCCTCCTATCTCGGTGGAGGGTCATGAGGAGTTTGAAGTGTCTGCTGTTCTTGACTCTCGTTTCCTTAGGGGTCGACTTCAGTACTTGGTACATTGGAAGGGTTATGGGCCTGAGGAGCACAGTTGGATTTCGGCTGATGCTGTCCATGCTCCCCGTCTTGTGCGCTCTTTCCATTCTCGTTTCCCTGCCAGGCCTGGTCCTACCCGCCCGGGGGGCGTGTCCTCAGGGGGGGGTACTGTAGCGTTACTTACCTTAACCGGGGGTCGGTCGCGGTCCTCTCTTCAAGCCGCGCGCGGTCCTGCGGCTGCACGAGCCGCGCGCGGCTCATCCAACTACTTTGGATGGAAGGCGGGCAGTGACCGCGTGAGGCGGTCACGTGTCCCGCCTGAAACTAAGAGCGCGCCGCGAGTCTCGGGCGCGCTCTTAAAGAGACAGTGTGAGCCTAATTGCCAAAAGGCTCCCATTGGCTCCTGTCATACCACACTCCCTGTACAATTACCAATTACCTATGGGGGGTGTGGAAGTGACAGGAGCCAATCACTTTGGTTTAAAAGCTATTTAACTTACCTTTTTCCCTTAGCTCGTTGCCCTATCGTGGTTTCTGTTTCAGTTCCCTTTAGCGCTTGTGGTGTTCAGTTGTGTTTTCTTGTATTGACTTTGGCTTCGTATTCTGACTTCGTTTTCGCTTTATCCTTATCTGTACTGTTTGCCGGCTTGCTGTTTTCCGTGTACCAGACCCGGCTTGTCCTAGTTTACGCTGTCTCTCTGTGCCCTTGACCTCGGTTTGTTCCTGGCTCTGTCTCCTCTCATATACGTCGAGTCCGGCCATTCTAAGGTCCGGTAGACGTATCTCTCCTCTGTATTGGCTTCTGTTTAGCTGGATCCTGCATGTAGGGGTATATTCTCGTTACATTACGATAGGGCCATGGACCCCGCAGATTTAGCTCAACAGATGGCGTCCCATGAGGCAAGATTTGTAGAGCAGGATCACCATATGGATCAAATAGCTCAGGCTCTCCAGACGCTCCTAGCAAGAACCGTTCCAGTAACTACACCTAACCCTCCTACGCCCCTTCTCCCTGAAGTATCTACTTTGCCTAATACTTCGGCCCATTTAACACCTCCTCCTAGGTATGGAGGGGACTCTAAGACTTGCAGAGGGTTTATTAATCAGATTGAATTTCACTTCGAAATGTATCCACGTTTATTTCCCACAGAGAGGTCTAAGGTTGGGTTCTTTATGCACCAACTTACCGATAAGGCACTTGAGTGGGCAAATCCTATTTGGGAAGCTAATGGACCTATGGTACATGATTTCAACAGATTTCTTACGGCTTTTCGTAGAACTTTTGACACAATGAAAAGGTCAAAGAATGCCGCGAGAGCATTAATGAGAATTAAACAGGGTTCTAGGTCTGTGGCTGATTATGCTATTCAGTTTAGCACTCTTGCTTCGCAGGTAGATTGGACCAACAATGGGTTAACTACTGCCTTTATGGAAGGTTTGTCAGATACGATATTGGATGAGGTAGCAGCTAAGGAGCTTCCTATCGCCTTAGAGGACCTTATCGATTACCTCATTGATATTGATAATAGAATTCGTGACAGGCTCTATACCAAGAACAGGA
>OW240914.1:35399514-35509736 GCA_933207985.1 Pelobates cultripes
CTGCTACCTCGTGTGAGTGCAAACGTTTAACAGTGTTCTTTTTATGCTTTACTGTATCATGCTATGTTGTGCGTTTTCTTTCTTTTGACTACAGCTGAATCCCCTATTATTTTTGGGTAGGACTGTTTGTTGGGCACTTACTGGGGAAGCTGCTATTTATTCCCTCACAATATGATAAGCTAAGTATCATTCAATTGATGCTGGGTAAAAACTGGAAATATTGTATATATATGCTGTATTGATACCAGCCCCAAGCTGTATTTTTGCTGCGCCATTAGTGTGATCACTTAACTAATCACTAGCACTGTCTAAAGAGGAACTCCAGGGTAGAGGTGGAACTCCATTATTTAATGCATGATAAATTGTTAGCAAATAAATTTTGCTTTTTTAATTTTTTTTTATATTTATTGTGCAACTGGTAACATACGGGCTTGATACGCCACGATAGCTATACCAAGCATAGTAAAAACATTCAAGATGGGCAGATTATTGACATGGCATTCAGAGACACAGCACATTTTTATATTTAATGTTGCATCACTAAGGTGAGATATCATTTATATTTAACTATGCGAGGTAATGAGATCTCATTGTAATATGTAACTCTGAGTACTTATTGAGTACCTCTGACGTGACAGGGCCTTGACCTTGTAAACTGTGGTTGGGGAACTTGTCTTGTCTTAGAGCTAGGTCATAGCTGTTACTCGTGCCAGGGTACAATGTACTCTTATTTGTGATGCCTTTAGCGCTGCACATGAAGGAATACTAGGCTCTCATGGTCACCTGAAGGCATGGAGTAGGAGAGGGGTTAGGTCAGCTCTATTGGTCAGTCGATCTCAATGTGAGCTGGTTATGTGTAAACTCTCTTGAGTAGTGTGCTGAATAAAACAAAAATGTATCTATCTAAACTCAATATAACATAAACTTTTAATTAACCCTACAGCTCTAGGGAGTACTGTATCGCTGCAGTAGGTGGTGATTTTTTAGTCCCAATGTTCTCATCAGGTAGTCCGTCGAGGAGTGAAAGAGATTGCAGTCTCTGGGTTCCACTGGTGCGGCGTCCGGTCTGCCGTCCCCTCCCCGGTTGGTGTCAGGGCATCTGGAGGCAGGTTGAGTATGGGCAGTAAGGCTGCTGCTTCCGAGAGGTTGTGGATCAGGTGCTTGGTCTCACCCTTCTGGACCATTAGTTAGTCGCCACTGGTATAGTATCTTCTGCTTCCTCGGTAGAGAGGTAAATGGCTTGAGTGATCTCCGCCAGGCAAGGGTGCTCCCTGACAAGTCTGAGAAAAACGTGAGAGACATGTCTTCATACTTATATGGTGTGTGGTCCCTGATGGCTGCCAGCACCTCTGCCTTGTCTCTGCCACTTTGCACCTGGAGGACCAAGTCTCTTGGCACGTTGTCTGGGGCACAAGGGGACTTCAGTACTCTGAAGCAGCAAGTTGCATTAAGCCGGTACAGATTCAAGTGCCTGGAGCCTCTGTGTAAGGTTTTCAACTCCCAACTAAGAGACCCAAGTTTATTTCTGTACATAAAACTTATATATTCCCTAATCCCTTTTATTGAAGAGACCATCTCACTATATGACAAACGTTGGCTTGGACATGTATGGAATCATCCGACAAAGATACATCTGTAGGGTGTGTTCCACCAGTCGCTGCTGGCGCCATCTTGGGTAGATGGACATTAGGGCATCAAACAGCCCTAAATCTGACGTAGAGAATATCATCTTGGAAGCTTATTATTATAGTTCATAGTATTAGTAGAGCTTATATTCACTTGAGTAATGTGTTTGCAGTAGTTAGAACAGTCAAAAAGATGTTGAAGGCAGTTGAGAAAGCATTGTTTAGACGTAAAACGAGCCCCCTTTTTTGACACTACACTTTCCTATCTGTCAAATTTAATTATGTCATGTATTTTTTGTAACAATAAAGAAGATACTGTATATTTTTCCTATACCTTTGTATTGACTCCAGTTTGAGTGAAGGAAGTGTTCATGTGTGCACATTCAGAAAGTAGACTTATTGTAAGTCAGCACACAGAACTCAAAAATTGTGATGGTCCATGAACTCCGTCAGCTCTGCCCCCTAAATTCCTGTTTTTTGACCTTGGCTTGACGATCAGATTTGGTGTTTGCTGCCCTCCCTGACCTTTTACTCTGTATGTCTCTTTTACTCTGTACGTCTCTTCTGCTAATTTTGGCACGATGTAAGTTTTGCTATTTTGTTACTTCCTATTCCTTCTCTTTCTGTTGGGTTAAAGTTGAATGAGTCTTACTTCTTGGATACAGGCGATACTTCCCTAGTCTGTTATTACACATAACCATATCAAAACAGTGTGTAAAATAAATAATTAAAGGAACACTGTAGAAAAACAAACATGTATTCTTGACAATATAGGTTTAAAATAGCTGTTTAGGCCCCTTCCTCCCCCATTAGAAAGGTGATTAATCACATTTCTTTCAGCGCCACACTGGTCTCCTCGTGGCTGGCCCCGCTCCACCTCCTTGGCTGAGATGATCAAATTTGATGATCTCATCCAATTCAATGCTTTCCCATAGTAAAGCTTTGAAAGGCTATTGCAGGGGCGTGTCCGACTGCCGAGAGGAACGGACGCATGGAGTGAGAGCTCCCGGTCCGAGACGGCAAAAGCGTGAATTATAGCAGCTCTTACCCCCCGGCTGACGGCGAAAAACAGGAGAGGTATCTCCCCCTCACCTCCCATGGCCCCGGCAAAACAAACAAAGCTGACGGATCCGATCCGCCACGGGAAAAAAGACCGGTCGCGGCCGGAGCAAGATGGCGGCGGTGAGGAGCTGGAATCCTCACAGGCCTCAAATCCTCCCACAGAGTATGAGGAGCAAGGATACACTAATGCCCCAGTCACAGAAAAAAAGCTGTATGCAATGCTGAAGGATTTTAGACTCATCCTGCAGTCTGATCTGAAGAAAGCCACAAATGATATTAAGAAAGAAATAACAGATCTGGGTGAAAGAACAAACAATTTAGAAACACGCACTGACGACATATGCGCAGCGCAAGATGCCCTGGCAGACACAGTACAACAATTAGTGAGTGAACAGCAGTTCCTAAAAAGGAAATTAGCGGACATGGAAGATCGCTCACGCAGAAACAATATACGCTTCCGTGGCATTCCAGAAAGCGTCACGAGAGAGCAACTGCCGCAATACCTTACTTCCCTGTGCAAGTCGCTGGCGCCGGAGATATCGGACCCAGAATGGCTCATGGACCGAGCTCATAGACTACCGAAACCGCAGAATCTGCATAAAGATACGCCGCGCAACGTGGTCGCTCGCTTCCACTACTATAAGACGAAGGACCATCTACTGCAGGCGGCGAGGAAAATCACCGTGATGCCTACACCGTATACAGGTGTTCAATTATACGCAGACCTGTCAGCTATGACAATGGGCAGACGCAGAGAATTCATTAACGTGACGAAGTCCCTGAGAAACAACGGCATACAATACAGATGGGGCTATCCAACAAAACTACTTATATGGAGGAATGCCAAAACGCATACCGTCAACGAACCGGAGGTGGGAATGCGCTTACTAAAAGAATGGGGCCTATTCCCGCTATCACCGAGAGACGCTCCGACTACAGCATCCCCGAGAGGACCGCAGGCTGAATGGAAGATGGCGGGCTCGCCACAAAGAAAAGAATAGGGCTCCAGTCGGGACCCAACAAGGACATACCACTACCCACTATAAAATTGGACACTGAGAGACACTAACTCAATGCTAGCCTCCGCTCTATGACATGCTAATGTAACTGGATTGTGAGTATGACATTCTGAACCTCTTAATGTAATACATTATATGTGAGTCCCTATTGCCCAAGGAGTAAGGCACTACGTAGCGGGGTGACCAACCTTGTCAAACCCAGCAGGTGGGGAGTCAGGGCAGGTACAAAGGGACGGTAGGGACGCAATTCTACGAGTACTACAGCAAGTGGGGGGTATAGGGTACAGAAGTCACGACTCAGATAGTATATACTGTACAGGTTTTGTGACAGCATGGCATACACATGGTAGCAAGATGGAGGAGAGGGTATTGTTTGTGATCAAATGGTGGGTCCTGGTGGACATCTCAGATGTATTTGTGGGGTAGGAATAAGTTTACCTAGAGAAAAGCTGTCACGCACTCGGCTGCACCACCCAGGTGCGTCCCCAGGATGAGACGTGAGACGGATAGAATCTGCCCGCTCACACCTCACCCACGTAGAGCGCTAGTTGTCTCTATGGCGCTGTGTACATACTTTAGTTATTTTTTTTCTCCCTCCCTGTATTTGTGTCCACTGTCCCTACGTTTCCCCTTTTGGTCCCGGACCAGCAGCACACCGCATGTCGCAAGCAGCGAATGTCATCCCACGGCCCCAGCATAGCATAACACTACACCTAGATCATGGTTGACTCTTTGGCGATCCTCACCTTAAACGTTAAGGGTCTCAACAGCCCACACAAAAGGAGGCTAGCAGTACAGGAAATGACCAAGTCCAAGGCAGCGATTATAGGCCTCCAAGAGACACACTTCTGCATTAGGAAACACCCCAAACTCACTGTCAAACAGTATCCCCAAGGATACCACGCCATGTCAGACACTAAAGCTAAAGGAGTTGCTATCTATTTCCATAGGGATTGGGCATTCACACCATCCAACCAATTTGCCAGTCGAGACGGGAGAATACTGATATTAGTGGGCTCCTTAAATGGTTTATCGGTGACTATAGCTTCCATATATGCGCCGAATGATAAGCAAAAAACCTTCCTCAGCACAGTGTTTAGGACAATTGACAAGCTCAGAGTGGGCCATACAATTATATGCGGGGACTTTAATTGCGTTCCAGATCCCGATGTCGATATAAAACGAGAGGGGAACAAATTACCACAACAACATTCAATCTCACTAGGCCAACACTTTAGGAAATTATTGCACGGGCATGACTTCTATGACACATGGAGAGGCTTGAACCCGAGTGGGAGGGACTACACATACTACTCGTCGGTCCATAGGACCTACACGAAAATTGATCTCTGTCTACTCGACACCAAAACATTGCCCTTCGCCATTAAGGCTCACATTGGGCCGATCACGTGGTCTGACCATGCCCCGTACGTTGTCACTATGCGAATTCCGTACCCAGCTAGGGGTAGAGGCAAATGGCGCCTGAATGAAGGTCTGTTAGACGTACCAGCACATCTCCAACGACTACAGGTCCGGGCTGCGGAATTTTTCGCTGACCACGTTGACTGCTCGTCATCCGACGCCACAAAATGGCTGGCCCATAAGGCGGTCATGATGGGAGAATTAATCCAGATAGGGGCTAGGACAAAGAGGCTGCACAACACAACACTGGACAAGGTAGAGAAAGACCTGGCCACAGTAGAATCCACCCATAAAACAAACCCCACTACGGCAACACATAAGCGACTGATGTCGCTTCGTACAACACTACATAGCCTAAACCTCGCTGTAACAGAACGACACTTGAGGTTTTTGAAGCAATCACACTATGTCATGGGTAATAAAGCTGGGAAAATGTTGGCCAACAAAGCGAAACAAACCAAATTGCAATCTAAAATCCCGTATATAACCTCCACAACTGGGGATAAATTATACAACCCCCAAGACATAGTGAACGAACTAGCGAAATACTATGCCTCATTATACCAATTAGAAAAATATCCCTACACACACCAACCGACGGAAGACGAGATAGCACGTTTTCTGGATAGAGCGCCCCTAGCCAGCCTAACACAAGCACAACGAACCCAACTAGAGAACCCCTTCACGGAGGACGAAGTAGAAACAGCAATCAAATCCCTTCCCAAACATAAGGCCCCAGGACCAGACGGGATATCCAACTACTACTACATAAAACTGACCAAACAACTACTCACGCCTCTCACCAACCTATTTAATCACATAAAAAATGCAGGGACTATGCCCACGGAAATGCTGGAGGCACATATAGTGACGTTACCCAAACCCAATAAACCCCCCACACACTGTGCAAACCTACGCCCGATCTCCCTTCTGAACGCAGACACCAAACTGTATGCCAAACTCCTCGCTTCTAGAATTAAACCAATCCTAGCTGACCTTGTCTCGGAGGAGCAAGCGGGCTTTGTCCAGGGGCGTCAAGTAGGGGACAACACTAGACATTTCCTGAACCTGATTGACTGGGCGAACGCCTCGCATCAAGCGGGACTCTTGCTAGCGCTTGACGCTGAGAAGGCGTTTGATCGCCTACACTGGAGGTATATGTTGCTCACCCTCACCAAAATGGGATTCCCACTAAACTTTAGATCAAGCATAATGGCACTGTATCAAAACCCTTCAGCAAAAGTTTTTAGCACGGGCTTTGTATCTAACAGATTCGCCATATGTAATGGCACCAGGCAAGGCTGTCCCCTCTCCCCCCTAATATTTATCCTATGCTTGGAACCGCTAATAAGGATAGTAAAAAATGATCCCAATATAAAGGGGCTGCACACCCAGGGGGGCGATAAGAAATTAGCTCTGTTTGCCGATGACATACTACTGTTTGTTACAAAACCGGAGTCCTCCCTTCCCACTCTAATGAGAACGCTGGTAGACTATGGGGAGATATCGTACTATAAAAACAACATAACCAAAACGGAAGCTCTACCCATAAACCTACCAAAACCTACGTTAGACAGGATAAAACCACAACATCCATTTGATTGGCGCACCAATTCCTTAAAATACTTAGGTGTAAACCTCACCAAATCCCTTCAAACGGTGACCAAAGAAAATCACTACCCCGTGCTAAAGAAAATCAAATCCTCCCTCGAACAGTGGGCTAACATGGATACCTCATGGCTCGGACGTATCAACCTAATTAAAATGATGACACTGCCACACATCCTATACCTATTCAGAACCCTGCCCATATTCCTCCCGACTGCGCTGCTCAAACAATTCCAAAGCACGATCAATGCTCACATCTGGAAGAGGAAACCCCCGAGAGTGAATAAAGGGTGTCTGGGACTTCCTTATGTCCAAGGTGGACTGGGGATGCCGGACGTAACTGCGTACTATAGGGCCTCTTTCTTGGCACAGGGACTGCGACTCATTAGGAACCATACCCTTCCCCGTAAACCGCTCTGGCTGTCATTAGAAAATGAATGCCTAGAGGCACATGACACAGTCCATTACTTGTGGACATGCTCCTTGCCCCGAACATCTGCCGGCACGACCCTGAGATGCTCGATCACTATGCTTAAAGCATGGAAGACATGGTGTCCGAAGGTGCTGGACCCGGTACGATTATTTAGGGAAGCACCCATCACAACACTAGCAGCCTACTCCCCAGGCATACAGGTGGGCAAATGGCTCAACAAGGGAGCGAGATTAGTGAGGGATTTAATGTCAGGAGACGCGGTGAAACCATTCCCTGAATTGAAAGAGGAACTGGGGTTAGACTTGAGAGATCTGTACCTTTATTTAAGAATCAAAAACATAATACTAACCCATGGTAAACAAACAGTCGCTCGAACTAACTCTCCGGTACTCCAACCTAGCCACTTATCTCTGACAAAAGCAGTAAAACCACTCTCCCTATGTTACAATGCGTTGGTCACAGATAACACCCCAGATAAACTGAAATACATGGCAAAATGGGAGCAGGACCTGGTATTTCATATCTCCCAAGCAGACTGGCAGTCTGCGAGGGCAAATACAAAACAGGCATCGAGTAGCCTCTCGCTATGGGAGGCCTTCTGCAAGATAACTATGAGGTGGTATCTGGTACCACAGAGACTAGCAAGTATGTACTCAGGAGCTACGAACTTGTGCTGGAGATGCGAGTCGGACACTGGAACCATGTTACATGTGTTCTGGAAATGCCCGTTGCTAGACGGATTCTGGAAACAAATCCAAACCCTGATCTCAAGTACGACTGGCACCTCCATCCCATTGCGACCGGACAAGTACTTATTACATGTTATACCAGACCTAGACACACACCCTCACAAAAAAGTGATTCTGAATATACTGACGGTAGCAAAAGTAGCCTTAGCTGGTAACTGGAAAAGCAAACAAGTTCCTCAGGTAGAGGTGATTATCAACAAAATGAATGTGATTAGCATATACGAGAAAATGGCCAGCAAGCTAAAAGGATGCCTAGGAAAGTATGATAAAGAATGGGTATGTTGGACGGCTACACAGTCACCGAATGACAACTAAGACAAACCGACTGCTCGAACCAAATGGTTAACCCTCATAGCGGGCCAGTAAGGAAGCACACAGGCGCAAACGTTAGGGGAACAAAGGGGTCAGGGCGTTGAGGTGCTCAGGCGAATATATAGCCTCATCAATCTCACAAATTACACAAGGAAGGTGATTTATAATGTACTGCAGGCTGTGGCGTGAAGCTGTGATCAGGGACTTTCCCCCCCCCCTCTTTCCTTCTGTATCCCATCCCCTCCCTAGTTATATTTAAAAAAAAAAAAAAATGTACCGCATGCTTTGAAGCTGTATGCATCACATCGAACATCGCCTGGCATACGGATTATTTGTATATTTAATTGGTTATTTGATCAATTGAGTGAGAAGTATGGCTGGATACAGGGCGAAATGTAGAATGTTATCCGCAAATGTTGTTGTAAAGGCGGACTGTAATTATGTACCATGTTATGTGTTGCAAATGTCATTTAATAAAAATTATAAATGCGAAAGGCTATTGCACATTGTCATGCCAAAAGCATGAGTTGGTGTTTGATGTGTGTTGATATATGTTAAGAGTTTTTTTTTGTAAACCTTGGGATGACATTTATTGTGGTCTTTGATCTTGCACCAGGCCTAGACCATAAAACATCTAGATAGCCATCAAAAGAGCTGGACACAAGGAATTGCATAGAGTGGGAAATAAACTGCCAGACCAACCCCCTCTGACCCCCCCATCCCCTCCAGGGGTCTGCCCACTGAGCAACAACTAGTTTAGGTATATAGTGAGGGTGCTGGACTATCCAGAGAGTTTATTCATTTTTTCTTTGGTCAGCAACTTCTTGGAGACCTATACCATCTACGACTCCCACAAGAATCCTATATGGGGTAACTACATGTAAGGAATTTCTTGTGTTTTCTCCTATTTTATTTCATGTACTGTTTTGCAATTTGTTATCTGTATGTCATTTATTTCTGTATTTTGTACTCAGCACTGTGAATCCTTTTTGTCAGATTAAATGTTTACTTAATCAGCTTGTGTCTCTGTTCTCTATGAGCTTCACTCTCCAGAGGAAAGCTCAGGTAAACACGTTACCAAAAAGGGTTAACTATATGTGTTTTATCAGTAAAAGTAGAACTGTGATTCTATAATTCTCCTGTGTGTGGGGTAACCTAAGACGCCCGGGTTTAATGTCTTGGTGGTGGCAGTAAAGTGTGTACTAGGGGGTTAGTGTAGAAGGGATTGCAGGGATTAATTGAGTGGTTGCTGGGACTAGCAACAGGTAACCAGGGGTCTGGTGTCATTAACCCTGTCACTTCCACACTCTCCCCACTGTCTCGGCTGGGCCTATAGCCCACGCTCGTGTCACACATGTGCGGCAAAATGCAGCTCTACACCAATCAGCATCTCCTTGTAGAGATGCATTGAATCAACCAACCCACAATGCAGAACACACAGTAAAAGGCATGCAAACAACGAAGCTCAGCTCCCTACCTTTCCACCGCTTGACAAATGCACCAAAATGCACCAAAACCACTGCAAAAAAATTTCCAGAATGGCTCCAAAACTCAATGCAAAAATCACTCCAACATCTCCACACTCAAAGCCACATGCTACCCACAGATTCCAGCATGCATGGGGGCGGTGCTATAAACCTCCCAGGCGCATTCTGGGGAAACTTACTTTGTATCGCGAAAAAAAATTGTAAACCGAGGCATTATTTTCAATTGATTTTCATTTGTAAACTGAAAATTATGTTAACCGAGGCTTTTGTAAACCGAGGTACCACCGTATCTGCAGATGAACTCAAAACCAACTACTATGGAAAATCTTCTGGCACCTGGTACACAACCCATATAACAGTGGCAAAACATGTTTTGAAATAAAGTGAACTTTGAGAAATCTTAGAATAAAATCCAGACTTTGCCCCTTAGTGCTGATGAATACAGGATGTGGGTTTAGAAAACACCAAATAGTACCAGCATATAGAAATAATATAGCACACAAGTGAAACAAAGTAAACGTGCATAGAATGAACCATGAAAATAACTGAAAAATGTGGATTAATAATATAAACTATTCCCACAAATAGGGAAATTGCCTTAAAGGGAATGTAACGTACTCTTAAAGGAAGACTAAAGTGGCAGGAATATAAACATGTATTCCTGACACTATAGTACTTAACTGGCTGTTCAGGTTGCCGGCACCCCTCCGATTGCATGGGAAAGGTGTTTCTACTCACCTTTTTTTTCACGTCGCGCCGGTTTCGCCGTGACTGGCACCGCCTCCATAACTGAGATCATCGATCTTGATTGGTCACCCTACTATAATGTAGTTTCAGTAATGTCAGATCAGAGCATCAGGACGACATATAGGAAACATTTCAATAGGTATAATGTAGTGGGTGTACAGGGCAAGTAGTGCTGGGTTATCTGCAACTTAGACACACCTTAGTATCAGTATATTACCCTTATAACATACATATATGGGTAGAGACATACAACAACAACATTTAGCAAAGGGTATTAAATGGGACCACAATGAAGCTGTGATACGTATCCCTTGCTGCCTAAATTCCTGGTCTGTCACTAGGGAGAGTCCCCTTAACACCCAATGAAATACTCAACCAATAGGCAGGTGTAGATAAATATAGCTAAAGTGGCTCGTCAGAGAGATCACCCATGCAATAGGGCTAAACCCTCAAGTCCCAGAGAAGGATAATGTACTGCCCCTGCGTTTCCTGGAGGGTCTAAGACGACCTGCCCAACTGACATTGCTGAAAAACTATTATAGCAGGGTGACTAATCCAGTGCTTCCACTTCAGGCAACCCGAGTGCACGGCAGAACTCCAGAACTTCATCTGGCTTACGTAACGTGTTTTGCCATCTCTGGAGACCATGAGGGAGAATGGTGTCCCCACCTGTATTGTAATCCCATGTTAGTCAAAGACCGCATACGCGGGCATAATGCTTTATGTTGTTGATTGGTATTCCAAGACAAGTTCTAAAATAGCATGTGCCCTCAATTACCTTTTTTTCCTGAAAGTCCTGAAATAGGGTGACTTCTTTGGCTTCAAACATAATACGTTGCATGTTCCTAACTTTTCGCATAATGTCCCTGGGGGGAGCTAAATCAGGAGGCCACATCCTCAATGAGCGATATGCGCTCTCAAACTCAATGACCGCTTTCAATGGACTGCCCAATATGGTGTTAAATAGTCAAGTCAGAGTAGATATTAATTGCTGTGGTAGATTCAATAAGTCGTCCAAACAACTATGTAGGAAAGCCATTTGAGTAACATTGTCCACCTGAAGGGAGTCCGAATTAGACATCCTCCAGTAGACTGGGCCACAAGTGCACACGTGGCTTGACTGGTGGAGAGGTGCTCTGCGGGGGAAGGCCTCTGTGTTGTTGCTAAGTGATATTGCACAATCGAGGACTCTGAGCTCTTGGATCAGGTCCCCATTTGTTTCAGATCTTCTGTAGTGACATTTTGTTTACCCATAGCATGGTGCTTCTGTTTGAAATACTTGGTTTCCTCATTGCGATACAGAGAAGAAAGGGATGAAGAGTCCATCCTCCTTAATATTATTTTAACATATTTTAACTTATTAAAATGATTGCAAGGCCTGAAAATTAAAACTGAATGTAGAAATCCACAATGCTGTATTCACCTCTGTCCTCGAATGGGGGACTGTCACGGCTCTCACAATCTCTGTTTGTCTCCACACACACACACACACACACACACACACACTCACTCTCTCTCTCACTCTGTCTCTCTTTCTCTGTCTCTCTCTCCACATGTATACAGAGAGAGAGAGAGAGAATGTTTTACAGAAATAAATTAACTAGTTTTGCAATAGTGGTGACCTGTAATAAATATAATATAGTCAAAAGTGTGGTAATCCCCTTTCAATATAAATGTATTTAAGGGAAACTTTTTCGTTCAAGGATTTTAAATATTATATTTACTTATCCCTTCTATTTAGAAAATGTGTGTTTGTAAGGTCTGGGAATTAAAATGATATGTATAAACCCATATCAATGAATTTATCTCACTCTCCCTGTCAATCATTGTTACAAGCTGTGCTTTTTCTGTAACTGACATAAAATGTGCGTGTTTGTGTGTGTATGTAGGGAAGGGGCGTACAAACAACAAGGTTTTGTGTTTGATCTCCTTCCATGGACCAGTGGAGGTCTGAGCAGGATTATGCTGTCAGCTGCTAAATCTTTAATAAACATCTAAAAGAAAACGTAGCATCACCTAAAAAAAAAGTTAATGCAAGTCATAAGTGATTTGCAATGTTTTATTCCATCATGCCGAAACCACGCTTATGGTATGGAGAATTTGCCAAGCACTCGCAGGTTGAACGCTTGCTCAAATTGCCTCAACATTAGTCCGGTTTGTTATGGGTTTTTGGAACGCTCCATCTCCTTCCTGTAAAAACTGTATGACATAATATCTCAATTATATTGTAGTAGCAATTATCCCCAATCATATCCTGTTGTAATACGTGTTGTGGAACAGGATAGCTGAGGTCATAAAAGAACAGATACTAGTAAATATAGAATTGCAGTAAAAATTCCAATCCTGTAATGCACAGTGGATGTCGTCAGACCATAGACTAAAAGCACAGGGTGATTGACACAATGAGCGACACTAGTTCAGTGTGGCCTGTCCAAGATTGGTGGGAATCACACTCCCAGACAAGAGGTGTTATTTGATGACATTCATATTAGTAATATGCTGGGAGACAATCACATAGTCTCTGTCTCTTGGCATATCAGTAACAGGAGAAAGGCTGAATGAATGACAGCACTTGCATAATGCTGATGCTTTACAGCGGGTATGTCCAACCTGCGGCCCGTGAGACGCACATGGCCTTGAACTGCTTGTAATACAGCCCAGTGGCCCGGCGGTGAGGGAGGCATGGAGCCCATTACTTACTGTGCTCTTTCCGCTCAGCTCCCTCACACGCCCTGCCGTCATCCCGGCATCGGTATCACTACTGGGTGCGCTAGAGACCTGTGCAGGAAGAGCACAGTGATCCCATCACAGCAGCAACCACTAGCCACCAGGGAGAGGATCTACTCCAGCCCTCCCAGAGCAAGGTAGTGAGGCTAGGTTGGTCTCTTAATTACTAAATATGTGTGTATGCCAGTAATTATGTGTGTCTGTGATTGTATGTGTGTGGGTCTGTGATTGTGTTTGTGTATGTATGTGATTATTATGATTAACTGTATGTCTGTGATTGTGTATATAGGTCTGTGATTGTGTTTATAGGTATGTGACTGTATGTATTTGTGTGTCTGTTATTGTATGTGTATGTGTCTGTGATTGTGTTTATGTTGGTGTGTATATGTCTGTGATTGTGTGTATGTCTGTGATTGTGTGTGTGTATAGGTCTGGCCTGTGATTGTATGTGTGTATAGGTCTGTAATTATATATGTGTGTGTGTGTGTCTGTGATTGTGTGTGTATAGGTCTGGCCTGTGATTGTATGTGTGTATAGGTCTGTGATTATATATGTGTGTGTGTGTGTATATCTCTGATTGTGTGTGTAAGTGTATATCTGTGGGTATGTGTGCCTGTATCTACATGTGCATGTTTTTAGTAAATAGCTCCCTAATTTGGTATCCTTAACTATGGCAATCTCACATAAGGATAACACATATGGATCTTTTCTTTTTAAAATTAAGAAAAGGCCTTTTGAAGTTGTATTATATAAATTATATATTTTATTTGTGGCCCAAGACAATATCTCTTCACTCAATGTGACCTAGAGAAGCCAATAGGTTAGAGTGGGCAAAATGGCCCATATCTGGTGGTTCTGCCCCAAGTTAATTAATTATTGGAAAATGATTCATGATCTAATTATTAAAGTAAACAGAACCATTAGCATCTTAACTTCGGAACTAGCCTTATTTAAAAAACTCCCGGAGTCCGTTAATAGTTCAGATAAAATAATCATAGGCCACATTCTGATCGCTGCTACATCCTGTTTACCTAGACATTGGAAGTCCCAAAATGTGCCATCTCTCAGAGAAGTTTTTAATTTGATTCTAGAAAACAAGGCACATGAATTATCACATAGAGCTAAAATGCATGGTTTCCCAATACTAAAATATAAATGGGAAGAAAAAAATCAAAACAGTTTATGGTCTTTGATATATTTATTGTTAAAGTGCATTGATGTAAAAAATTTTTGCCATATACTTTATTATGTTTATTTCCATGATGGATGGATACCCCTTCCCATTTCCAAGTTACCCTTCCTTTCCTACCCCTAATACAATGTTTGTATTACTATCACTTGTTATACAAAATTTTTTAAAACTTTAATAAAATTATTTGAAAAAGAAGCCAATAGGTTGGACACCCATTAGAGTGTAACTCCCTCCAATCTCAGGCAGGCTGATACATTATAAATAAAAGATACATAATATTTTCTTGAGGTTCAGAAGATGTTCTTGAACCATTGGCCCTTTGTTATCCTGTACGCACCCACAAATAGTTATCAAGGTGTACATGATGTGTTTTGACTACAGTGTTGCTCTATAGACAGTTACAGTGCTTTCGCTTTCCTTGGTTACTTTGCAAACTATGCCATTATGCACAGCATTACAAGTCCACTATCACATCAGTTGACTCTGAGTATCTAGGTGAATGGTTTGTTTGGTATAAAGTTTAAAGTGAGAACAGTAATATTTATTGTGAGAACGAGGACACTCTAAGCACCCGAACCAATACATCTTAAAGAGTTACTCCAACAAAAAAACAGTGTTTTTTTTTAAGCGTAACCCTTGCTGTGCTGGTCTGCCCCCCAAATCCCAAGTTCCTCCTTAGCCCATTCCTTCTCTGGAGAGCCCAATCCTCCTCTGGAGTCACCCTCTCTAGCCGAATTTATAGAAACATAGAATGTGACGGCAGATAAGAACCATTCGGCCCATCTAGTCTGCCCAATTTTCTAAATACTTTCATTAGTCCCTGGCCTTATCTTATAGTTAGGATAGCCTTATGCCTATCCCACGCATGCTTAAACTCCTTTACTGTGTTAACCTCTACCACTTCAGCTGGAAGGCTATTCCATGCATCCACTACCCTCTCAGTAAAGTAATACTTCCTGATATTATTTTTAAACCTTTGTCCCTCTAATTTAAGACTATGTCCTCTTGTTGTGGTAGTTTTTCTTCTTTTAAATATAGTCTCCTCCTTTACTGTGTTGATTCCCTTTATGTATTTAAATGTTTCTATCATATCCCCCCTGTCTCGTCTTTCCTCCAAGCTATACATGTTAAGATCCTTTAACCTTTCCTGGTAAGTTTTATCCCGCAATCCATGAACCAGTTTAGTAGCCCTTCTCTGAACCCTCTCTAAGGTATCAATATCCTTCTGAAGATACGGTCTCCAGTACTGTGTACAATACTCCAAGTGAGGTCTCACCAGTGTTCTGTACAATGGCATGAGCACTTCCCTCTTTCTACTGCTAATACCTCTCCCTATACAACCAAGCATTCTGCTAGCATTTCCTGCTGCTCTATTACATTGTCTGCCTACCTTTAAGTCATCAGAAATAATCACCCCTAAATCCCTTTCCTCATATGTTGAGGTTAGGACTCTATCAAATATTCTGTACTCTGCCCTTGGGTTTTTACGTCCAAGATGCATTATCTTGCACTTATCCACATTAAATGTCAGTTGCCACAATTCTGACCATTTTTCCAGTTTACCTAAATCATTTGCCATTTGGCTTATCCCTCCTGGAACATTAACCCTGTTACATATCTTAGTATCATCAGCAAAAAGACATACCTTAAGTTGTCAGGGAAGACAAGCTAAGTGGAAAATATAGGCGGCACAGATGAGGGCGCATGGATTTCTGACGACAGGATGCTGTGTGTGCTGGTGTCAGACATTCAATATGCACAGAATTGATATTAGAGTACCGGGCTAGCTAATGGCACCTCAATGACCTAAACACGGAGCTACATCTCTGCTAGAAAATGGTCAAACTCTTATGTGCCTTTGTCTAGTTTGCCCAGATATTGTGTAGTTTGAAGATTGATTTTACTTGGGAATTGGCTTTCCCTGTTTTGCATTACCTCTTTCTCTTAAAACACACATTCTCAGTGTCTGAGAAACATACACATTCTCACTGACGATACAAATATTCTCTCTGAGAGAGAGACACACACACATTCTTTATGAGAGACTAACACACACACACTGCTACACACAAACATTCTTACTGACAGACACACACACACCTACTGATAGACACAAACATTCTTACTGAGAGACACATATTCTCACTGACACACATTCTGTCACAGTTTTCCTGTGCCATCCAGGTGGCTAGGCGTGGCCACTCCACAGGGGCCTTAGAGGGGAATTGATCCTGGGTCCTTCTGTATCCTAAGGCTGCTCTTCTGTCTCTGAGCCACTTCTGAACTTCCTGTTTACCTGGCCTTGTCTGCAGCACTAGGGGGCTGGACTTCTCCTTTGATTACTACCTGTCTCTTTAAGTCCACTTGTGGCATCCTGCAAATTGGCTGCTCTTTACCCAGCTATATAACACTGCCTCTCCATGAGGGCCATGTCAGTTCATTGTATCCTGTTTCCTGTAACTTAAGACTGACTTGGCTTGTGACCCCTGCTTCTAGATCTTCGTTATTGCCTGTTCACTGCCTGCCCTGACCTTTGGAACCTTGCCTGACTACTCTCCTGGATTTGCCCTTGTCTTTTTCCTCGTACCTGGTTATTGTTTCTGCCAAGCCCTCGATTTAGCTTCTTACCTGGTTACCGTGGGTTGTGTTTATCTGCAAGGGTGAGCAAACATCTCTGCACTTTGGACTCCACCCAAGGTAAGACCGTGACACATTCTCACCTGACAGACGCACACTCTCACTCACAAACACACACTCACTCTGATACTGACACACACTCACTAACATGGAGCAAGATAAAAAAAACCTTGCGACCTTTTGCCCCTCCACACCATACATTTGGGCAGTGTAGGCACCTGCCGTCCAGATAAACAGATGCCTACTCCGCCTTAGCGCATAGCCACTTTTGTACCTGCCTCGTGGGGCACCCTGAGGTAGCCAGCTGGGTCTTGGGCCCCCATGATATAACACAGAGGGTTCAGTGGAATTTGCGACCTTTGCGACTCCTGAAGTTCCGTCACTGCTTTCAATGCGATGTTTCTTCGCAGGGACTTGCTTGCAAAGCTGTAATTTTCTTGTAATAATTCACTAAAACAGGAACTGCAGAGAAATGGCAAATAATCTGCAAATACCCAGAGTAAAACATCTGAAATAAAAAAAGTTATAGAGTTTTTCAAATGTGACTGTTTGTTTATGTAAAATGTTCAATTTTCTTGTCACTTACCAATAATCCTAAGTGAACTAAACTCCCTCCTCTAGGTAAATTCGATGCTAAGTGTGCAATAAATCATACAGAGATAGGCAAGTGATGACAGTGGGATATTTATTGTGTTTATCTAACAACTCACCCCAATCCACCCGCATCCATCAAACAATCAGTTCTGTATGCAGAAGTGTGATGTATCACCCTTATTTTTCCCTTATTTTTCTCTGCAAATAGGTCTGAATGAGGAGTATGACATATTTGCGACGCTGTGCATCACGCAAATATTTACCAGCATTAGCTGCGTTTCCAGTGTACATTTTTACGCCTTGATTCAAACAGAAAACACACGAGCTTAGCTACAGAGTGGAAAGAGATGGATGTTGGATGGATGATGAACAAAATGGACTTAGAGGACAGTGTGATTCATTCAGATTTTTTGATATAGTATCTAGGTATTCTATAGATATTTCCTGGCTAATCATCACATATCCTGCAGTGGCACTAACCACTCTCTCATGGGCCTTAAGAGTGTGGATTGCAAATCTAGAGGAGGATATTGACTGGGTAATCTGCAGAGAACATCTCCTGGAGAGTCTCAATGACTTCAGCCTTCCTACAGAATGTTGCTCAGATGCCTTTTTAGACATCACCCGCATGATTGCTAAAGGTATGGCCTTATCTGTGGCCTCTAGAAGGGCCTTATGGCTTAATTCGTGGGGAGCTGACTACGCCTCCAAGGCATCTCTGTGTGGCCTTCCATTCCAGGAGGATTTATTGTTTGGTCAAATTCTGGATGAAGCCATACAAAATGCGGCAGATGGCAAAAAGCTTTTTTGCCACAAGAAAGAAGGAAGCCTTTTTCCTCATCCTGGAAAAATAAACGTTTCAAGGATCGTTTTGAGATAGCAAAAGCTGTGAACCAGGAAGAGAATATTCCAGAGTTTCTGCTTGGAGAAGCTTCCCCCAGTAATCAGCAAAAAAAGCTTCCAGAGGGAGAGGTTCTAGAACATTTGAGAAGAACCTCTGAAGGTCTTCAAGCCCATTCAGGAATTGTAGGAGGAAGGCTAAGGTTCTTCTACCCTGTTTTGGCCGCATATTTCACAGATGTCTGCGTCAATTCCATCATAAAAGAGGGTTACAGAATAGAGTTCTCATCTTACTCAAGAACCGCTTGCTTCAGGACAGCAAGGGTATCATCGGGAACCAAGCGAAAGGCCATGATGGAACAAGGGGTAATAGAAGAAGTTCCAAAAACAGAGAGGTTCAAAGGTGTTTACTCCACAGTGTTTTGACTCAAAAAATCACAAGGGAAGTGGCGTCAAATTTTGTACTTGAAAGAAGTAAATTCGATGCTCGACGTGAGAACATTCAAAATTACAGACCATTATAAAATGCATCAAAAAAGGGGATTGGATGACTTCTATAGATCTGTGGGACATCTACTACCAAATCCCTATAAACTACGATCACGGCTGGCTTCTAAACCTAGAGAAGAGCTCCCTAATTTCTTCTAAAAAAATTGTCTTCCTTGGAGCAGTGATAGATACAATCTCAGCCCATGTGTTTCTCCCCTCAGAAAGGGCCCTGAGAATCCGAGGCAAAATCGAAAAATACAAATTCTCAAGAGGGCCTCAGCAATGAGTCTCCTAGGTTCTCTGACCTCAACAATTGGGCTGGTAAAATGGGCCCAATGGAAATCTCATCCTATGCAGAATTGCTTCCTTCTTCGATTCAACAGAGTAAAAGCAAATTGGGATCAAAGGATAACTCTTTCTTTTCTGGTAAGAAAAGGATTGAACTGGTGGAAGGGCAAAGAGAATTTGGCAGAAGGTTTCCCATTGGAGGAACCTTCTTGGAACATACTTACAACAGATGCAAGTTTTTTGGGATGGGGGGTCCATTTCAATTCAACATGGAAACAAGGGAAGTGGACCCGTGAAGAAAGCTGTCTGCACTCAAATTTAAGGGAACTAAGGGTCATATACAGAGCCATTTTGGTATTCCTTCCAAGGATCAATGAATCTTGGTTTGACAAACTCCCCTTTCCATGTGCGTTTGCCACGGGCTCCTGGAGGAGCCTGCTTGCCAGCCTCCTGCCCACAAACTATGGGTCCTGTAATATACACTGAAAAGTCTCAGTGTATTTGGACTATATGGTTCGGGAACCGAAGAGCCGCACGAACCGGAAACCACCCGGGAGCTTGTTAAGCCTAATTGCTAGCAATTCCCACTGCAGTGTTCTAAGTGTTTGGCTGGGAGGCCGCATTTCCTATTGACGACTACGAGGTGGCAGCCATCTTGTTTGCATGAACACAGGCAGCGGTGTTTGGTCGTTAAGTACATGGAACTATTTTCGGACACTGAAACTCCTGATCACCGCTGGACACCATTGCCTGTGTTCAGTTTTATAACACTTAGGAAGACACTGTTCGGTGGAAATGTTCCCACGAACAAGGGGAACAAGCTCCAGGGTAAGAATATTGACTATGTGCGGTAGTTTGTACAGTTTTAAACTATCAAACTAGACCGACCGCTAGCCCTGATTTTATAGAACTGTTTTGGGCAGGAGCCTCGTGTGCGGTCAGTCAAATTAAGACTTCCAGGAAATTCCCAAACCCCTGAACCGATGTGGGTGATTTTTAGATATGTTGGTCACCCAGATCGGGGCTATCAGGGGATATGACTTTTGTGGGGGTTTTATGTATTTTTAAGGTACTTTTGGGGTGTTTGTGAAATGTGTGTTTTTTGTGCCTGGAGATAATTGAGTTTAGTACAGTTCCTTACTCAATTATTTTCCAAACATAAGGGAGGGATTATCCTGTTTTCTGTGGGAGTGTCATGGGCGTGCTTGTCTGTGTTCAGAAATGTATAAAAGCAGGCTATCTGGCCAGATTAAACGTATTCCAATTTGAACTCCAGGCACTATGTGTAGTCTGGTTACTGGGAGGAGAAAGGGCTACTTTTTTATCACTGTTCCGGTGTGGAGGATTCAACGGGGAAAGTTCTTGTAAGGACTAGAGCTATCAGGACTGAGTGTCATCCAGTGCCTGGGGGTTGCTAGAGCGAGTTCCCCAGTCGGCTCCAGTAGGGAGCGGTTCCAGGACCCCAGTCAAGCTACGGCGACTGTGGGCAGAAGTGCTGTGGTTTGTCCCCTGTTCCTGCTAGGAAGCATTCCTTGGTGGAGGTACCCAGCCAGGGGTACAGGGAGCTCTGTTACACTTGGGTCCTGATCAAAACAGATAACTAAGCAGTTGCTTCGTACATGAACAACTAAGGAGGCACAAGGAGAAAATTCCTCTTGAAGGAAATGTATCCCTTGATGGAAGTGGCCATGAACAGTCTTCAAGGTCTAATGGAAATCCATCTTCCGGGTTCGGAGAACGTTACTGCGGACTTCCTGAGCAGAACAGAAATTCTTCCAGGAGAATGGATGCTTCATCCAGCAGTTTTTCATGTATTGTCCATCGGTGGGGCATACCCCAGATCAACCTGATGGCGGCCTCCCAGAACTGTCAGGTAAAGAAATTCTACTCTCTCCGCCCGGATGCTCCCTCTCTTCCTTGGTCATTCGATCAGGGTTATACGTTCCCTCCCCTACCCATGATACTCAGATTTCTGCAAAAGGTTTGGACAGAAGGCACAAAAAGTAATTGCCATTACCCCGATTTGGCCAAGGAGGCCATGGTTTCCCCTCTTCATCAAGATGAATCAGGAACGGTCTGTGCTTCTTCCAATAATAAAGGATCTGCTGAGCCAGGGTCCAATTTCCCATCCTCGGGGGGTATGGATCTTGAAAAGGAAAGACTGCGACATTTAGGCCTCTGAAGCAGTAGTTAATACCCTTTTACAGTTTAGGAAGAGTTCTACTTCCTTGTGCTTCCATAGAATCTGGGATACTTTCAGAGAATGGGCTTCGGCTAAGAGCATTGACATCTTGCAACCTAGCAATACTCAGATACTTGATTTCCTTCAAGAAGGTCTGGACAAAGGCCTTAGCCTCAGCACTCTTAAAGTTTAGTCCTCTGCTCTATCAGCACTATGCAATGTCTCATGGGCTTTGGATGCTTTGATCTCCAGATTCTTCAAGGCAACTTTCAGGTTGAGACCTCCAACCAGATTCGGTTCCCCTTCCTTGAGACCTTCCTCTCATTCTGAACTACCTGACTGATGATATGTTCATTCCTCTGGAAAATTTGGATACTACACTTCTAACTTACAAGACCCTGTTTTTGGTGGCAATTACGTCTGCAAGAAGAATTTCGGAGATTAAAGCTTTTTCTACCATGGCCTCCTGTTTACAGGTCTATCAAGATAGGGTGTGTCTGAGACCAAAGGTGGTCTCTCAATTTCCAACCCCAGGTTGGAGGGGGTTGGGAGAGCAGGGGGGAGGGGAGGCAGAGGGAGCTATAGTGTCAGCAATACAACTTTGAATTCCTGGCACTTCTAGTATCTCTTTAAAGAATTTCTTCTGCTACTTCCTTATTCCAAATAACATTTAATGTGTTGGCTGCCTCTTCATTTGCACATAACAATGACAAAATATTGTACTCATAATACACTGGGTTTTATTGCGTAATACACTGGAATGAAATAGGAGGAAGAGAGACCAGCCTTTTACGATGAAGCAATAGTGAAAAAAAAAAACATCAAGCAGCCGCAGGTCACCCGAGCACATCGAGTGAAAATCACACTGAACGAAAAAAGTGTGCATGGGAATAATGTCAAGATGAAACGTGCAAGTCAGCTGTAGAGAATCTGGAATTTCAGGATTATCTGGATCAAGCATTATTGAAGTTCATCATTAGCTAGAAACCTTACTTAGGATTCCACAATCCGCACAAGAAATTATTATTATTATTTTTTTTTTTTCTTGGCAAGAATAGTGTGTAAGAATAATTATTTATAAAACAGCAACTTATTTGGTAACAGTGGAGGCTGATCCACAGGGGCAGGGGAGGTTGCATTCATCCCATAGTTGTTGTTACAAAAAATAACTAATAAATCAAATCTGTTGATTAATGACTAATGATATGTTTGTGTTAGAAAAAATAATGTTGCGTTTGTTGCCATTAGGTTTGCAGTTTCCTCCCCATCTATTGCTAGCTTAAAGGTACACTATAGTCACCAAAACAACTTTAGCTCAATGGAACAGTTTTGGTGTACAGATCAAGCCTCTGAAGTCTCACTGCTCAGTTCTCTGCTGTTTTGGAGTTCAATCACTTTTGTTTCTGTTCATGCAGCCCTAGCCACACCTCCCCTGTATGTGACTGACACAGCCTGCATGGAAAAAATAGTTTCATTTTTCAACCAGATGCTACCTTACTTTAGAAGCTTTTGTATCTCCTGCTCTGTAAACTGAACTTTAAATACACACAGGAGGCTCCTGCAGGGAGATAAAAAATTTTTTCTAAATTAAATAGAATTTCAATAAAGGAAGTGTAAACATTAGATGTCTCTTTACAGGAAGTGTTTAGGAAGGCTGTGTAAGTCACATGCAGGGAGTTGTGACTAGTGCTCCATGAACAAAGTGATTTAACTCCTAAATGGCAGAGAATTGAGTAGTGAGACTAAAGGGGCACGCTCTGTACAAAATTGCTTCATTAAGCTAAAGTTGTTTTGATGACTATAATGTCACTTTAAGATTCTGCTCATAGATTGAGCATCAAATCAAGTCAAGATTTTTTTTCTTACAAAAATTCCCAATTTTCTGGGATTACACCCAATAGACATGATTAGCCTGCTTGAACAGGCTTTGTGAAATACACATTATTTGCATTGGGCGGCTAAATCCTGGAGTCACAATAAGTGCAAGTCATCTCCTCCGGCATGGCAACTCTTTTAATGACTCTTTCTTTATCACTTAACAGGACACTATAGTCACCAAAACAACTTTAGCTTAATAAATCAGTTTTGGTGTATAGATCATGCCAATTAATGTCAATTCTCTGCCATTTACGAGTTAAGTCACTTGCAGCCTAGTCACATCTCCCTGCATGTGAGTTGTACAGCCTTCCTAAACACTTCCTGTAAAGATTCATCTAATGTTTATACTTCTCTTATTACAAATTCTGTTTCATTTAGAATTTCTTACCTCCTGCTCTGTTAATAACTTACTAGACCCTTCAGGAGTCTCTTAAAGTTAAAGTTACAGAGCAGGAGAAACCAGGAGAGCTGTGGCTAGGACTGCATAAATGAAACAAAAATGATTAAACGTCTAAATGGCGGTGAATTGAGAAGTGAAACTTCAGAGGCATGATCTATACTCAAAAACTGCTTCATTACGCAAAAAAATCTTTGGTGACTATAATGTCCCTTAAAAGTTCTGATGGTACTTGTCTGTATGCATTTGTAGGTAACAAATAGTTCACCTCTCATTATCTTCCATGGTTTGCTCTTTTTTGTATGTCTCCCTAGCTGAGCCATCACAGCGAGAGCTGCAGCATTTCCCTATTGGCTGGTAGCCAGGAAACTTTTGCCCCGCTATGTTTTTTGTGCGGGCAATGGGGCTATAGAAGCGGTGGCCGTTGAGGTAAATCTCACAGACTGCCAAAGAATCTATTGACACATAGGGTTAAATTCCCTATACACTCCCTCCCCATCAGGTACATTAAGGAAGTTCACCTTCACACCCGTGCTGGAGCAACTGTGGCTACTTGTTAGTACCGCTCTGGTTTCTGGCGCAAGCCTACAGCATTTCTCTAACCTGCTTAACACTGGGCTATACCCTGCACCACCGCTCCCGGTACATCGTGGTAAGAATCGTTTCACCACACTGCTCCCCTAGTCTCCACCTACTGTGAAGTTGTCCTGGTGACCCCAGTCCGACTTCTGTGGTCGTTTCCTGTAATCTTGCTGAGTGAAATCCTTATGTTCTGGGGTCCGTTCCTCCTCATATGGACTGTTTCTAAGAAGAAAGTAAGACGTTGTTATTCCTCTTATTCAGACAGTACTTCTTTGTTTAGTTCTTACCTTATTGCCTGCATTTCAGGATTGTTGATTTTTCACTGCTACCATTTGTTTTGTTATTCTGCACGCCATCAGGTGACCAAACCGCATCAATACAAGACTTTATATTTGAACTGTTATTCTAACTGTTACCAACACCATCTTGTGGCTAAACATAATTACTACAGGACTTTCTAAGAACTTTTCATTTTGTTACCAAAGGTATCTGTTAAAAAAAAACAACTTACACCGTAATTAAAATATCTATCTGCATATTGAGTTCCACGAGCATTCTTGTCTTAGTTTGCGAACATATATAACACATATAAATTTTAACTTTACGCAGTTTCCCTTCTACCATTTATGTAAATTTACTTTAATTACATTGTGGTCTTTATTTGGAATGTTGAGTTCGCTGTCTAGATATATGTGGGGTGGGGGGAATGTTATATGGTGTTACACGGGCTATAAAAAAGCTTTTGTGGTGCTTTCTCCAGGATGTTAAATGCCAGGTATGTGTTGCAAGTTAGATGATTCGTTAAACAGTTGTGTGGTAAATAAAGTATCTGAGTTAAAGATGTTTTTAAATTCCTTTCAATAAAAACCACTAAGACTTGATAAAGGCTTCCACTTCCTTGTTTCAAATAAAGACTTCCTTTTAGAAGAAACCTTGGGTGTGCCTGGATATTTCTTTTTTTCCATTTAATAAAAACCACAGCTTATCTCCAAACATTTGTTTATGTGTGTTTATTTTATTAGCAAAGGTTTTACGTTTCTTTCCCATAACCCATAAAAGACCATGTTTGCTAATATGGTCTATCCCAAACACAATGTAAATCAACAATCAAACATCTAGGAGTTTTGTGAGAGACACATCTTTGAGACACCTCAGTGTCACATATCTTGATTAAGTGCCTCTCACGAAACATGTAGATTTTCATAGTGCTGTGATAGGGTTATTACCAAGATCTCCAGGAATGGAATCATTTGAAATGCCCCAAGGGGTGAATAAGGTATGAAGGTTACTTGTTTTTGTGCTAGATTCTGGAAACTCTAAAAGACAGATTTGCAAATTGACAACAATAAAAAAAAAAACTAACATAAAGGTACTTCACATTCAAATTGACTCCAATAACATTTGTACTTACAAAATAATGGTATTATTGAAAAAAATAAAATAAAAAAGGAGGTACACATTTAAGAGACCTATCCAGTGAATTGTGGGAACAAAAAATGTATAATCCCTAAACGAATACTGAAGTTAATTTGCAACTATACAAAGGCAATTCCCCAGGAGCAAAATAATTTTGGACAATAATCAGGTGTCCCCTGCTCAAGATGGCAGGACTGGACCATTAAATTGGGCTGTCTCACACAGTAGCGTACGTATCCGAGGTGGCCTGACTGGCTGAAAAGCGGCAGGTAATGCACAGCACACCCATCTCCAACCAGCACAGGCACCTGATAACCTGCATTGGTGGTGGAGGTGTTCTATACTGTGACTTTTGTGAGTGACTGCGCTGCGGGCAGCAAGTGTCCGCTGGGCTCACCCTGTGATGTCAATCTAGCCCTGGCATCAGTACAAAGCTGCAGCGAGCAGGGCAGTCCGAACAGAGACAAACCACTGGATAACATCTGTAATTCCCCCTTCAACAAAATAAAATGTTATTATTGTTAAATATCCCCCTTTCATAATATTGCAAAGCGCTGCGGAATAAGCTGACGCTACATAAATACCGATAATAATGTGTGCGTGTACGAACGAATCTGTGTGTGTGGGTATATGAATGTGGGAGTGGGAGCCTGTGTGTTTATGAATGTGTGTTTGCATGTGAGTCTGAATGTTATTATGTATATGAATATGAATGTATATGTTTATATAACTGTGTGTGTGAATTCCCTAACAAATGGAGTTTTGGGAGGGATGCATAGTGAGCAGATTTGTCAGTTCAAGGATGCCAAAACACATTTCCGCCCTGGATGATATAACCTAACCTGGGTTCACCCAGGGCTGTATTTACCACAAGGCAAACAAGGCAATTTCAGGGGGGCAGCAAAAAATGCCACACCAAGTGCCCAGGCAAATGCCTTATTTGCCTTGTGTCCTGGGGGCGCCAAGAGCTGATTGCCACCTTAGGGCCCCCCTAGGTGTTAAAGCACTAATATTATAGCCGGGCGGTGAGGGAGATATGTCCTTTTAGATAATTGTTAAAGATCTTAATAACTGGTGAGTGTATGAGAAAATATCTGTGTGTGAGTATGTTTGTGACGGTCAGTGAGTGTGTGTGTGTCTGTCTGTGTGTGTGTCTGTCATTGTTTGTGTGTTTGTGTCTGTCAGTCAAAAAAAAGGCCTTAACACAAATTGGTGAGGCAAATTTAGTTCAAGGGGGTGCCGCATTTAGTCATGCCTAGGGCAGCACAAATTCAGAATACACCACTGGGTACACCTCAGGTCTCAGAGGACCTTGGACTGTTTTTGGAAGTATGTTATCCCAGCTGTAACAGCCACAAAGCACTGACATATATACAAAGCGCTGCCACATATAGCAAGGACATAAATGACTGCGACTAGTTTATATAACAAACAGACACATTTTATTTTAGCACAGGAGACAAAACTGTAATAATGTAACCTGATCTAACACACAAAGGCAAAGAAGAAAATGGATTTGTTTATTCCTTAATTATTAATAAAGTTGTTTGAGGGAAAAAAAAAACCCTTCAGCTGTTTTCCTGCTGCTTTTCTTTTACCATTGCTAAGTCGCTGGAACGCAAAGACACTTCCGGTGCGTGTCAAGGCAAAGATGGCGGCGCCCAAGGCACATGCTTTGGTACACCGGGTGCTGGCAGAGTGCCCCGTGACAAAGGCTCGGGCTTGCGAGCTGATATTGCCGCATGGACCTGTCAGCACTCCGGTCTTCATGCCTGTGGGGACCCAAGGCACAATGAAGGGCGTGACATCGGATCAGCTGCGGGATCTGGGCTGTGAGATCTGTCTGGGGAACACCTACCACCTGGGGATGCGGCCGGTGGGTGGACTGGAGGGGCACAGATATCCTCTAACAGCTGCCAGGCGTGGGGGATGTTAACTAGATTGTAGTAAAGTTCAGTTTTAGTTACAAGTGTTTATAGTGTTCTTGTTTGCTGGTTGAGTATAATTTACTACTGGGTATGGAGTTAGCTGTAAGGGGTATATTCACTAATTGAAATGAATTGTCTGGAATGAAAAATGTTTGGCCAATATGAAAACCTAACTGTTTGGAGAAAATCTACAGTTCCTATATTCTTACCTTACATTTGAAATTCAGTTTCAGGGTTAGAAACCCCCCCCTCACCCCTCACCCCCAAAACTCGAATTCTAGAGAACTACAATCCAAATGGCAACATTGAGAAGATTAAATCATTAACCCACAGGGATATAATTTCTAATTAGTGGGGTAATAGCTGCTTGATACAAAGAGATATCTGACTACTATTTTGGGGTCAAGAAGGAATTTTTTCCTAGTTTGTTGCAAAATTGGAAGCGCTTCAGACTGGGTGTTTTGCCTTCTTTTGGATCAAGAGCAAAAACATGAGAGGAAGGCTGAACTTGATGGATGCAAGTCTCTTTTCAGCTATGTAACCATATAGCCATAGTTTGTCTATTTTAGACTCTGTTTAGTCATTTGGAGTTTAATTTGCAGCATTAAAGGGTTACTCCAACTTTTTATAATCGACTTTTATTTTTATTTAGTAATTCGGTCCCACCCCCATACTAAAGACAAGAAAATCTTGAAAAGTAGTTTGAAACTTAAAGGAACACTACAGTGCCTCTCTACCTTCACACCCGGACCTGCTCTGCTCAGTCAAGAAACGGATAATTACCCTTTTTTAAATTCCTCTGATTTCAACGCCGAGTTCCTTTGGCGCTGGATCAGGCTTCTTTCAGTGAGATCACGTTGATCTGAAAACCAAAAGTGTGTGTGCGGTGCATGTTTGGGTTTCTCCATTGGAAAGCATTGAATCATTTCATTCCTATGGGGTATTTGAAGTCACTGGATGTCCTCATGCAAAGCATGATATCCAGCTTCATTTTATGAACTTAAACTCTGTGTAACTGCAGGAGATACCGTTAGTGGCTGCTTGTTAGATGGAATCCTCCATTGATAAAGCCAATTTGCTCCAGCCGTCCCTGGTGAGAGCTTGGGGGATTGAATCTTGCTCTAAAATTTAAATGTTTTACATTGCATGGTTAATGGAACATGGAGACAGAGACACTGTACCCAGACTACTACTAATGAGATGAAGTGGTGTGGGTTCCTATAGTATCCCTTTAATATGAAGCGAGCGCTGGCAAAGCTCCCAATGCTGGTTTCTACACCCCTGTCCAAAGTCACTGTCTCCTTAGTAAGGTCCAATCAAATGCTTCTCTAAGCATTCAACTGGATCATTCACAGTTACCCAGAGTGCATGCACATGCTCTGAGCAAGGGAGGGAGTGGATAAAGGAGGGTATTTAGAAAAATACAGCATATAGTTTACAATAGAGGGAAGGGAAGGAAGAGCTAGGCTTATAATAGATGGTAGAAGAATATATATGCACGCTGACGACAGATGTAATTGTTGCACAGATTTGGCATAGTCATGTGTGCAGAGGGAAGTGCAGATATATCTGAATATGCAGAGTTTCAATCAAAGAAACATTGCACATACAGAAACCTAACACTATGACCACTTCTAAAAGCAGAAGTAGTCATGGTGGCTGGATTAACCCTTTAAGTAATAACCCTGTGTGAATTCACAACAATTTCACTTAAGTGACTAACCTATGTCTCTGTCAAGTCTTGCTATTAAGAAATAAGTCTAGTGTAAGAAACTAACAGACATCAATGTCATATAAAAAGATCAAAATAAAAGAAGAAAAATGGCATTCGATGTATTTAAGCTTAAGTCCTGCTCAATGAATATATAAAGACACTGGTAAGGTATTGTTTGTTTCTTTTTAAAACCAAACAGAAATAATCTACTCTTATATCAAAGTAAGAGCAGTGAGGAAGAAGCACTTACAAAGCCCCCCCCCCCTGTTGTGACTTTTGGTCCGCACAGAAATAGCATGGAAACAACCATGTTGTTAAAAATTGCTGAAAGCAGTGTTCAGATTATACTTGTTCATCTGTTAAAGCAGTGTTTCCCAAACCAGTCCTCACAACCCAGCAGCTGCCCAGGTTTTATCATTATTTCCATTGGAATAAAAAAGGAATATCCATAAATTCTGGATTGTTGGTGGGACATGAGGAATGGTTTCTGAATTACTGAGTTAAAGGAACACTCTGGGCACCATAACAACTTCATCAAAATAAAGTTTATATAGTGTCAGGAGGTTCCTGCCACTGGCTCACCTTAAACTGGTTTCGAACAGTTTAACCCCAAAGTCTCAGCCAATCAGTGACTCCCCATTCAGAAAATTTGGTTTGAAAAAGGTATGTTTTTATTCAAGTCAGTTTTATGAATAGGGAGTCACTGGTTGGCTGAGAATGTCAGCTGACATCTTTCAGTCATTCATTCTGCACCGCTGTCTGAACCTGAGCCTTCTGCTTTAGATTTTGAGAAAACGGACAGAGAGGAAGGGATATTTGTCACTGGAACACAAACTTTAGGCTTAAGCCATTCGAGAATGGTTTAACCCCTTTAAGGAGAGTGAGCACATGGGACTTCCTGGCACCATAACAACTTAATTTTGAAGAAGTTGTTATGGTACCCAAACTGGTCCTTTTAAAACTCTCATTTCAAGTATGCTTATTGAGTTTTCAAACCTAAACTTGCTGAAGTGGTTTAGGGGTTAACCAGATACTTACAGAACCTTTTCAATAAAATGTACGATGTCTGATTTTTGATTAATATTTTTCTTTATATGATTAGATATAATGGTTCGATTTTAAAAGTTATTTTGTTCATGTTTGAAAACCAGTTTTCTTTTTAAAGACATAGGCTTGATGGATGCATTGACCTGATATCAGGGATAAGGAAATGTAATCATGTTAAACAATCTCCTGTCTCATAGGGTCCAGATATTATGAAGAAGGTGAATGGCTTGCATGGTTTCATGAATTGGAAGAATAATCTTCTCACTGTAAGTTTGTAAGAAATGCATTGTTTTTTTTACGTCTCATATAACTGGGCTAAAAATGTCCACTTGCCTACGAGTCATTGGCGAGTGAAATTCAGCTTTGACAAGTAGGAATTCACCCTGGTTAGTGTGTCCTGTGGATACTCCAGGGATGCAGTGGCAAGTAATACCTTATCAGTGTGACAGGCGAGTGGAAAATGCAAACCATTATAACCGAGCAAATATTTAATACACAAAAATAAATCTAAAATCGTTGGCTAGGAGAGAGTAAGGGAAGTTATGCTAGACCCCAAAAACAGATAATATGAGAATGTCAAGAATGGGCAAAAGCTCAGAGTAACTCAGTACCTTGTCCTTCGGTTAATCCTCGTAGGTCTCAAAAATCGTTTTTGCTCACTTTGCCATTAAAAGAAGAACCTGTTCCAAGGTTTATCAGACTGATCCCACCCATAAGGGAAGTCCAGATCTGAAATGCTGGAAAGTTTCCTCTGCACGAGAGATATAGCAACCCAGACAGTTGGTTTGGGCCTCGTCGAGATGTTGTAGCTGATACCACTCTAAATCTACAATAGTGGCTGCATCCCACTGTTTTAACCATAAAGAGTCTTTCGTGAATTGGTTCTTTCATGTCATTATTCTCTCCACTTGCAGTAGGTTTGCACCCAGTGCTTTTTTTTTTTTTTTTTAAACCTTTATGCAGATTGCTACAGTTCTACCTACAGTTCTAACTAATATCCCATGCTTAACAGCCTCTCACTAATACTGGTTATTACCGTATTTATTATAATATAATGCGCACCTCAATTTTTGAAACCTGGAAGCTGAAAAATGTTTTTGCTGGCGCATGTAATTCACATTTGTATTACTATATAGATACTACTATGCAACATTGTGCATTATTATTTGTTTATTTTTTATAATCGCTCTTTATAACTCAAATTGCTCCTCGTTTAAGGACCGCGTTCTCTTCCTATGATGGTCTTTAAGTATCGACCGCCCTCTTTCCCAGGGGAAAATTCACTGGCAAATTTTTAATTGCGCTGGGGAATTTACTAATCTAATACGCCATTGAATCTAATGCACATTAACATTTTGGAAACTTTATTTTGCCAATAAAGGTGTGCATTAGATTTGAGTAAATATGGTATGTAGTGTTCAGTAACCCCTAACTCAGGGAACATCAGGGGATTTATGCTGTATTTATGGGTTTATATATAAACTTTCTGACTGATGATTATCAGGACAGGCTCAGACAGTGCTGGGTTTCTATATGATTTACAGCGACCTCCTGACTGCAGATTATCAGGACAGGCTCAGACAGCTCTGGGTTTATATATAATATACAGAGACCTCCTGACTGCAGATTACCAGGACAGGCTGAGACAGTGCTGGGTTTATATCTAATATACAGAGCCACCCTGGCTGCAGATTATCAGGACAGGCTCAGACAGTGCTGGGTTTATATCTAATATACAGAGACCTCCTGACTGCAGATCATCAGGACAGGCTCAGACAGTGCTGGGTTTATATATAATATACAGAGACCTCCTGACTGCAGATTATCAGGACAGGCTCAGACAGCGCTGGGTTTATATATAATATACAGAGACCTCCTGACTGCAGATTATCAGGACAGGCTGAGACAGTGCTGGGCTTATATATAATATACAGAGACCTCCTGTCTGCAGATTATCAGGACAGGCTGAGACAGTGCTGGGTTTATATATAATATACAGAGACCTCCTGACTGCAGATTATCAGGACAGGCTCAGACAGTGCTGGGTTTATATATAATATACAGAGACCTCCTGACTGCAGATTATCAGGACAGGCTCAGACAGTGCTGGGTTTATATATAATATACAGAGACCTCCTGACTGCAGATCATCAGGACAGGCTCAGACAGCGCTGGGTTTATATATAATATACAGAGACCTCCTGACTGCAGATTATCAGGACAGGCTCAGACAGCGCTGGGTTTATATATAATATACAGAGACCTCCTGACTGCAGATTATCAGGACAGGCTCAGACAGTGCTGGGTTTATATATAATATACAGAGACCTCCTGACTGCAGATTATCAGGACAGGCTCAGACAGCTCTGGGTTTATATATAATATACAGAGACCTCCTGACTGCAGATTATCAGGACAGGCTGAGACAGCGCTGGGTTTATATATAATATACAGAGACCTCCTGTCTGCAGATTATCAGGACAGGCTCAGACAGCTCTGGGTTTATATATAATATACAGAGACCTCCTGACTGCAGATTATCAGGACAGGCTCAGACAGTGCTGGGTTTATATATAATATACAGAGACCTCCTGATTGCAGATTATCAGGACAGGCTCAGATAGTGCTGGGTTTATATATAACATACAGAGACCTCCTGACTGCAGATTATCAGGACAGGCTCAGACACTGCTGGGTTTATATATAATATACAGAGACCTCCTGACTGCAGATTATCAGGACAGGCTCAGATAGTGCTGGGTTTATATATAATATACAGAGACCTCCTGACTGCAGATTATCAGGACAGGCTGAGACAGTGCTGGGTTTATATATAATATACAGAGACCTCCTGACTGCAGATTATCAGGACAGGCTGAGACAGTGCTGGGTTTATATATAATATACAGAGACCTCCTGACTGCAGGTTATCAGGACAGGCTGAGACAGTGCTGGGTTTATATATAATATACAGAGACCTCCTGGCTGCAGATTATCAGGACAGGCTCAGACAGTGCTGGGTTTATATATAATATACAGAGACCTCCTGACTGCAGATTATCAGGACAGGCTCAGACAGCTCTGGGTTTATATATAATATACAGAGACCTCCTGACTGCAGATTATCAGGACAGGCTGAGACAGCGCTGGGTTTATATATAATATACAGAGACCTCCTGTCTGCAGATTATCAGGACAGGCTCAGACAGCTCTGGGTTTATATATAATATACAGAGACCTCCTGACTGCAGATTATCAGGACAGGCTCAGACAGTGCTGGGTTTATATATAATATACAGAGACCTCCTGACTGCAGATTATCAGGACAGGCTCAGATAGTGCGGGGTTTATATATAACATACAGAGACCTCCTGACTGCAGATTATCAAGGCAGGCTCAGACAGCGCTGGGTTTATATATAATATACAGAGACCTCCTGACTGCAGATTATCAGGACAGGCTCAGACAGTGCTGGGGTTATATATAATATACAGAGACCTCCTGACTGCAGATTATCAGGACAGGCTCAGACAGTGCTGAGTTTATATATAATATACAGAGACCTCCTGACTGCAGATTATCAGGACAGGCTCAGACAGTGCTGAGTTTATATATAACATACAGAGACCTCCTGACTGCAGATTATCAGGGCAGGCTCAGACAGCGCTGGGTTTATATATAATATACAGAGACCTCCTGACTGCAGATTATCAGGACAGGCTCAGACAGTGCTGGGTTTATATATAATATACAGAGACCTCCTGACTGCAGATTATCAGGACAGGCTCAGACAGTGCTGGGTTTATATATAATATACAGAGACCTCCTGACTGCAGATTATCAGGACAGGCTCAGACAGTGCTGGGTTTATATATAACATACAGAGACCTCCTGACTGCAGATTATCAGGACAGGCTCAGACAGTGCTGGGTTTATATATAATATACAGAGACCTCCTGACTGCAGATTATCAGGACAGGCTCAGACAGTGCTGAGTTTATATATAATATACAGAGACCTCCTGACTGCAGATTATCAGGACAGGCTCAGACAGTGCTGAGTTTATATATAATATACAGAGACCTCCTGACTGCAGATTATCAGGACAGGCTCAGACAGTGCTGAGTTTATATATAATATACAGAGACCTCCTGACTGCACATTATCAGGACAGGCTGAGACAGTGCTGGGTTTATATATAATATACAGAGACCTCCTGACTGCAGATTATCAGGACAGGCTCAGACAGCTCTGGGTTTATATATAATATACAGAGACCTCCTGACTGCAGATTATCAGGACAGGCTCAGACAGCTCTGGGTTTATATATAATATACAGAGACCTCCTGACTGCAGAATATCAGGACAGGCTCAGACAGCTCTGGGTTTATATAATATACAGAGACCTCTTCACTAATGATTATCCCCCCAATACTGGTTAATATGTTGTGTTTAGGAATCCCTTGACTTCAGTGGATTTATATATTTACACGTGTTATATAGAGACCCCCCTGAATGCAGATTATCAGGACAGTTTTAGACAGTTGTGGATTATTTTTATTTTTCCAGTTATCTCTTTTGTAAGCAGTTTTTGTTTCTGTTTTAGGACAGTGGTGGCTTTCAGATGGTATCCCTTGTAGAGCTTTCAGAAGTTACAGAGGAAGGGGTACATTTTAAATCCCCCTATGATGGTAAAGAAATCCTCCTTACCCCTGAAAAGTCCATTGAGATTCAGAATGCTTTGGGTAAGTCACATTTTTTTATTTTTTTATTCATGTACCTTCTCCTTGCACCAGTAGATGGATTTCACACATCAGAGCATTAGCGTCTGTCTATAGCACTACGGGCGTCTACGATCTTGATAATACTTTAGACTTTGTAGAGGGAGGATCCCAAAATGATTATTTATTAGTGTGCTAGAAAAAGGTAGTACCGACAAGGCCTTGTTGGAGAAATAGATTCCTGCTGAGAATAGCCATCCATATATTTTATTGTATCCTCGTCCCAATCCCATCCCATTTCAGTAAAGCTTTTATTGGTTGTGGATGTATGTTGCGGATGCAGCAAGTCCAAGTTTTGCTTGTGGAGTGTGCATACCCACAACTGGAACAAAGTGTACTCGGACAGCCCAGAACCATAGCTTTGTATCTGTCTGATTGACATCTCTGTGCTTACAAAGACTGCAGTTATAGAACACTCTCATTAATGAGAACGGATGCAATCTACTCTCTGCACCCTCAGGTTTGCAATAATGCTGTTATTATTGTCTTTACAGTGACCCTCAAACTTTGAAAGTATTATTTTTTTTTCTACTTGCTCCCTTGCTAGCAGTTAGCTGGAGTGATTGCTGCCGTCTAGGCTTGGAAATTATATCGGCTCAGTCGCTCGGTGACTGTAAGTTCACAGTTTGGCCATAACGGATAATAATTTGCTCTGGAACTGGTTAGGCAAAATCCAATTAATTAAACGTAATCGTTAATACAAAAACGTATTTAATGAAAACTCAGAGTTAATCTGCATTCGTCAGTTGTTTAATATATTTCTTTTTAATATCTTTTTTTTCTATTTTGTGTGTGTGCAAATTATGCATTGATTAGACCAATTGCGCCACCTAGTGAGGGGAGATGTTACATTTTATAAATCACAACTTGAAGTAATTAAGTTATATTTGTTAAACGAGCACTCTAATATAAATATACTTATTATAACATTAGCGTGTTCTTCTACGTGGTCTCCCCCTAAAATCCTGACTGACAAGTGTAAATGTTGCTGTTTTTTCTGAACCTGCAATGTGTACGTTTTGTCAGAGTGCAGTGCCATTTAAGAAGCAGTGGTTGTGGTGCTTAGTGCCCCTTGGTGCATACGTGGCCTACTCTGTATACATGCGTAACAACAAGACTTGAGTCTTGCAAGTACCTATATAAAATTGGGTAGCTGACGTTTCCTTCAGTACAGCTTTGTGCAGTTTTATTTTCGCCAATATTTTAATCTCAGGACATGCTGCTGTCCCACTGGAAACCAAACCAAAAGCGTGTATACAATATACTTAACAGAATAATAAAATGACTGCATCCCCCAGGACTTCCTAATCTGTCAAAGACAGAAGATATGTAGGTAAAACTGGACCTAAAAAGAACCGATACTGCAGTATTGTAACATCACAGGGCAAAGTGTAAATTGCACTCACAAACCAAGACTTACTATAAGAGCCTTCAATATACCCATTAAACTTTTAAGACTTACAATTGCAAAAAAGTAATAGTGCAGAATGCTTAACAATATAAAAAGTATATATATATTTATTGCAGGTAAAAAAAAAAGCATATCACATGGCACGTTATAAATAAACTTTAGATCCAGTTGCATGCAAAACCTGGTAAAGGCTGATGGTTACTGGTAAAGCCCGATGGTTACTGGTAAAGCCCGATGGTTACTGGTAAAGCCCGAAGGCTGATGGTTACTGGTAAAGGCTGATGTTACATTGATGAGCCTTCCAGTTTCTACAAAAGTAGTTTGCCTCCTTTGAATCTTAAGTGTTAAAAAAAAAAAAAAAAGGAACTGCCAGGAGAAAGCGAGAAATATCTGTATCGCTGGTGGAGTGGCAAATATCCACCAATTAGGCTAGGTATTTCTAAAAATAAAACTTAACTTTTAATATAGCGATTAAGAGGTGAAATAAGTCACCACAATGAAAAGGAAAACAAAATTCAAACAGAAATAATAATGTACATATTTACAAAACAATTATCCTGAGTGTAGCTATAGTGTCTGTATATGAAAGTGTGCTTGTCAGAACCCCTGACACACGTTTCACCAATCCGGCTCATCCGAGGGGGATCCGATGAGCCAGATTGGCGAAACGTGCGTCAGGGGTTCTGACAAGCATGCTTCATAGCCACTGTATTACGAGTGAGCTCATGTTCGGCTTATAATGGCGTTTACAGAAATTCACTAATACCTGTCCCCATATATTAGTGAAAAAAAACAAAACCGGCTATCACTCCAATCTCCAGCTTTCTTTCATTATATTGAATCTAGGGGTGGGAGGCATTCCTTATACATCCATTTAGGAGTAACAGGCATTTTGGTTAAGGGGTGCCCTTGAGGCATAGAATTAGTATTCACTTTACCTCTCCCTGCTATCACCCTTATTGATACAGACATGTATTGGCTACAGGGGGGGAGATGTCCCCTTATACTGCTGGCTTGCTACAGGTTGTTTTTTTATTAACCTGAACTTTATTAATCTGAACTCAGCCTGTACTACCTGACTCTGTATTCATTATCCCTATATTTGGGTAGAACTACCAGAATTTCATACACCGACATTATAGCTACACCACAGATAATTGTTTTGTAAATATATACATTATTATTTCTGTTTGAATTTTGTTTTCCTTTTCGTTGCGGTGACTTAATTCACCTCTTAATCGCTATATGAAAAGTTAAGTTTTGTTACTAGAAATACCTGGCCTAATTGGTGGATATTTGCCACTCCACCAGCGATACAGTTATTATTTCTCTCTCTCCTGGATGTTCCCTTTTTCCCCTCACTTATTCCATAGTGACTAGTCTCACTAGGGGTTACCCCCCACCCCCTCTTCAGGAGGTTAATAATAATATTACCTGTCTTTACTTGTTTATTGCCTTTGAATCTTAATGTCTGTGATGGCATACTTTGGGAATAAGACAAATGCTATATTCTATCCCACTTATTAAAAGAAGAAAGGGTAATATTCATTTTAAGTTGTTTTGTCAACAATTAGGCATTCTTAAAGACTGGCTCATTTTAAGCTGTAAGTAATCTTGCACAAACTAGATAGATTATCATATTTTTTAAACTATGTTGTTATTCTGTAAGGTCATCGATTCTGCCTGTTATGCTCTATCTATCTTATATATACATATTTACCATAAAACAAGCACATTTTTTTAATTAATCTAGAAATAGCTAAATGAGTCTTGAGAGATCAGTGTAGTTAAAGGGACACTCCACTGCGAAATAAAAAAAATAAAAAATAAAAATCCTGGTTAAGTGTGTGTGTGTATATGTATGTATGTGTATATATATATATATATATATATATATATATATATATATATATATATATATATATATATATATATATATATATATATATATATATATATATATAGCCAAAAGTACAAGATAGCACTCCAGGGACTTCCAAGTTGAATGAATAAAACTTAGCTTTTATTAGCTCAAAATAAAAATCAACGTTTCAGTCTGTATCACAGACTTTCATCACTGAGATAAACAAACCAGGAAGAAACTGGACCGGTTTTATGCATTTTTTTTTTTCTTTCATTGCCGACACAGCGTTATCTGGAGATTTTACAGCAGAGCCCCAAGTACGTCAAACAGTAATGGACTACTACACAACACAGAGTAGTTAATTGTTAAAAATAAAAGCAGAACAAGTTTGCAACTCTTGTACTGGCTACGGATGACGCCTGTGTCTCCCATTAAAGCGATCTCCATTTTGCAGGCTCTGATATCATGATGCAGCTGGATGATGTTGTAAGCAGCACGATTTCAGGGCCTCGCGTTGAGGAAGCTATGCACAGGTCTGTGAATACCCCCTGTTCTGGGGATGTACATTGCTGTATAGTTATTTATGGATAATTCTCTTTTTTTCTGTTTATTCTTATTCCCTTATCTGCCTCTAATTTTCCACTTCAGTTTCGCTGCCTCCTCTCATTATCCTCTCTCCGTCTGTAAATATAGATCTATCCGATGGTTGGACCGTTGTATTGATGCTAACAGGAACCCAGAGAAGCAGAATCTGTTTGCTATTATCCAGGGTGGACTTGATTCCGAGTTGCGCAAGAAGTGTTTGAAGGGTATGTCAGTTTCTTACATTTCTGTGCCATTAAAGGTGCGTGTACTTAAATACAATAAATGGTATTTAGGAAAAAAGAAATCTAGATTAAGTTAGAAATGTAGAAGTGTGTAGCCATGTGAAATATAAAAATATATTAATGAGCGATTTATTTAATCCTTTCATTGACGAGTGTATGAAGTGTGTGTATTGTCAGAAGATCGGTGGAATCATTCTCACATTTATATGTACAAGCAAGGATATAACACAAGGGAGATGCCTTACTAATAACCATAAATGAACGGATTACCCTGGATTCTTGATTGATGCTAATTTAGAGACACAATAACAAACAATATTGTACAAAAATATATTAAAGGGACACTGTAGTCACCCAGACCACTTTAGCTTATTGAAGTGCTCTGTGTGCAGTGTCCCTGTCCCACTTAGGCCTGCAATTTAAATTATTGCAGTTTTTGAGAAACTGCAATGATTGCAGGACTAAGACTGCTGCTAGGGGCTGTCAATCAGACAGCATTTATAGGCGCTTCCTGCTTCTAGGTGGCTTTTGGTCACCTGATGCTGGACGTCCTTACACACTCCATGAGGACATCCAGCGTCCATTAACTCCCCATAGAAAAACATTGCAGTAATGCTCTCACATGGGGAGAGCTTAATGCGCTCGCCGCGCATTAGCTTACCCCATCATGCGACATCGGTGGAGGCGGAGCATTGACCTAGCGACTAGGGAGATTGGGGCTGGAATCAGGCAAGTGTTACAAGATATATTTTTTTTAACCCTTGCGGCACCGTGGGTTGGTTAGAGGGAACTTTGTGTAAGGAATGCAACTCCCTTTAAAGGACCACTATAGTGCCAGGAAAACATACTTGTTTTCCTGGCACTATAGTGCCCTGAGGGTGCCCCCACCCTCAGGGACCCTCTCCCGCCCGGCTCTGGGGAGAGGAAAGGGGTTAAAACCTTACCTTTCTCCAGCGCTGGGCGGGGAGCTCTCCTCCTGCTCTCCTCCTCCGTTCCTCCCATTCGGCTGAATGCGCACGCGTGGCAAGAGCTGCGCGCGCATTCAGCCGGTCGCATAGGAAAGCATTCTCAATGCTTTCCTACGGACGCTTGCGTGCTCTCACTGTGATTTTCAATGAGACAGCCACTAGAGGCTTTGGAGGAAGGATTAACCCATTTACAAACATAGCAGTTTCTCTGAAACTGCTATGTTTATAAAATAATGGGTTAACCCTAGCTGGACCTGGCACCCAGACCACTTCATTAAGCTGAAGTGGTCTGAGTGCCTAGAGTGGTCCTTTAACTATACAAATCAGTATATAAACTAATAAAAATATCAGTGATCAATAAGCCAACAAGTCTAATAACAGGCAGTACAAAACCTGAACTCTTCTTTTGGAAAAAAACTGTTAATGGCGAAGTAAGTGTGCAGGTTAAATACTACACATCAGGCAGTTAAACAAGTGTTCGTCACATTAGGATCACCTTAAAACAGGCAGAAATAAACACGTGAGTTCTCTCCGCAAGCTAATGTTTAAAACCTAATTCCGTACTACACGTCATATTAAAATGACACTGTTACACCCTGGTTAGATGACAGTGATTCTTCTAACAAAAGCTAATCCATATTTTCCTGCCATACTTTGTTTCCATATATGAGAGTAATTCATGAGACTGAGTTTCTATCAGCTCTGTTTATGGCAAAATCGGAATTATAGACTGACACACTGCAGTAGAAGAACCTCTTTAATCCAAATTGAATCTGTTTCCTACCTAAAAGGTAAGATTGAATGATTTTAGTCTGCCTACACTGTCATGTCATTCCCCTCTGAGCAATTCCTACTGCTACCTGTAAGTGGCGCTGTAGACTAAGGGAGAATTTTAATTCACTCTTAAAGACATATGGGCTATGTCATATAAATGACCTGCCCTCTTAGGACATAAATTTTATGGTTTTATTGCCACTGTTAGTAAACACATTCCTTAACTTGAATCTTCAGACATTATATAAACAAGATTATTTAATACTTTAGACAATATAGATATAGAAAGCTCTTATTCTTCTTTACATTCTATTGAGATTAATGTAATCTGTGGTCATTGTGGATGTTACCATAACCCTTTCATGCCGAGAACATACCTGCCTAAGATTGTAAAGATACCATCAATTGATAGAATAATTGTGGTCAAGTTAAGACCATAGTAGTAGTACACAATATATAATATGTTACACTAGAATTGAATAGAATATAGAATTTGTTTTACGATAAAAGCAAAAATATTTGATAAAAAAAAAAAAAATCAAATCTTATGCATTCTTCAAAAATTAAATTTGTGTTATAATTGCTATCAAAACCTTTGCTTATACCATTAATGCTAGGAAATATTTCTATCCTAATTTTAGTATAAAGTTTTCTGGTTAAATTCTTCACTGCTTTAAAAAAAAGATGAAAAAGGGGAAAAAATGTTCTATGTATCAGTCAAGACATGGCATTTGCCAAATCTCTTAAATTCAGTTTCCAATATCAATACTTCCATCAGAGACTGAGAGGATCTCTCCACATTTATGGTTTGGGAATTGGAGTCTGTACTTGTTTTAGAAATGATGAATATGAGTGAACAACATGGCTTCTGGCATCCTTGTTGCATTATAATTCTAAATATCAGTTAATGATCCATAGTTCTTGTTTAAAATGGTCCATATGCCCGACAATTATCATTAATGTTTTTAATTTTGTTGTTCACGATCCTTGGCTGTTTTGCAGTCCTATTTATTAACCGTTCATGATCCATAGTGTTACAATCTGGAACTGTGTTTATGGCTATTTGGGGATGGCTTCCAGTTGCCCTATGACACCTGTATATGGGTGGAGTTATATGTTGAAATAACTTGGCAGCTAAGCTTACTCTCTTCTATCCTAACAACACACAGAGAGTTTACAGATCTGTACATATATATATATGTATATAAAAAAGACGATTAAATCAGATCAAAGTATTTTCATTATTGCTCCTGGGCTTACATGATGATCACATCCTGTAGTATACGTTTTATATTTGCAGTCAATATGTATGCAAACCAAAGGTAATAGGGAAAATTTACTCAATAGTTACCGTAATTTTCTTTTCCTGGCTTTTCTTCACGGCAGCATCATTCATGGGTATCTCCTCCCCCAGCACAGGACCGGAATAATAAACTAATCAGACTATTGGGTATAAAAGGTCCGTCCTCCCATCATACACTAGTCCAATTATAAAGCAAAGGATAAATTAAATGGTGGGAACCTTATGCTGCCATGAAGAATAGCCAGGAAAAGAAAATTACGGTAAGTAAATAAATTTTCACTATTCCTGGTTAATCATGGCAGCATCACTCATGGGTAATACTGGGTAAGCAGTAATATTATTAGAAGGTTTGAGAATTAAAAACAAACTCAAACCCATGAGTGATGCTGCCACGATTAGCCAGGAAAGAAAAACTATTGTTTGTTAATGTATTTTTACTCTCTGAGGCAGTACTGTATAAGCTGGAACCTTGTAAGTGTTTACATATACTCTTCGTATTTATATTTTTTGCGTAAATTCTGATGGAATAAGATTACAATTTGGTTGCCACAATAGAGTCCAAATTTCTGTCCTTGAGTACAGAAACCCCTTTTTCGCAGGTTTAATAGTGAGAATTTACTGATATAGAGCAGGTCCTATCTTAGTGATTTGAGGCCACATTGGGCTACCTCTCTGCAGTTAGAATTACTCTGACTGTTACTGTTGTTTGCAATAAGGCAGGAGCAGATGGTGCAATGTTTTGCCTGGGTGATGCATAAAATGTACTTGCACACCTGACCATTAAGTTATTTATTGTGAGGGGAGAAAAAAAACAAACAAGCAACCAGCATTAACAACTTCTCTGTGTCCGTGCTCGATTGACATCACTGTTTGGGGCAGTAATGTGAATAAGGAGCTTTTAGTGATCCAAAACATTAATTTATTTTGTGTAGCTGCTACACACTGGTATGCCTCCTCTAACCAAACTAAAGTACAGCATTATAAACTTAGATTTATCCCCAATTTTACGTATCTATCGTGTATAGAAAAATAAAACTATAATATCATGTATAGATACATTTATATATTTTTAAACAAGGTTTTCTCCCATCTGACTCTGTTTCTCGGCAGACGCTCAATGCCGAGGAATTTAGACACAGGACGTCCCTCTGCTCTCTACCCAAAACAAACACAGTGCAAAGCGAACCGCGCCGGATAGGGGTTATAAGAACAGAGAGACTTAAAGTCACTCCGTTCAGACGTCAGCAAGATGGCAACGAAGCCAGCGTGTCGGCGTCATGGAGGAGTTTTCCCCTGTTTGAGGAAGGGTCCGCAAGCAGGGCTAATCAGCGAAAGCTGCAGGAGGAGTGCAGGTGGTCTGGAGGTGGGTATTAACAAGCATCTGTTTAATTAGATCGTAGTGGGGGAATGGATAGCCAGGTAAGTCATGACTGTTTCCCATTAAAGCCAAAATAGCAGAACTGGAAAAATTCTCTAAGTCAGCTGAGCTTCCAGTTTGAAATTGATTTTGAATTCTTTAGTAAATAACCCTGTACAAACTTTGAAAATCCCACGCCTCCATGTATCCTGTGCCACGCTTCTTATGTTGCATGTTTTGTCCAATGCAATTTTGCTTTAGGCACTTCGCCTGCATATATTTACTTCCTTAATAAATAAGTGTATATGTGCCGAACCTCTGGCTTATTTTTCTAGTGCATACAAGCAATAATATTGGCGGATAAATTGGACTGTGCTTTATTTGATTTTGCATTGAGTGCTAAGTCTGTTAGGACGATTGAATGCACTGTTTCTTAAAGTAATTCGTTACAATAAAGGAAAACTTTTTTTAAATCGCTAATAGATAGTTTTTTATTTTTATTTTAATAAATTGGCGAGTTTGTTGTGTTGCAACTCTATGGTCAACTCATCCCAACCCATTGTTTACGGAATACGTTTTTTAAATTTAATTTACAAGCCCAAGAGGACCTGAAGCGCGGGGGTTTTCTGTTCTTTTCTGTTTCTCAGAATTGGGAAAAAATAAAAATAAACGGAAAAAAGACTATATAAAAAAGCAAATAAAAATAAAATAAAATAAACTTCAAAGAAAATTCAGCTGAAAATGTGAGCTTCCCTGATATAGAATATTTTAATGTAGAATGTCTTTTTGTAGGTTAGAGTAGACTAGGTGATGAATTGAGGTTTATCTACAGACACCAATAAATATTAACATTTTCTTTGTGCCTGTCACAGTTTTTAGAATTTTTTTTTCTTATCTCTTCACAAACAGAGCAAAGAGAAAATTCGGTTATGAGATGCGTCTCTTTCCAATGGAAAATGTCAGTTAATCAGAAAATGTTTGATTTTTATTTGTAAGATAATCCATTGTTCTCAAAGGTATTTGCTGATTTGCAAACGCACAAAACTTTTTCTAAAATAATAGCTTCTCAAATCAGGCTTTTCTTCCCTGTACGATAGTTTAACTCCCTCATGTCATGGCAGACGCACTTTAAGCTATAGTATATTTATGCAATTAGTAGATCAATGAGTGATAAATTGCGTATTTTGTTATTCAATTATTGTAAAGTACTCAAGGTACACTAGAGTCACCAGAACACCTACAGCTCACTGTATTTGTTCTGGTAAGTATAGTCAGTCCCTCCAGGCTTTTTATTGTAAACCCTGTATTTTCAGAGAAGGCAGTGTTTACATTGCTGCCTAGGGACACCTCCAGTCACAGTCACTCAGATGGCTGCTAGAGATGCTTCCTGGGTTGTGCAGCACTGACATTTGTCTGCACGCTTTGCATGGAGGTGCTGAGCTTTCCCCATAGAGATGCATTGAGTCAATTCATCTCTATGAGGAGATGCTGACTGGCAATGGATTGGCTGAGATCAAGTTTGATGCTCTCAGGCAAGGGGGTGGGGCGTGGGCGGGGCTAGCCATGACCATATCTGTATGGCAGGGCTCGACAAATCCCAGGTCGTCATGGCGACCAGTAAATTTGTCCTGGCGCTTGGAATTCGTGAGGCTGGTTGGGTAATGGAGAGCTCAGGGAGGCGGCCGGCTGACTGAGGGGTGGAGGGGGTGTCCGGCTGGCAAATGGAGAGCTCAGGGAGAGGGGAGGCTGACTTATTGCAGCGGCGAGTGAGCTGTAATCTCCCTGCTCTGCCCCCTCGCGCACCTTGTAGTGATGCCAGAAGCCGGGTTATGACATCACTCCGGCCCCCGGCTCACTAAACAGTGCGTGGACTGGGTGGATTTACATTAAAATATAAAAAGTAATTATTTGTGAGTGTGTTTGTCTGTGCACCTCTAGAGGCCGTCTCAGAGTGTCGCTAGAGGTGTCACCAGGCAGCAATGCAAACACTGCCTTTTGCCTGTAAATTTGTGTCTGTATGTCTGTGTGTGTTCCCTCCAATCACATGAGAAAGCAGTTTTTACTTAACATTTTCCTCACGCTGTGCTGGTGACGCCACGGCTGGCCCCACCTTCATGGCTGAGATCATCAATCTTGACGATCTCAGCAAATCCAGTGCTTCCCCATAAGAAAGCATTGGGAAACTATTGCGCAGGCACAGCAAAATGCCGCTGCGCCAATAAACTTCTCATAGAGATGCATTGAACCAATTAATGTAGATACTGCACAGTGTGACGCGTCTCAGTGACTGTCGCTAGAATTGTCACCAGGCAGCAATGTAAACACTGCCTTTTGTCTGAAAAGTCCGTGTTTACATTGAAAAGCATTCAGGGACAGGATATAGACTTCAGAACAACTACATTAAGCTATAGTGGTTCTGGTGACTATAGTGTCCCGTTAAGAATTTTATTTGTGGTGTTGATTTCTCTGGCTCCTAGATTCTAAGCAAATTTGTAAAGCCCTGCCTTACGGTGCTGGATTAGGTGAGTAAATCTCGTTTTTAACCAGAGGTAAGGAGAGGCCAGGGGGTTAAACATCTCTTTATCACTATAGTGTCCGGAAAACACATTCGTATTCCTGATGCTATAGTGTTCCTTTACCTCCTGGCCAGCACAGACTGTACCGCCGTCAAGCAGAGTCCCTGGATAAACCAATGAAGGAGCATGTACCTCCAACATCAATCCAATACGGTGGTCTGAATATAGTGACCTCTGTCAACCTGATCCTGTATCCCTTTAGCAAAGTGTGAAATGTGCTCGCTGTAGGATTAATTGCAACAATTACGGTGCAACTACACTATAGCTGCTGTGCTGGAGAACATGTGATCAGTCTGTAGGAGGATTTTCCTGCTCTCTCCTTTAATTCTGTTCTCAGCATATGTAGACCCTAGTCATGAGGGTCAGGCGTGTAGGCTTAATATCCAGTACGTTTCTAACAATTCTGCTAGCACAATGTATAAATGTCATTGTATGTGTTTAAGGATTTCTCAACCATGTCCATTTCAAATTGAATGCTGTACATACAGACTGTACATAACTCCTTTGCTTCTGGAGGTGTATTTCCACTTCGGGCAATGTCACTGGGGGGTCATTAGCCAGACCAGAACAAGAGTTACGATCTGGCTAATGTCAACTCAGTCATTGGCTGAGAGCGATCAGCTGACATTCGCAGCTAAAGCAATTCTTTTCAGCTTGGGTAAAATCTTTATTAGTTCTAAAGAGGAGTAAAGCCCAAGATTCTATTGGGATCAGTTCAGAGAGCAAATCAGTAAATTGGTAATATTGCTCCAAAGTGGGGAGCTTTAGGGCAATGCCACAACAAGAGTGTACGTTGCGTGTCCCTGCACTGTTTGCTGCATGTAAAGGCCTGTTCTTTGTGCTTGTGTGACATGTTTGGAATAAGTCGTTTTTTTACAATCCTCATCTGTGTCTGTTCTAATTGGTGAAAACTGGTTTAAAATGTATAGCTATCTAGTGTTGTTCAATGTAGTTTAACGATTCCAATACAACAAAGCGTACAAAAGGATATGTAAATGGTTGGTTATTACTTATAAAGCGCCAACAAATTCCGCAGCGCTGTACAATGGGTGGCCTAACAGACTAGCATAGGGTTGGCCCTAATACTAGCATCCCTATCCACACTTACAGTGGAATGCCAGGTCTGTGTGTGTGTTTTTGTTATGTCTGGTGTCACAGTTGTGTATTATTGGCTGCAAGAAACAATCTGTGTTTTTTTTTCTTCTAGAAATGACCAAACGGGATGTCCCAGGCTTTGCTATTGGAGGCCTGAGCGGAGGAGAGGAGAAAGACCACTTTTGGAGGATGGTGACCCTGAGCACAGATCACTTGCCCCGTGACAAGCCTCGTTATCTGATGGGGGTAGGGTAAGAAGCCTCTTTCTGTTACTCAAACACAAAATTCTGCGATTATTATCTCTCACTTCATCACATAATGCTGTGTTTAGTAGATGATGTACCTTAATGTGCAATTTCTATGGTGCTTTCCATTCATCTCTGTATTACAGAAGCTGCTCCCAGCCCCCCCATTGCTTGCACTCTCTCAGTACTTTGCATTATTACAGATACTGCACTAGGTCTAGTGGAGCTCTGACGCCTCCCTTGACAGTCCCATGGTTCTATTCCTGCATACATCAGAATATTGCTACATTTTTCACTCTGTTGTAGAGTCCGGCAGTGCTCTTCATCCCTACAAAACCTCTGCTTGGTTTTTCCATATTCTTGTTTTCCGATGTCTGCCTCTCTACTCTTCCATTCCTTGTTTTGATCTTTGATTCCTTTTCTTATCCCATACCCAGCTCAATCTACTTGCTGTCCCAAAAATCATGTCTTTGTGCTTATCCTTCCTTCCCCCGTTTCCCACGACCCTCCTTAAGATTAACTTGTTTCTGCTCCACAGATATGCCACTGACCTTGTGGTGTGCGTGGCGCTGGGTTGTGACATGTTCGATTGTGTTTTCCCAACTAGGACAGCGGTGAGTGTTCTTTTTAAAACCATATTTGATCAGCACATGGTGTCTCTTAAAATGACTCTGTTGCCCAACCGTGTCTTCAGGGCTCAAACTTTCAATACTTGACCTACTAGACAGAATTTAACGCTACTCACTACCACAAATGCACGTACACTATGCATGCCAGTTTTTATGTAAACAGTAAAGATATTTGTGGATTGCGTTCTGTAAAGAAGTGTTTATGTATATACGTAAATGTGTCTGTGTAAATAAATGTATGCATGTATGTATGTACGTAAAAGTTTTAGGAGTGTGGCTGCATGTAAATTGTGGCATGTGTGGTAGATGTTTTTATAAATCATTTGGGGATAAATGTCACTGAATACATTTGTAAATCACTTGTATATAAATCACTGCAACTATTCATATAAGTGTAGAGGTTATGTTGCGTGCAGTGAAAAACTGAGAATGAAAAGAGGAATTGGAGTAACCCTTTAAAACGGCTGATGGGAATAAAAAAAAAAAAAAAAAAAAGTCTTATGCTTCCTAAATAAAACATATAGATAAAGCAAGACAACAAAACAAACAAAAACAATTTCAGTGTCCGCACTCTGTGAGATCACTGTGCTCCTTGACACCCAAAATACAGAATAATTCCTGTTCACATTAGGCTGCTAAGACTATTGATACCTATAGTCCTCTTATTACAGTATGGTTTATACTCCCTTGTTAAATGCTGTTTTAGTGTTATACCTTGTGCATTTTGTATCTGAATTTATAGGGACACTATAGTCACCAGAACAACTACATCTTATTGTATTGTGTTAAAGAGCTTTTCTGGGAAGCTCCCGTCCTCCCTGATCAGAATGCTCTCCCCGGCTGTTTCCACCTCCTATAACCTCCGATCAAGTACCAGCACTTTATTTAGTCTACCTCAATACAAAAAGAAAGTGGCCCGATCCTCGTTTTCCTACAGAGCTCCACAATTATGGAACGACCTCCCGCACACTTTAAAATCTTCCCCAAGCCTAAAGTCCTTTAAGAGATCCCTCTCTACATTCCTTCAAAACAGAATGCAGAGGGGCTAGATGGTGTTTTTAAACACTATAGGGTCAGGAATACATGTTTGTGTTCCTGACCCTATAGTGTTCCTGTAATTTATGTCAGAATTATTATTTTCATCCTCTTGGAATCAACTAATGGAAGACACAGGAGTTGTAGAGGGCTAGATCTACCTACTGGTCAGATAGAGATTTACTCAGTTTGTCTCCACTTCCTTCTTTGAAATAAAGACTGCCTTTTAGAAGAAACCTCAGGTGTGCCTGGATATTTTTTTTTTTAATAGTCTTAAGAGATTATTATTATTATTATTATTGCCATTGCCATTTATATAGCGCCAACAGATTCCATAGCGCTTTACAATATTATGAGAGGGGGATTTAACTATAAATAGGACAATTACAAAAAAAACTTACAGAAACGATAGGTTGAAGAGGACTCTGCTCAATCGAGCTTACAGTCTATAGGAGGTGGGGTGTAAAACACATTAGGACAGAAATTTGCAGTCAAATAAGGTGGGCTGCCCTTTAGGAGAGAGCAAGAGACAGGTATGTGAGGTAGAGGTTAGTCTGGGAGGCTATAAGCTTTCCTGAAGAGATGGGTTTTAAGGCCCTTCTTAAAAGATGCAAGACTAGGGGTGAGTCTGATGGCGGTAGGCAGGCTATTCCATAGGAAGGGAGCCGCCCGCGAGAAGTCCTGGAAACGTGAGTTGGCCATATGGGTGTGGACAACGGACAGAAGGTGGTCACGGGCAGAGCGGAGAGATTGAGAAGGGACATACCTATGCATCTGTGAGGAGATATAAGAGGGGCTAGAGTTGTTCAGTGCTTTATAGGTGTGAATTAGTACCTTGAATTGACTCCTATATCATACAGGAAGCCAATGTAAGGACTGGCAGAGGGGTGAGGTGTGAGAGAACCGACTAGAGAGGAAAATCAGTCTGGCAGCAGTGTTCATTATGGACTGTAGCTGTGCAGTACGGCTTTTGGGAAGACCAATCAGGAGAGGGTTACAATAATCCATGCGGGAAATTACTAGAGCATGGACAAGCTCCTTGGTAGCATCTTGTGTAAGAAAGGGGCGGATGCGGGCTATGTTTTTAAGATGGAATCTACAGGATTTGGCAACATGCTGGATGTGAGGCTCAAATGTGAGGCCAGAATCAAGCATGACACCAAGACAGTGCACTTGCAAGGATTGACTGATGTGGGTACCACAAACTAGAAGTGAGAGCGAAAGAGGAGGATCAGTATTAGGAAGAGGAAAGACAAGGTGCTCAGTTTTAGAGAGATTGAGTTTCAGAAAGCGGGAGGACATCCAGTCAGAGATGGAAGAAAGGCAAGCAGTGACAAGTTGCAGGACGGCAGGGGAGAGGTCCGGGGAGGAGAGATATAACTGGGTGTCATCGGCGTACAGGTGGTAGTGGAATCCAAAAGAGGTAATAAGTTTGCCAAGAGAGGCAGTATAAAGAGAAAATAGAAGGGGACCAAAGACTGGGACCGGACGAGGGGAGGAAGTATCATTAGAAAAGGAGACACTGAATGAGCGTCGGGAGAGATAAGAGGAAAACCACGAGAGGACAGAGACCAAGTGATTGAAGAGTTTGAAGAAGGAGGGCATGATCAACAGTGTCAAAGGCCGCTGAGAGGTCAACAAGAATTAGTATGGAGTAGTGGCCTTTGGATTTAGCTGCGATTAGGTGGTTAGTAACTTTGATAAGCGCAGTCTCAGTAGAGTGGAGAGGGCGGAAGCCAGATTAAAGAGGGTCAAGGAGAGAGTTGGAATTGAGGAAGTGAGACACACAGATATAGACAAGTCTTTCCAGAAGTTTTGAGGAAAAAGGGAGCAGGGATATGGGACGATAGTTAGAGGGGGTGGACGGATCGAGGGATTTTTTTTTTTAGTATAGATACTACAGTGGCATGTTTAACGTCAGCATGGACAATGCCAGAAGAGAGCGAGCAGTTGAAGATGTCCGTTAAGGAAGGCACGAGACAAGTGGAGAGAGATCTAATAAGGTGAGATGCGACAGGAACGAGTGGGCAAGTGGTGAGGCGAGAGGAAAAGAGAAGAGCAGCCACCTCTTGGTCAGTAGCTGGGGAGGATGTCTAAAGGGTAGGAAAGGCATGATCTATGTGTGGTTGAAAAACAGAATGGCAAGAAGGCGAGAATTCTTTCCTTAGCTGTTCAATCTTGTCAGTAAAGTAACATGCAAAGTTATCAGCAGTAAGGTTAGTTTGGGGGGTGGCCATAGCAGGGTGAAGAAGAGAATTAAAGGTGTCAAAGAGACGCCTGGGATTGCGGGAGCATGAACTAATGGGAGAGGAAAAGTAGGACTGTTTGGCAAGGGCTGCGCTGTATGAACACAATATGAATCTATAATGGAGAAAGTCTGACTGGGTGCAAGACTTCCTCCAGGAACGTTCAGCACAACGGGAGCATCTTTGCAGGTAGCGTGTTGATTTAGTATGCCATGGTTGGGGCTGGTCCTCCTCGAGGTGCTTGTTTGGAGCGGTGCTGCAGTGTTCAAGGCAGAGGTGTTATATGCGAAGATGGCCAGTGAAGGACAGGAGAGGGAAGAGATGGACAGCAGTCGTGAATCAATATCAGCGAACAACTGCTGGAGATCAAGAGAATTAAGGTCCCTCCTGAGTTGGGGGGGATTAGGCTGAGGTTGTTGGGTGAGGGGGTACACGAGAGCAAATGATAAGGGGTGGTGATCAGAGAGAGGAAATGGAGTGTTGCATTTATTAGATACTGTACATGCATAAGATAAGATTAGGTCAAGGGTATTGCCAGCTACATGGGTGGGAGAATTAGCCCACTGTGATAGTCCGAGGGAGGGAGTAATTGAAAGCAGTTTAGAGGCTGCAGAAGTCAAAGGTGGGTTAATAGGAATATTGAAGTCCCCGAGAATTAGGGATGGAATATTAGAAGAGAGGAAATAGGGTAGCCAGGCAGCAAAGTGGTCAAGGAAGAGAAGAGGGGAACGAGGGGGACGATAAATAACAGCAATGTTAGCAGAGAAGAGTTTGAAAAGGCGAATTGAATGTATTTCAAATGATGGGAAAGAGAGGGAGGGGTGGGTGGGTAGGTAGAGGTTTAAAGGAGCAGTGAGGGGAGAGGAGAAACCCTACACCACCACCTTTACATTCAGAGTTTCTTGGGTTGTGGGTAAATTGAAGACCACCGAAGGACAAAGATGCAGGGGTAGTAGTGTCAGAGGGGGAGAGCCAGGTTTCTGTTAAGGCTAGTAAATCTAGGGAACGAGAGAGGAAGAGGTCATGGACAGCAGTGGATTTAGTAATATTGCAAACAGAGCGTGCATTCCAGAGGGCGGTACTGAAGGAGGATTTAGATGATACCTTTGCTCAGAAGATTCTGCAGGACTTGGTTGCTTGGGAGTGCTGGCTGTTAATGCTGTTTTAAGGGGCCCAGTCTGAAATATAAGGTCTGAGGTTAGAAAGAAAAAAAAGAAATAAAACACACTATTATGGGATTGGCCCTCTTTCTGTAGCACCCTGCAGGAAGCATCCCCCCTCCCTCTTTAGTGTGCATTTTACTCTTGTTTTCTTGTGTGCAAATTCTGACCCACAAACACACTCTCTGACCCATACACACAAACACACTCTGACCCATACACACACCATACTCACACAGAGACTAATACACACTGACCCATTTACACACAAACACATTGACATGCATACCTACAAACACTCCATTTACACATACTACTACAGGCCCCATACCATGTTTAACATATCAGCAGGCTTAATGGGACACTGTAGACACCAAAATGACTTTAGTATAATGGAGCAGTTTTGATGTATAGATAATGTCCCTGCAGTCTCACTGCTCAATCCTCTGCCATTTAGGAGTTAAATCACTTTGTTTATGCAGGAATACATAACCGGAATACTGGCTATCTGCCTAAATCACTTCGCGTCTAGATAAATGCTAGAAGAGGCAAAGAGGCATCACAGGAACCGGCCGTGTGTGTCGACCCCCAATGCGCGTTTCGCCGGAATTCGGCTCATCAGATCAGTATTGCTGGTTCCTATGATGCCTTTATGCCTCTTTGCCTCCTCTAGCATTTATCTAGACGCAAAGTGATTTAGGCAGATAGCCAGTATTCCGGTTATCACAGGAGCGGCACACAGATCAGAATCCTTATTTGAGATAGCCAGTGAGAGTACTTGGTATCACTAGACAGGTGCCCTTGAAGGCCCAGAAAAGGGACAGTTTAGCCCGAGCCTCGTTGGACACGAGGCACCTGCAGTCTAAATTCAACAGAATCGGTATAGCTAGATCTTACTTGTTGACAGTTGCACTTGAAGGCACAGACTAGCTTGTTTATGGTTTTTTCTCGCTGGCTCTATCACTACTACTGTTTAGTTAGTGAGACGAGACAACTCCGCTTTGGTTGACAGGTGCCTTTGAAGGCACAGATAGGTGTATTTCTATCCTGAACCTTGGAGGACATTAGGCACCTGCTGTACATATTATATCCTATAGATTTTATGCTCTGTAGAGACATTACAGCTAGACTTGACTTTGACAGGTGCCCCTCCAAGCACAGACTAGTTTGCCTGTTTTCTCTCGCTAGGACTCCATCACTATTACTATTCATCTATCTATTTAGTTAACAAATATAGATTCTGGCTTAACTAGAGAGATTAATTGATCATAACTATCCAGAGACATTATTAAATCTCTCTCCCCTCTAGCCAGATAACATTATCAGATCGTATCTCCATGTTAGTACACCTAGTTTCACTGCACTAGCACTCCCCTCTATATTATACTGAGCGACCCCCACCATAAGGGTCTACTCAGTCTCAGAAGGTATTTCCCTTGGAGTCATGGCTACACTATAGAGCTGCCGTTTGGACTGTATAGTATGGTGTTTTACTATATTTGGGTGTGAGACTTAGACAATTGTATCACTCAGGGAATTACCAGTGGAGATTCTAACAACACAAAATAGATAAATTTGTGTTGTATCGATTTCTCCTATACATTTCTGGTACATCACTCCAATACTATTCCATTTATACTGCACTCATTTGGCTACTGTGTATCTTTTTTTCCAGGCACACAGAGCCTTTTGCAGTTATTCTATTTGGGCTGCACTCCTATACCCCGTATCTGTTCATATGTTCTTCACTCCCCTACCCTACTGTTAATTATCCCCACTTTTGTCTATTTAGAGCACACTAGCACACCACTGTATTCAAGTGTGGCAAGTGCAGCATGTGTACGTTCGTCTGTTTTTCAGTCTCATAATAAAGTATATTATAGATTATTTTTTTTAACCTTCATTAGTTTTTCCTTCTTAAAACCACTCTGGGTCAGATTTTCTCTCGTTCTAACAAGGACTAAAAGAATGGTTAAAATTGCAGTGTCCTAGGCATCGTGCAATATAAATCCCACATCCCTGTGTCAACCAACAGCCAACTTATAATTAGTTTTCTAGTTGTGACAGCTCCGCTTTAAGTTTTCTCATCTAATCTCTGTTTGTTTTTGTCATTTTATTCTTACTCGGCTTGAAATTCTCTCGCCACTATTTACTAGATAGGAGGGAAAGGTTTCCTGACAAGCTAACATTATTTATATGAAACAAAAAATATATTTTCTACTTGTCTGCTCCACTTCCTGGTCACGGGTGAGTGGTCCAGTGGCAATTACCAGCCCTGACTATTAATATGTTAAGAAAATCAATTTGCAAAACTTAATATTCTGCTGTTATTGAGGGCATGCAAATCCCGACCAGGGCTCTAAACCATTGTGTCTCTGCATAGCAAAGCATTAAAATTCTATCTGTAATTCTCAGTATATTTTATTTATACAGCGGCTTAGCTATGTTTTAAAATGAAGGTGTGGGATGCAGAAGATATTTTTTTTCTTGATTAATATTGGTTAGTTGAAGCACATTTTGAACCCAGTCATTGAATGTGACTTGGTAAAGTATAAAGAAATTTGCCCAGTTCCTTATCAAAACAAATAATAAAGCCTTTTTTTTTCTAAGTACATGTGTACGAGTACAAATTGAATGCCAAGGGATCCCCCACTAATCTTCTCATGTACATGCCAAAGGAGATGCCAACAGGGTTTTGCTGGCTGATTTGAAATGTAATCAAAATTCTGCTTGGCATGTTTTGCCATCTTCAAAGGAATAGAATGCAGGAGTTAGAATAGTCTTATTTATTTTCTGTACGTTTTAATGGGGTGCAGTTCAGCTGGTCGGTATAAGGAGAATTGGATTTGGTTGCCAGTTACTTACATTTTGTTTTGAATATTTTTATTGTTATCATAACACATATACAGGTAGCATCTTTGTTTGTAATAAAGCAAAGATCGCCCACGCAGGGGCGTAGGTATCAGTGCATACGCATGTTTGCATTTCGTCGCCTACGCAGAGGCTGGTTGGTCATTGCATGTGTGATATAGCAGATATATTCATATTCGTTTTTTTTCCGCATTTTACATCTGTAGGACTTGTAGTGCATCTTTATTGTGGTTAAACAGACGAGTATGGTTTTGAGTGTTTCTGCCCTGTGCATATTAATTTTTGTGCCTGGGGGCCCTGTGACTTTTCGCTAGTGTGTTGCATCGTATCTAAACCGGGGATGCAGTAGCGGCGTACAAATTGTATCTTGCTTCTCTGCTGGTAGCATTCGGTTTGTTGGCTTTCTATTTGTGCCTCTGCTGTGGGGCATATAGCTGACATTTAACCTTGTCCTGCTTTGCTCTGGTACATGTAACTGTAAACTACTTGTGCATCTAAGTATCTGTTGTTTTGTGTAGCTTGGTGTTTCGAGGTTGTGCTTGTCTATTTGCGCACTGTATTTGTCTCCGTAATAAGTGTGGCTATTAGGTATACTGAGCTGGGGTGCGCCAGTGTGTGGTATAGATTACATCAATGGTTCGTGTGTACTAGGTGTTGGGTATCCCTTGGTTCTGGTGCGTTGTAGCCTGCTTGGAGGCCTGGTTGTTACTTACATTTTGTCTGTTTGGAACTATTGTTATTTTGTACAGAATTTGCTAGGTTTTAACGGCTGACCAAATGGAAGGCTGTTGGTAGCTTAAATACAGCTGATATAACAAATTCTGACTTTTTATAAATAGCCCAGTATGTCTCATATAGCAAATTTTATTTTAAACAGTCATTCTGAATATTCTGGCATCTATTTGGCGCATGGTAATTCAAGCTAATTTTTCTTCAAATTTATTCTGCAGTGCACTGTTTTACCGCACTATAACACTCATTGAATAAATGTCGGATTGTTCACTTAACTGAACAGTTTTATCACCGTTCCCAATTTAGGGAAGAATCCGGTTTGATTTTCATATGAACCCCCTCCCCCCCCAAAAAAAGAACCTCATACACAATTTAAATCATTATTCATTAAAGCAGCACTCTAAGGTTATGATAAAATTCCTCTGATTTTTCTAAAATCAAATCTATTTACACGCAATAGCAACGTTAAATGTCTTTTTATGATGTGTCTAGGTAACTGGATGGGATCAGATTCCTGAGGAATCCCTTTAATCTTTCCAGGTGTCTTTAAAAGGTTTGATAAAAGCCCCAGAGGGTTTGCATCCGTAGCCTTCTAGCCCTGTACCTACTGTGGTTATGGTGCTCGGAGCGTCCCTTTAACCACTGGCGCTCGGTACTGTATTTAAATTTTATTGATAAATGAATATAATTGGTCGGCGGTATTTATAAGTCTCCATAGATTTATTAATATTGTAGATTTTTGTTTTATTAAAGCATTTAAACCTATCAGTCCTGGCTGTTTGCTTCTCTGATACGTGTAACAGGTGTAGGCAATGTTTTGTTTTGGCTGATGGCTTCTGCTTCCTTAGTGATGGTGCACCTTGATCTCCGACTGTGATGTTTTTCCATTCTGTGCTGTCTGAGTCTGTAGAATTATAGCTTCTCCGCCGGGTAGGGGTCTCTGCTGAGACGCTTGCTCATCTGCAGTATCACAGAGTGTTTGTGGCCCCTGCAGGGCAGCAATGTTTTCCATTGGATTTACTGCTGTTTGCCTTGTTTATCTGCAAACGACTTCATTTTACAAGCAGCCTTTTCCCAGCTTTGTGTGTTTGGCTGAGGATTCTCTGCTGTGCGCTGTGGCATGGCGCAAAGAGTGCAGATGTGTGATGTATTTTGCTGCTGGGAGGCTTCACTTGAACTCCTGCTGAATGTATTTGTTTTCTGATTGTCCCATCCCACAGTATCTATTACTGTAGTCATGTAGTCGCTGTTTGTTGTATTTTAGGACCGTCAGACTAGATTTATACCTAGATCGTTTCATTCCCGATTTTCTGGTCAGTTAATCCTTTTTACATTTTGGATTGTGAACGTGTATCACAGAGCTCCACAGTGATAAAACTCACAGTATTATGCAGCGAATGAGTGAATAACAGAGCTCCAATCAATATAATTCACATTAACGTGCAGTGTATGAATGTATACATGGGTCAATGGCAAAGTAAAGATAAAAATGCCACAATAATGTGTATAAATAAAATATATTGCCTTTAGTTACAGGTATCCTACTCATTTCCTTAGTTATCTGTAAGTCTCTGATGTTTCTTTAACATTCTTGCCTGATCACAAGCCACCTCTGTCTATTTTAGATAATTTGGATAATGTGGAGAGCGTGAGCGAAGATGTAATGTAGTTCTACAATGAAAAGCAAATGACACTTTAGTGGACTTGTGACCTGCTAACACTGTTTTAATACGTACTATGTAAAATGATTTATTTGAAATTAAATATTTCCATCTTTCTGCCTTGAAGCTCATTATGATTTATAATTAACGACACTCAGAGTATTTGTTAATCATATACTTCTGTATAAAAGTACAGTGTAAAGGCTAGATTTCACTTTTTAATCTATTTAAGGATTGTTCTTCACATGACTCAAAAACGTAACTAATGATTTGCAAGATTAACGAGTGATACATATTGTACCGGTCTCATTATCGGCATTTACGAGGATTCCAAGATTGGATGACCCTCTGAAGGAGAAAGGTTCTTTTGATATTGTTCACATGTTCTGAAGATGGTTGAAACATGCCGTTCATTTAGAATTCTCTTGTGTTCCACAGAGGTTTGGCTCCGCTCTAGTTCCATGGGGATCTCTACAGCTGAAGAACAAGCAGTTTGCTAAAGATTTCCAACCAATAGACAAGGATTGTTGCTGTCCCACATGCAAGCGGTAAGATAAGATGGAGCTGTAATATGTGAAGTATGTGCCTTCTACCGCAGTATGACACTGACAGGAGGGAGCTATGGGACATGGAGTCTGTCCCTCCCAGCACAGGGTGACACAGACAGGAGGGAGCTATGGGACATGGAGTCTGTCCCTCCCAGCACAGGGTGACACAGACAGGAGGGAGCTATGGGACATGGAGTCTGTCCCTCCCAGCACAGGGTTACACAGACAGGAGGGAGTTATGGGACATGGAGTCTGTCCATCCCAGCACAGGGTGACACAGACAGGAGGGAGTTATGGGACATGGAGTCTGTCCCTCCCAGCACAGGGTGACACAGACAGGAGGGAGCTATGGGACATGGAGTCTGTCCCTTCCAGCACAGGGTGACACAGAAAGGGGAGATATGGGACATGGAGTCTGTCCATCACAGCACAGAGTGACACAAACAGGAGGAAGCTATGGGACATGGAGTCTGTCCCTCCCAGCACAGGGTGACACAGACAGGAGGGAGCTATGGGACATGGAGTCTGTCCATCACAGCACAGAGTGACACAAACAGGAGGAAGCTATGGGACATGCAGTCTGTCCCTCCCAGCACAGGGTGACACAGACAGGAGGGAGCTATGGGACATGGAGTCTGTCCCTCCCAGCACAGGGTGACACAGACAGGAGGGAGCTATGGGACATGGAGTCTGTCCCTTCCAGCACAGGGTGACACAGACAGGAGGGAGCTATGGGACATGGAGTCTGTCCCTCCTAGCACAGGGTGACACAGACAGGAGGGAGTTATGGGACATGGAGTTTGTCCCTCCCAGCACAGGGTGACACAGACAGGAGGAAGCTATGGGACATGGAGTCAGCAGTTTTTTTTTCCCTCCCCATTTTTTGCTGCAATGATCTAGATATTCGAGATGATCATCATAATGCACATTTATGCAGGGTTTAATGGGAAATGCTTAGCACAGCTTTAGAGAGTTTAAGTAGACATCATAATTGGCTTAGTCACTGCCTGGCTTGATCATAGCTTACTGCAAGAGGTGCAAAGTCTGTTGATTTGCAGGAATTGTAGGAATATCAAATGTTAGTATCTTTATTTGATTTTTCATATATTTGTAATCCTTTATATAACTTGTCAACCCCAGCCTAGTCTTTCTACTACTCACTTTAATATTTCTATTTATATGTTTGTTCTACCTATAGATACTCCCGTGCCTACATCAATGCCTTGTTTAAAAGTGATACAGCTGCAATGCATCATATTACAATACACAACATTGTTTATCAGGTGAGAAAATTATAGGCTATATTTTTTTTTTAATTGGATATATTTTTTCATGCAAGTCCCATGAGTGCTCTCGTTCTTCAGAGATAGATATATATATAATTTCAGGTTTGTGATAATGTTACCTTTCAACTGCAGGAATGTTGAAATAAATGGTGGAAATATTTTATTTACCACTATAGATTTTTTTTCGTTTTGTTACTGATAAGTGAGTATATGCAGATTGGGGCTCCGTTACCGAGACCTTTGAAGGTGAGCACTTTGATTTTATTTTCAATCCTGGCAGCAGTTGGAAGCCAGTGTAAGTATTGACAAAGTGGCACAGTGTGAACACAGCAGGAGTTTCAGAAGATAAGTCCGGGAGCAACATTCATTATGAATTGTAAGCCGGTAATCTTTCCTGGCCAGTATAAAATAGATTAAAGCGACACTATGGTCACTAGAACAATTACAGCTTAATGTAGGGGTTCTGGTGTCTATAGCCTGTCCCTGCAGGCTTTTAAATTTAAACACTGCCTTTTCAGAGAAAGGCAGTGTTTACATTGATTAGATAGAAATTAGTATACCCCTTGTTATCCTACATTTTGGACCTATATTGTGAGCACTTTAGTACCTGGGTTTATGTGACTGTTTACATGATTTACTTTCTGCATGTTTGCACTTTCTATTTTGTGTGTTTTACATCTTGTTTTTTGAATAAAGATTTTTTTCTATGCAATATTGTATGGTGTGCTTTGCGGTTATTTTTTCGATGTGATCTATGGACCTGGAGAGGCACAGGATTTCTTTCTCATTAAGCCCCCATGCACGTTAATGGCCGCATTTTACACATATTGATCCACATCTGTTGAGCGCTGGATATAGTGTCTAGTGCCGAGGTTGGGCTGAGTATATTATCTGACACTTTATCAACAGCGTGAATTCTAACTACTGGATGACCTTACCGTGCATCACCCCTTAAACTGCAGGGTGACAAAAGTATGAATTATGTGAATTAGAAGTATGTCTTAAACCACAGGTTTTACATGTATGTTCTCTCTTTCATAGTTAAACTTGATGCGCTCTGTAAGAGACAGCATCCTTCGAGGCCAATTCCCACAATTTGTTCAGAACTTCATGAAAACCATGTACAGCGGCAAAGACAAGTATCCTCAATGGGCTGTAGATGCTCTAGAATCCGTCAACATCTCCTTGTTGTGACACCATGTAGATGCAAGCCAAGATGTAAGATTAATTTTTAAGAAAGGACGTATCATAGCTCTTTGTGACATCCTCTTCTCAATAACAACTGTCTGCAAGAAGATGACTTTCAGAAGAGCCTCCAGCACTTAACTGGCAGGCGATGTATATTTTATTTGTGTAATGTGTATTTTTAGATGCACCATACGTGAATATCTATTCTGTGTACTGTATTTTAATTTTGCATATTTTCTGTCTAATTATGCCTTTAAAAGTAGTTTTACAATAAAGCTCTGTACTTTTAGAATTTTAAGTCTTTGATGCATACTGTGCACTGTTCCTGCAATGAATTCCAAGGCTAACTATAGAAAGTTAAAAATATAATCTTAGCCGCTGAGAAGCAAAGAATGCTTTGTGTAGTCGGAGCATTTAGGCACCCAGCAGCCCCCCTCACCCACCTACTGCCGGTAATGTGGATAGAACGAACAAGGAGTGGAGGTAAGTAAAATAAAAAAATCTATATATAGCTATTTATCCCCAAGAAAAAAATCTGTAATTGCTTCATGCAGCCACCGCAGGGTGTGATGTTACTGAAATGAGGGGTGCGTTTAGATTTGTGTGTTGAGGTACAAATGTCACAAGAAGTGTTTATTGCACTGCAGGTCGATGCTTTGCAGATCAATAAGGTGTCAGAAGTCAATTATCTGATTGGAAAACTGTGTTCTTGCCAGAATAACGACCGTATTAACAGACTAATACTAAAATAATGCTAAAATCAGAGATCATGAAATGAAAACTGAGAAACCATCTGAAAAGCTGCAATTGTGAGCTCACATGAGTTGTTAACATTTGTATCTATTAGGTGGAGCTATACAATTCAAAAGATGCAGATGGTTCCATCTCTGGAACATTCAGCTCCCTGCAGAAGTATATGAACTAGACTTTCCCATGATGCTCTGGTAAAATGGTTCACAAACCTCTACAGTGCAAAGGTTAGCCAATACGGATCTAGAAAACCTCCATCCGGACCATTCTGCAGGAGTTGATATCATATCTCACACCTGCTGTCTGCAACCGGAGGGTCAATGCATGATTTATTACCACAATGGCTTTTTATTTATATTTTAATTTTTTACAAATCCTACCCCAATCCTGATCTGAAACAATATGTTGTAGAGATGAGAATCCCAAACTAGCGATGTGTTCATCATCTACATCATCCCAAGACATACCGTCAATTCACAAGTTAAAAAGTGACGAAAAATATATTTCATTATTGTATCCACAACAAAAAAACTTTTGAATAGAAAACTAGTATTGCTAGCACCTTTAAATCTAAGTAATTCAAGAGTTTCTGCCACAATCCCTATTCTCAGTGTGTGCTGGGACATTTATCTCAAACTCTGAGACCGGGATGCAGCCATCCATGCCCAAATACTAATGTTGGTATCGGTGGCACGTTACATAAAACAGGGGAGGGGGAATGAATAAATGCATCCACTGCTTCATGCTGCGAGTAATTTCACAAGTTCTCAGAAAATGCAAAAAATAACCTTAGATGCCATGTACTTGTTTGAGAGGGTGTTAGAAAACCTCATAACATGTAATAGTCACTCACAAATGCAATTGTCTGCTGGGGGGCGGGGGGGTTAACACGTGTAATGCTTAAAAATCTCTGAGAAAAGAAGCAGGGTTAGCAGGATGGGTGATACAAAATCTGGCAGAATCTGGTAAGGAAAGAACATTTACTCAATAAAGAGAAATGCTATGCAATCCATGTTATGAAATAAACAAATGTGCATGCATATTTTTTGAATGTGTTCTCTTTGGGGGTATATGGAAAAAAAAAATGCTTGCAAAAGCTGCAGTTTGTCTGCAGCCTTGCATGTCCTCCATCCTCCCCCCATTCTAACCCAGCTCAAACTTTCAGTCTGTGCCAGAGAGAGATCCAATTAGAGGCTTCTCATTGTTTTCCTGTGCTGCTCTCTCATTGAGAAGGGGGGAAGGCAGGCCAGGGAGATGTTTCTGCCCTAAAGTGTAAAATACCATTTTTTTTTTTTATTGAAATTGTAACTTCTAAACTATCACAAATAGGACAGACTCCAGACACACAAAGCACACCGGCAAGCTGAAGTGCGTTGTGTGTTGAGCGTTCGTCTAACCCCTTAAGGACACATGACGTGTGACATGTCATGATTCCCTTTTATTCCAGAAGTTTGGTCCTTAAGGGGTTAAAGAGGAATCATCAGGTTTCTGATATTAACCATCAGTTTCCTTTCCCCACCCAATAAACGCTCTTGAAACATGTACAGTAGGTGAAGGTATAAATTACACTTACCTTAGCACTTTTTTGCCATGTTTTCAAGATGCACTCCAGAGCTCGTTAATGCATCTTTTTAATAATTTAATTTTAGCTCTCATTTGAAAGGCACACATATAAAAAGACACGACCCACTGTTCATTTCTAGTTGGCTATAGGATTATGCAAATATCCATGAAGTGAGGGTTTCCCTTTAATTTGCTAAATATGGAAGCATTTTACAGAGGGAAAAAAAGAATGTCACATTGTATTTCAGGATATGAATTTGGAAGCTGGAAAATCTCTGATAACCTGCACCTAGTTATTAATTTATAGAAAAGATCATAAATGCATAAAATAATCTATTTTCTGAACTAATTAATTTGTGTGATAGACATAAGCCCATCACATGGATTAAAGAAATCCGAGAGCTCAAATGGGAAACAGACTAGACGTTTTCTATCTTCTCGAACTGTAATTACCCGATTCATTTCCTTTGGCTTTTTGCTTGAATTCTTGCAATTAGGATTCTGCGTTCAACACGTTAAAAGAACATTTAAAGAACGGCCAATTACCTGCTTAAATCCAGTCAATGCCTTTTCAGTTATTCTCCAGATCCTCTTTACAATCACTCACGTCTAGTCAATGTATTTGTCTGTAAACATCATTCATGGTAACCACATATTCTGTCTCCAAACACTTCTTCATCTGGATTACCATCTTATTCTTCTACCTTATGTGTAGTGACTTTCACCCCTCTGTCAATATATTCATTGGCTACTTGTTTCATGTAGAACTCGGTTCGAAGTTAGACAACTTGTTTCTACTGAAGAGCGAAAGATGTATTACCCCTGATCGCGGATATAACCCATCAAAATTCAGAAGCAACTACGAATCAATTTTTTTTTTTTTATTTTTTTAATTTAAATGTTTTTATTTCTCGTGTACAAGGAAATGGGGTACAGAAAAGAAAGGGAATGTTCAATGATCACATTTCAGGGTTACATGAACTGTGCATCTATGGTATATGTCACATCACATACATAAACATAACATACATAAACATAAGCATCCCGGTGTTAAACTTAACCGGGGTTGCATCAAGGTCATACCGCAGGGTGTACAATTTCCCTTTAATGAAGGTCGGATAGTAAGAGGTTGTCCCCCTACCGTCTCGGGAATGGTAGTATGTGTGAGTAACCCTGCAATCAGCAAACAACAAACAAACAATAGGGGGGGAGGGGGAGGGGGAAGGGGGGGTTTTATTGACCCTGCCTAGGTCGAGGTAGGTGTTATGTATTTCCTTTTAAGCTCTTTCCGTGATAGACTTATTTGCCATTCCGTGGCTCGCTCTTCCTATCTGACCGCTAAGAGTTCTGTCTTACCCGGGTCTGCCTCTTGGGCGGTTATGTCCTGGTGTTAGTCCAAAACTCTGTCCAGGGTTCCCAAGTCTTAAGGTGTCTATTTCGTTTCCCCATTAACGACCAGTGGATGTCCTCTATCTCCCTCACTCCCTCTACCTTTTGTACCCATTGCTCTATGGTTGGGATGCTAGGTTTACGCCAGTACAGTGGGATCAGGGCGTTTGCCTCCCCTAGCAAAATGTGCAGTAAGTGTTGCCTGTGCGATTCCTTAAATGTACGTGGCCAGCCGAGGAGTACTTGGGGTGCCTCTAGGCGGATGGTTGGTGCTAGTATCTTTGTAATCTCAGAGATTATGGTTCGCCAGAAACGCTGAATGTCCCGGCAGCTCCACCAAATGTGTAACATATCCCCTCTGCTGGCTGAGCATCTCCAGCAGATATTGTCAAGTGAAGGGTTTATAGCATGCAACACGGCTGGTGTTCTATACCATCTAGTAACCCGTTTATAGAAGGTCTCTTTGCGCATGACACTGATCGAGGTTTTGAGACCCGTCTCCATAATACTGGACCAGTCCTTGTCCGAGAGATGTATGTGAAGGTCTGTCATCCATTTCTGTTGGAATGTGGGAGTCGTGGGTTCTCTGTCTGCCGACTGAAGGATGCGGTATATTTTAGATAGGGGCCGTTTACGGTCGCCCGTTGGGCCACAAAGGAGTTCAAAGTGCGTGTCTCCTCTCTTGGTCCAAAGGGGGAGGACGTGTTTCGTCAGGAAACCCTTAAGCTGTGCTCTGGTCATAATGTCCAGGAGAGTGGCATGTCTCTGTGTTACTTGTCCGTCTTTAAATTGAGGTGGGTCATCCTCAGTTAGTAGTTCAGTAATGACTGGTGAATGCGTTCCCGTGAGGCGGGCAAGTGAGGGCCCTCCCCATCCTCCCTGGAAGTCGGGATTATAGGCCGTAGGGAAAAATCTAGAGATTCCAGGGGACAGTCCCCACTTATCTTTGTGCCGTCTCCAGATTGTGAGCGTGTTGTGAATGAGTGGATGTCTTGAGGGGGTCAGGGATTTGAGTTGGCATGTTTGCCACGGGAGGGTCGATAGAGGGACCGGTACAAAGCTCTGTTCTAGATCGTACCACGATCTTTTCTTGCTTGTGTCTGTCCACTCTTTTAGTCTGGTAAGTAAGACTGCTACGTAATATTTATATATGTGAGGTAGTCCCAGGCCCCCCCTGTCCGTGGTGGACGACAATGTGGACAAGGCAAGTCTTGCCGGTTTGCTTCCCCAAATATATTTAACGAAGATAGTCTTCATTCGTTTAAAGAATGACCCTGGGAGTGGAATAGGCAAGGCCTGTAGTATATATAGGATTTTTGGCAGTACCATCATCTTTAAAACACTGATCCTGCCCATTAGGGAGATATGGGGTAGATCCCATCTGTGCAAATCATTTTTAACGACCTCTATGAGGGGAGGGTAGTTGATGTTGTATAGTTCCGTGATATTAGTAGTGAGTCGTACCCCCAAATAAGTCAGGCCTGACCGTGTCCAGGGAAATGTGTGGGTTCGTTGAAGGGTGTTTTGCAATGTTGCGGGTACAGAGATTCCTAGGATCTCGCACTTATCCGCATTGATCTTAAAATTTGATAGTGACCCAAAGGTTTGGATCTCCGATTGTATATGAGGTAGAGTTTTTATTGGGTCCGTGAGTGTGAACAGAACGTCGTCTGCAAATGCAGAGACCTTCACCTCGCCTCCGTGGTACCCAAATCCGTGTATGTCTGTATTAGATCGGATTGCTGTTAGGAATGGTTCCATGGCTAGGACAAATAATAGGGGAGACAGAGGGCAGCCCTGGCGTGTGCCATTGGAGATGAGGAAGGGTGTGGACAGTTGGCCGTTTACTCTGACTCTGGCCGAGGGGCCTCTGTATAGAGTCTGTATCCAGTTCAGGAGTCTTGGGCCGATTCCCAGGACCTCCAGGACTGTGAACAGGTAGGTCCAGTCAACTCTATCGAATGCTTTTTCAGCATCGATTGCCATTAAAAGTGTCAGTGTTCTATTGGTAGTAGCTCCATGGATGACATTTATAATTTTTGTGGTATTGTCCCGGGCTTCACGTCCCGGCACAAAGCCGGCCTGGTCTGGATGGATCAAATTCGGCAATAACGACTTAAGCCTGTTCGCTATCATTTTCGCCATCAATTTGAGATCTAAGTTTATAAGAGATATGGGCCTATAGCTGCCACATTTTGTGGGGTCTTTGCCTGGTTTAGGGATAATAGTTATCGAGGCGCAGAGCATGGGGGGTGGGAGTACCGTGTTGGGGCTGAGGCCATTCAATGTGTGTAGAAAATGAGGAGTTAGTTCCTGTGATAATGTTTGGTAGTACCTTGCCGTTAGCCCGTCTGGGCCCGGACTTTTCCCCTTCGGTAGGGACTTAATGGTTGCTAGTATCTCCTCCTGTGTGAACGGTTCGTCTAGTGTGTGCGAGTCAGCAGTCGGAATAGTGCGTGGGAGATGCACAGTGATATATTCTCTTAAGTTGTGGAGTTGGCCATTTGGGGAGGCTAGGTTGTATAAGTTTGAGTAAAAAGCATTGAATGCCTTTGCTATGTCATCGGTGGTGTTACACGCCTTCCCTGTGCTATCTGAGATCTTGTCAATGAAGGATCTTTGTCGTTTAGCTTTCAGAGCTTTGGCCAATAATTTCCCACTTTTGTTACCTTGGGCGTAGAAAGTGGTCTTCGTTAATTGTACCGATCTATATGCCTTTCCAGTCAGTAACGATCTAAGTTCTATGCGTAATGCAGTCAGGGTCTGAAAGTTGTCGCTTGTTGGGTCTTGTTTATGTTTTGTGTCGGCTACTTGTATGGCCTCTGTCAAGGTATCAATTTTACGTGATCGTTCCTTTTTAATCCTAGATCCCCACTTAATGAAGATGCCCCTGATGACCCCTTTGTGGGCCTCCCAGACCCATGGGTCCGACACCTCATTGTTCCTGTTTTCAGTAAAATAATCATTCAAAGTCTGTCGTAGGTCTACCAGGACCCTGGGGTCATCTAATAAGGATTCGTTTAATTGCCAATGAGAGGCAGGTTTAGGTTCATTTTGGATGGTGAGTGTCAGGAATACTGGGGCATGGTCTGACCATGTGATTTGCCCTATGGATGCTTCATTCAGCAAGGGGAGATGTCTATGACTGATGAAAACCATATCTATTCTAGAGTAGCTGTCAGCTGTTTGAGAGTAGTAGGTGTAGTCCTTGTCCTGCGGGTGTAGTGTGCGCCAGCAGTCTACTAGCTGGTGTGAGTGGAGCAGTTTGGAGAGCAAGAGTCTTTGGTGGCGTCTAGTGTCCGAAGCCTTAGAGGAGCTGTCAATTGAATGATCAAGTACTATATTCCAATCCCCTCCCACTATCACCACTCCCTCGGCAAATCCCTCCAATTTGGTCAAGTAGGAGCGGATATAGGGGGTTTGATCAACATTAGGAGCATAGATATTCGCTATGGTCACTAGTGTACCGTTATAGACTCCTTTGATGAACACATATCTGCCATTGGGGTCAGTTTTAATATCTGACTTGACAAAGGTGGCACCAGACGCTATAAGTATTGCCACCCCTCTGGTTTTCTTGTGAGTGTTATTACTGTAGTATGCTGTGTGGGCACCTTTAGTGCGTATTTTCGGTTGGAAGTCCCCTCTAAGGTGTGTCTCTTGCAGTAAGATGATATCGGCCCTCTGTCTATCTATCTCCTGCGCCAGCATAGTGCGCTTCATAGGGGAGTTCAGTCCCCGCACATTCAGGGACATTATTTTAGTCCGGGTCATTTTAGTGTTTTATGGGCTAGTCTCCTATCTGGTGGGTCAGAGCGTTTGTTGTTCAGCACGGGAGTCAGGTGGGCTAAATAGGCAGGATAGGTTTGGGAAAGGTGAACCAGGGGTAAGTATAAACTATATACAGCAGTACGATAGGGCAGATACCTATCGTGCGGCGAGATTGGCGCTACACTTGTGGGTAACGCCATCGTGTCCACAAGTGTTTGCGGGGCGCCTCTCTTGGGGTGGTGGTCCGGGTGACTGACCGGGTTGGTCTCAGGGGTTCCACTGGACTGTCTGGTCTACACTGATAGTCTCTGTGTCCCTCTAGTCCTAAGGACCCGTGGGTCAGGGGTTAGTGAGGTTGTTAAGTAAGTCCCTGTGGACCGGGCCCTCAGCGTCTGTAGTCATTCAAAACGTTCAAACATATAACATTTAAGGCTTTGGGCCTGGTTATGGCAATTTCAGTAAAACATTATAACAGTATTAAATAGCGTATAAAAACATAAAAAAGTATAACTAAAGTTGGCAGCATGGTGAGTTATAGGTTAGTAAATCAGAGTTTGTGAGCATATTGCAATTATATGGCAATATAGACAGTTATATAATTTTGGCATACGACCGTAGAGCTTCTCAGTCGGGCTCTTCCCTGGATGGTGCAGCGTTGTCCGCGTGAGGTTGGGTTTGTCTTCGTCTCTTCCGTGGCGTCTTTTGCCATTTAGCTTTTTGTGGGATTTGCTTGGTCGTGAACCCGTTAAGTCCTGTCCAGTCCTCTACGGCAGATATCGGCAGGTTCAGTGCTTTCTGGAATCCTGGGACCTCCGCTGGTGTGGTGATTACATGAGACCCCTCCGGAAGATTCACAATCAATGCGAACGGGAAGCCCCAGCGAAATCTAATTTTCTTCTCCATCAGGGCTTGTGTGACGGGTTTCAAGGCTCGTCGCGCCAGTAATGTAGAAGGTGAGATATCTTGAAAGACCGTCACCGTGTGGCCACTCACTGATAGATTTTTATTTTGGCGGGCTTTATGAAATATTTCTTCTTTAAGGGGAAAGTTGTGGATCCGGCAGATTAGGTCTCTTGGCTTATCTGGAGCTAAGTTCCTGGGCCTAGTGGCTCTGTGTGCCCTGTCAAAGGCAATTGCTGTATCAGGGGGTCTGGACAAAATATGATTGAATAGCGTGGTGAGGATTTGAATGGGGTTTTCAGTGCTTCCTTCAGCGGCTTCTGGTATGCCCCTGACTCTCAAATTATTTCGGCGCCCCCTGTTGTCTATATCTTCCAGTTGCCTCTGTAGGTGCCTTATTGCTGCAGCATGCATCTCCTGTGTGGTGTATGATTCAGCCCATTGCTTGTCAGTATTTTCTATTTCCTCCTCCATGGCCTGTACCCTAGCTCCCAGGTGCTGTACCTCTGCACTGACCGCCTGTAATTTTTCCCCAAAACTATCCTCCAGTTTCTGAAACATAGCTGCAATATCTGACCTGGAGGGTAGTTGGTGTAGTAATGCCCTGATCTCTTGATCCTCATTAGATGCGTCTGAGGCCGTCGGGCTGGATGGCCGGCTGCCGCGCACATGTGCCACGGGCGCCATTTTGTCCCGTTTGTGTGGGTCTGTCTGATCGCCGAACAATCTCCTCAGGGATGATTTGGCTGACGGCTGGTCGGTCGCGGGGGGGTTCCCCAACGTGCTGCGCTGCTTTTTCGTCGCCATCTGCGTTATTGTGTTGCCGTTTTACCCCTAAGTCTCCCGGTCAGGGCTGGAGCTCAGCGCTCATGCGGCCATGCACCTCGGCGTCCAGACCACGCCCCCCAATCAATTTTCGCTGATGCGTAGGAAACCAGGCAAATCACAAAATAAAAAGCTGGGTATAGGGAGAAAAATGTTAAAACCAAAATATACTTTGAGATCAATTAAATAAACCAAAGTGTATATATACAATATAATGTGAGTGAGACACTCCAGGCTGTTATTGCTACAGGTGGTGTTACCAACTGCCTTTTGTAACTGGTTTTTCGTGTGACAAAAAAAACACAGCCTGTCCAGATCCCCAGCTACCATCGCCGGAGTACCAGTAGGAGGGGATAAGTGACGTCTCTCCTCCCCAGCCAAGTCACCACCAGGCTACCCCAGCAGAAGCGCTGGCATCAGGGCAGAGCGCAGCTGGCCTCTGCCCCCAAGTCCCCACAGCGTGGTGCCCCATCACCCCAGAGGAATCACCAGATGCAGTAACGGTTTGTTGTGGGTGGGTTGCCCGACTAACGCTAGCCCTGACCGACAGAAGGTCAGGTGCCTGGTTAGTCTACCTCCCAAAGGGGAGATATGTTACAAACTGCCTTTTGTAACAGTTTTTTCGTGTGACAAATTGCCCTGCTTCCCTGGTTATGGAGAAGCCTGTTGGCCAGTCTCCTACCATGTGGCTATGACTCTTTGATGTATTTGGCTTTAAAACCCCTCTTCTACCTTCAGACAGACTATTTATGTAGGCTGCTTTATTTCTCTTATGTTTTAGTCACCCTGTACCCATTATAGGTGCAGGGTGTGTGTAATGTAATTGTTTAAAGGTTGTTCTGTGAAATGTATTGCCTGCTCTCCTGTACTGCTGAGGTTTGCTACCAACTAGGTGGATTTGGCTATGGAGCTTGTCTAGTGCCCTCTGTTGGTAGCAACAGCAATATGCACTACCTGAATAGCAAGACTGGTTAATTTGCATATTGTTAATTCTGCAGGCACGTGAGATATTTTCTGTTAATTATTGTCTCCCCCACCCCTTTAAAAATGTGCCATTGTGTTATAATAAGTCACTGTATGTTGCCTGCTGTGATTTGACTGTTTGTAATTTTATTGAGTTTTCACAGCAATGTTAATGTAATGACCATATGTGCTAGTCCCAAATAACATAAAGTTCTAGACAGTTCTTCTTGACCCTCAACACGTAGTCTTGTCTCGTGATTGGAGGGGACAGCTATACTCACACTGGGGATTGCTATGCTCTGCATACTCCCTTGAGCATTAATCACTTAGCTCTTTTAAGAGCTGTTCCTGTTACGCTCTCCTTGGAAGAGAGGTCTTCCCCACACAGTCCTGGATGCTGGAGGTTAATACAGGGTGGAAGGAAGAGGTCTTTCCCACATGGTCCTGGAGGACAGAAGCTGATCCAGGGTGGAAGGAAGACGGTGAGACTCCAGTCAAGCTACGGCGGTTGTGGAGTCTGCAGTGGTTGTGGTGTCTGGTGCGGTGCTCGTGGTCCTCGGCGCAAGCTAGGAAGCGTCCATCAATGGAGGGTACTCGGTCGGAGTACGGGGAGCTCTGTTACAGGTGGTATAACCAAACAACTTTGTTGGTTGGTAAAGGTTAGAAACTCATTGCAAAACAATCTAAGAAGCATAAATCCTTAGAGACCCTACCATTAGTTGGTCTGTAGTATGTTGTATGTAGAAGAGGGCGCATAGTGACATAAGGAATGAAAGAAATGGCTAAAGTATAAAGAAGTATAAAGCGAGTACGAATCGCTCTGTGCTACTGATAGGCTGTAGAAGTGGGGCCCATGGTGCAGAAAATTGGGTAATAGCCAGTAAAAGAAGCACCTACAAGCCATTGGTTGGAAGACCTAACTAATGCAAATACAACCTGATGCAAAAATAACAAAATGTGCCAATAGTGAACGGAGCAAATACATACCCGATGTTAGTTGTTTCAGTGCAGAAGCCCTTCCCAGAGTTGCCATCAGAAATGTTGGGCCCCTTACAAAGCTCAAGATCTGAGGGCCCACCTAAGCCAAAAAGGATGCAGTGTGTATGTGTTGTGGAGTTGTGCAGTGTTTGAGTGTTGGATGCATTGTGTGTGTAAAGTGGACACAGTGTGTGTTTGTATGTGTGTAGTGGATGCAGTGTGTGTGTGTGTGTGTGTGTGTGTGTATATATATATATATATATATATATATATATATATATATATATATATATATATATACACATACATACACATAAACAAGAAAACAAACAATAGTGAGAGCACTGACAGTCATATAATTCTCTGAAATTAAACAAAGAAGAAAGACATAGGGTAATAAAGTTTACACTCATATTACAATATATGTGTTGGTCCCACTCACATATAGAGAGCCACTTAATAAGCTGGCTCAAATTGCATGCCTTGAACAAAGTAGACTTCAGCTGGGCACTCCACCTTAGTATCCTGTATAAGGTATCCTGTATATTGTTTCTTCTTTCTGGTGGAGAGGTCTTCCCCACACGGTCCTGGAGGACAGAAACTGATCCAGGGTGGAAGGAAGACAGCGAGACTCCAGTTAAGCTACGGCGGTTGTGGAGCCTGTGGTGGTTGTGGTGTCTGGTGCTTGTGGTCCTCGGCGCAAGCTAGGAAGCGTCCATCCACGAAGGTACTCGGTCGGAGTACGGGGAGTTCCGTTACAATATACACACACAGATATGCACACAATTACACACACTGGCACAGTGATGCACATACAACACAGAGATACACAGATACTGAAACACACACACATACCCACACTGACACACACACAGAATACACACACTGACACACAGACACATATACAGACATACATACTGACTCACAGATATACACAATAACACAGAGACTTACCTACAGACACACATACTGACACACAGATATACATGCTGCCACACACCCATACAGGTCATTTTAGTCACTTGTTTCTTACCTTTTGGGTAAAGGAGCGTGGCTGGAGCTGTTGAGAGTCAGTCTGGCAACTGGCCTCCACTCTTCATTGTCTGGCTGTCACTTCCTCCCAGCACTGGATGTGGCTGTCATTTTTAAAGGGGCTTGGTCACACTATAAAAAAGGCCACAGCTCTGACCGGGCTCCCCAAAGACATATGCCCAACTGGTGGGCCTATGTGCTTGTGCCACCAGATGGGCCCCATCACCGCGCAGGCCCCGGTGGCAGTTCCGCTGCTACAGATCAGAAATGTGGGGCCTGTGATAACCTTCATGGTTGTCACCCACTGATGGCAGCCATGGCCCTATCAATAAACATTTAAATCCTGTCCACATACCTTGGAACTCAAGAAGAGTACCTACGTATACCTCGTAATACGTATCTACCATGGTGTGCCGCAATGGGTTGGTGCACCTTACACACATATAACAGATGTAAGCTATAAATAAAGCTCTAAGTAATACACACCAGAAAACTGTCCGAATACCTCATCAATTTAGGGGAGTATATGGCATTCTAGCTGTTTCTTTCATTCCTTGCGCACCCTCTATCCTGCCATCTTCTCAATGGCAACCTAGTACAGCCCAGCTAATGGTGGGTTTCATCTATATGGATTCTCTTAGAATTTAGGTTTCTCAATTTGATTTGCAATAAGTTCAGTAGAACAAGCTTAACCTTTACCAACCACCCAAGTCATTTAGTTATAAAACCTATAGTGGTTACAGCCGGGAGTGTATCTCACTCACATTATTTTGCGTGTGTGTGGTTTATTTGATTTAACTGATTGATAACAATAAGTATATTTTGGTTTTCACATTTTCTCCCTATACACCGCCCTCTTTTCATTTTGTGCTGGGTCTGGTTTCCAGTGCATTCGTAAACATTGATACGTAGTTGCTTCAGTTCAAAGTTGTCCTGCTTAGCTACAAAGCTCTCTGTAACTGTGCCCCTGCTTATATCTCCTTCCTCCTAGCAGGTATGCTCCAGATAATTCCTCTTCACTCAGACATCGACATGTCACTATCCCATTCTCGCACCCACACCCCAAACTTACCCCATTACTTCACCATGGTTGCCCCATCTTTATGGAATGCCTTCCGCTGCATATTTGACTCTCCCAGACTCTGCAGTCCTTAAAAAAAAACATAAAGACACATTTATTTCAAAAAGCCTATCAGCTCTCCCCTTAACTCCTCATGCCTTACAACCGTTCTCTGCCATCTCCTGTCTGCTTTTCTCAAGCACACCCCTAATCCTTCCAGGTAACCACGGATCACTTGATTCACTTCTTTCCCTCTGTGAATATGTCCTTCATGCTTTTAGATTGTAAGCTCATTTGGCCAGGCCCCTCTTTATCTACTCTTCCCGTATGTCAAACATGTTTTTTTACAATTATTTGTCTTGTTTACGTATTCTACAGCACTGTGGAATATGTTGTCATTATATAAATAATTGTAATCACTATGACGAATACACTGAGGGTTATTTATAGAAAGGCCAATTTGTATGTTCTGAAAGTGATAAACGGCAACATTCCATTAGCTTCCATGGTGCTTGCATCCAACATTGCTCTTTATACATAACCCAGATAAACCTGTTCAAAGGTTCTAAAACCATTCATCAGAAACAACTTAAAGGATTACTAAGTAAAGTAAAAATTGTGAGGAATTCATAGTAAATTTCAAATCTAAGGCCAAAGTAGCAGAACTGGAGGCCTAGTTGACTTGCTGATTTTTCCCAGTTTAGCGACTTGACCTTACATATGAAATTCATTTTGAATTCCGAAAATTCTCACTTTAGTAAATAACACTGTAAGAGTTCAGGATTTTGGGGTCTCTTTAAAACCTAGATTCTTGAAGGTATGTGATATTTTGGATTACGGACTAGCTGTTCTTGTTACCATTCTCAGTGTCCTATTATGCTCTAGATTCCATCGTCTCTCTAACGGTTAATATCTCACTTTGTTCACACTTTTTTCCAGGCTCCTGGGGGCTGTGTCCTTGCTATTCTGCTGATTCCTCTCCTAGCAATTTAGTAGGTTCGTTGAGCAATATGCGCCATCTGTATGCTGATGTCACATGGACCAACGATTCCCTGACCTTTTTATTTATAACTCTTGTTTTATGTCTCCGTCTGCCTCGCTGTCGTCTTTTTCTAGCTGACTGCCACCTAAAATGTAATATATCTAAAACCAACAACCATTCAAGAAATCTATTGAGCAGTTAGGTAGCAGACCCAGTATTATTGAATTGTATTTGGAAGGTTGATTAAAATCCCTTCACATTTAAGAGCGAGGCTTACTGTGATCACTTGATAAGGAAATATTTTCATTGAATTGGAGATTATGTACTTAAAGAAGAATTTGTATAACCTGGTATATATTTTGGCCTCTCAACATCCTGGAAGTTGAAATACTAGTAAAATTAACTAGAAAAACGAAATCTTAGAGGGTGTATGAAAATGTTAAATAAATATACATCAGTTTGCAAACTGACCTTTGGCGACCTATTCATAAACAGGACCGTACAGATGAATCCTACAACAAGGATTCGTTAAAGTAATATTAAGAAAGATATGACATTCACTGCCATATGGATCAACAGATCCCTTTAGTGATAAGTATTTATAAATAAGATTATGAACATTAAAATCAGATATATCCCTAGGTATTTTGGAGTAAAAAAAAAAAAAAAAAAAGTTATTTTTAGAAACTCAATTCGAGATAATTTCAAAGTGACTTTTTTATTTTAATCAGCAACAATCTGAACATGTATTACAAAATGTGCAGTTTGAACACATATGAATCTATTTTCATCTTAGATTGTGGTTTTATTATTCTGTGAGTGACTTTAACTTTAATTGGGAATTCAAAACACCATAACTACTACAGCCTTTTGAGGTGGTTTTGTTTCCCAGGGTTCTCCGCTCATCATTATTATCCAAAGTTGGGGCTGTTGAAGAGGCACTGGGCTTTGTGAAACTACTAAAAAATGGTTTGAAACTAACTGCACCTGAAGACTAACCACCATAACCACTACAATACGATGCAGTGGTTATGGTGGCTAGAGTGTCTTTCAACGTAAACCGCGACAGAATATGGCGAGGCACTGTTACCAATGCTCATATGGTGACATTACATGGATAAATCAAATAATCTTTACATGAATCATTTAACCCCCCACCCACCTGGTCTGTTCTGTCTTTCTGGATAGGGGTGGGAATAATTATGCAATATGTGGTGGTCTATGGAAGGTTAAATAGTGCTACATTGTTGCCAGTGGGCCAGTTAATATGAAATCAGGGCCCAATGTATACTAATACCAGTAATAAGCTCTGTGATTAGAGCAATGAAGGCCACTCTGTACTGTCAGGGACACACAATACTCAATGCATTTTCCTTAAGAAAAAGTTACAAGCGAGCATATATCTGTCTCTTAGAAATGATACAAATGAAAAACCTTCAAGTTGCTGGCAAAAAAAGCATTAGCCGCATTTGCCAAGTGGAAGACATGGATTCCATAAAAATGTAATATTTTGCATGAGATATTTTTAAAGTTTCACGTTATATAATAATAATAAGGAAAATAATGCAATAAAATAGGCAATATGTGCCTGTCTCTCCTCCGAGCTGCCGCAGGGTCCTGGCGATCTCTGCTTTCCCAGAGACACTAGCTACATTACCAACAAATCGCTTTATAACGCACAAGCCTTAGGAAACATTTTACTACATTGGCTGGGTTTTACCAGTGGATCATGGTTGTTGTCATGGAAACGTAGTACATGCAGCAGGGAGTTCGGCCTTAATGTGATTGGATTGCTCGGTAACTTGCATTGAAATGTATGTAACATTTGGAATCACAGCATTCAGATCCAAGGCCACTACACAGCTGATACAATAGATGTGCTATTTTGTGCTAATCACACATAATAACAATCGCTGTCCCCTTGCACAAATACAGCATACCTAATGCATTTTCAGTCAGAAGGCACCAACATATTCAGTAGTGCTGTATGGTGGGTAAACAAGACCTAAACAGGGTCATTCTCAAAAGTAAGAATTCAAAGTGAATTTCAAATTTAAGGTCAGGATAGTCAAATTGGAAAAATTCTCTGTCAGCTATTCAGTTTCAGGACATGGTTTTCAAATTTCAAATTCACTTTAAATTCTCACTTTTGTAAATATCCCTGACGGTGGTCGTTCAAAGGTGACTAATCAAGACAGGTATTGCAGGAATAAGACGTGACGAGGGCTTTGCACAGAAGAGCTTACAATCTAAAATATTACATTATTAGTCCATGATGGGTTACTTAAATGGCTTCAAGAGTTAAACGTTTGATTAATGTTTGGGGTTTGGGACTAATCGCAGGAAATGACACGGTTAAATAAATGTCTTATATTTGTCAGTCTATGGAATCCTTTGCTTTTATCATTTTTTTATGGTCCATTGCTTGAGTGGAATATTGGCAGCATCAAATGTGCTTCGACTTGAATAGGGAGGCACTTTAAACCACGTCACTGCAATAAAGAAATTAAACAAAGATCCTCCCCCTTTTCATTTAATTTCTTTATAGCTGTGATATGTTTTTAGATTACATTTTATTACTCTGTTCTGAAGAGTACTTGTTTATAATTTTAAATTGCTTACCTTCCGTACCCTTCTGACACTTCTTTTAGGTGGAGTGTGTGGATTGTGTAGTTTAAAGGGACACTTGGCTGCCCAACTACAAACAAACAATTAAATAATTTATTGGTTATTTGACATAACCCTAATGAAAACATGCATACATTTAATTATGCATTTTTTTTATTGGGGCTATATCTAAAAACAGCTTGCAAAACTTGCAGATCTCTTGTCTGCAGCCTTTGCAAGCCATCCCCTTTTAACCCCGCCCAGACTTTCTGTGGCTGTCCAATCACAGACTTCCCAATGCAGCTCAATGAGAAGTCTTTGCAAGGCAGGTGCTCTGCGATAAGCTTATATATGCTACACATTACATATATGTTCTCGTACACACTGTCCATTATTGTTTTTGCTGGAGAGCTCTGTGATGCAAACACAATTTGTCAGGGTTATTGAAACCTTGAATTGTTGATAATTCACAAGGGAAATGCACATTTTGGGAATTGTTGGATTGGAAACTTTGCTAAATTGAAATTTTTTTCAGTTTGATTAATTTGTAATTTCCTGGGGAATTACTGGCAATTCACGATTTAGTGAGTAAATATGACTGAACAAATTATGCTACTAGGAGTGAGGGGCACAGTATAGTAGATATTGCCCTATATGTCTATAACTATAAACCTGCAAAAAGGAGCAAGAATAAGCATATAACATCTGCTAGGGGGATATGCCATCAAGCAGACCATCTAATGGGACGTTGTTTAGGTCATCTATAATATGTAGTTATATGGTTATGCTCCAAATAATGGGAGGCACTGTGTGTGAAATTATTTTATAAAACATGTAAATGTTGTTCAAAAAAGCTTACAGTTTAAGTCATTCGCTGTTATGCCTTTTTGTGTGCAAATTCTATTGATGTGCTCGGTACAATCTGAAAATGATTGCACTTTGTTTCTACAGACCTTGGAGCATCAGAAGGATTGCTAAACCTTTCTAACGGGTTATTTTATAATTTATTAAGTGGAGGAAAGTCTGATGTATTTAAAAGAGCGCATTTTAATTGCCAGTGTTGTTATAGTGAAAGGTCTCTGTGCTCCAGGTATGTTGATTGTGAGGTCATACTGGGGTTAGATCAGGGTTAAAGGGGGGATTAAAATAAGTTTGCTGGCGGAGCTAAATTAAAATGAGGGATTTTCAGTGTTGCAGGTAGTTAAGGTTAGATAGGCTTCACTTGGCTGAGAATCATGGGACTGGGAGTTACAGTCCACAGAATGCTGAAGGCCGCAGTAATAATAATGATATAATTAACCGTATGTCCCTTAAATCCCCAAGTCCCCTAACTCTTTCAACTCTCTAACTAGCCTTACACCTTTTACAAGGAGTACATTGCTGTACTCTACATGCCTGCAGCACCAGGTATATTAGAGTACCGGGAGTTGCAATAATACCTATTATCAGGAACGGAACTATAATGACAGAATTTTATATTACCTGAATTATCTGCCTCCACTATATTACCCTACACAGTTTGTCAGTGTCACTGCATTCCAGTTCTGCGGTGTGTTTACCTGTCACAGCTGTGTATGTCACTGTGCGTTGCTTTCTGTGTATTTGTTTCTGTACGGTATCATCCTCTATCTATCATCACATTGCGTTTCTCCAACTACACACTGGGGACATTTGCTCCGTAGCTGTTGTTGAATTATTAATGTAGTGGTTCTGATGTCTATAGCTTGCCCCTGTAGTCTTTTCATTGTAAATGCTACCTTTTCATTGCTTGCTCTGCATGGCGACGCTGAACGCCCCCCATAGAGATGCATTAATTAAATTACGAGATGCTAATTGGTGCAGTGTGGCGTTTTGCCGTGCATGCGCAATAGCCTTGCGATGCTTTCCTATGCGAAACATTGGATTGGCTGAGGTTATCAAGATTGATGATCTCAGCCATGGAGGTGGGGCCAGCTGCGGCAAGACTGGCACGGCGTTTGAGAAAAGGTGAGCAAAAATGACCTTTTAGCTGTAATCTGAGGCCGGTCAGGGAATTTAACGGCCACTTCAGCACCATAGTGTTAGAAATACATGATTATATTCCAAACACCATAGTGTTCCTTTAAACCAGGGGTGCCCAAACGGTAGATCCCCAGATGTTGTAGAACTACAACTCCCATAATGCTGTGCATGCCTATAACATGCCTTTAGAATGACAAGGCATCATGGAAGCTGTAGTTCTAAAACATTTGGGGATCTACCATTTGGGCACTTCTACTTTAAACCATAGCTCTATAACTACACTGTACCTTGCTTGTACATGTTATTGTAATCATTCCTTTGTTTATATTGCTGTTTAATATTCTTTTACATAATATGCTATCAATATTGTATCACTCCTGTGTGTGTTCCTTTAATTTCTGCATAAGTTGCTTCCTCGTATCTATTCTACATCTGATACTGATTGAATCTGCACTTTCTCTGACTCTATATTTTAATTTCAGCATAAGTGTAGGATCCTATTATCAGACAGAAGTTTAACCCTGGCCTTTGAAATGGAAATTTCCTTTTGAAGTCTATTTTTATTAAATGGCCATACACAATAACGCAAACAATAAAATAGCTGAAGGTGTCATATGTGACGTAACAGGAAGATGGCGCCACAAAACCTGAAGAAGAAACAGGACATGTTAATAACCGAAATGGTTAAACAAATTGCAAATGACAAATTAAGATTATAGAGCGTTTCAGATTTTAGGCCAGATTATATCCAGGCCATGTACTACTAAATTCTGTTCACTTACTGTATTTCCCTCTACTGTAATGTATCCTGTAAAGTGCTAGTTAATTGTTTATTGTCACAACTTTATTAATCAAACAGGGCTATTGACTAAAGTGAGAATTCAAAGTGAAATTTAAATTTAAGGTCAAAATAGCAGAGCTGGAAAAATTCTCTAAATCAGCCATGCTTTCAATTTGGCTAGTCTGGCCTTAAAGGGACACTATAGTCACCAGAACAACTACAGCTTATTGTATTTGTTCTGGTCAGTATAATCATTCCCTTCAGGCTTTTTGCTTTGTGATTGCCAATCCTATGTGAAAGCATTGTGATTGGCTTTGAATAACATTTCTCATGATGTCAGCCAAAGATGCAGCCATGGGGCAGAGCCAGCAGCAGCAGACTGGAATAAAGGTAAGATTTTACTCTATTAAGAGGGGGAGCTAGATGGTGTTTTTAGCACTATAAGGTCAGGAATACATGTTTGTGATCCTGACACTGTAGTGTTCAGTTCAATTTGAAATTCACTTTGAATTCTCATTTTAGTAAATAACCCTGAAAGAGAAACAAAAACTGTCTTCATTCAAACAAGTTGTAAACCATACAGCAGTGTTTCACCTGCCTATCACAAGGCAAAGAAAATACCTTTTCTAGTAACTGCAATCATATCACTCAGTCCCAGCTGCCATGTTTGGCGTATGCAATTTATTTCCAATGTGATAGGCAGATGGGAAGCTATTTTATATATTATATTTCAACCAGCTTTCAAAGAGTGGGAACAAAGCAACCCTGGAATTGCCATGTGACTAAAAAACTGGAAAACTGAGCATGCGTGGCGACCTGATGCCTGGGAGAGGTGGCTGATCTCCCTACATGGACTCGCTCCACACGACGAACCTCCTGCCGACCCGCAACCTCCCCTCTGGATCGGTGGGGGATATCCCGATCTCCACTGGGGAAGCCTCACCTACAAGAGGGGCATCTCCCTACAAACCAACTGCCACATGGCGCGTCTAAGATGGTCGCCGAACCTGAATGCATGGCCCACTCGGAAAGCCCAACGATCCAAGCCTGGAGAGCAAGCTTCGAAGCTAGATTCGATAAAGTGTGTCAAGACTTTTGTGAATGCATCGGAAAACATACCCCTAACACCGCTCTGCCTGCAGATTCAGTGATCCACACTCCTGCCCTGGAGGGCCAACGCCATTCTGGGTTGGGGACCTGTATGAAGGTAAAGCCCACCAGTCACCTACGCAGCCTAAAACACCCCCACAACCCGGAGCTACCTCGGGCATGCAGTCCAGAGATATGGAGAAGAAGGCTTCCGACACAAGTAGTAAGGGCCCCTCCTGGAGCACAGAAACTGGAGAGAGCCAAGCTCTGATGCTGCGGCCCGTACCCAGCCACCGAATGATATCGGGCCCCACCAAGAAACCCCCGGCAGCATCCTGAACTGCCTCCTGTAGCACACTAGTGGCATCGGTTGAAGTCGGGAGGATCGACCTCTAAGAAGTCGCTGCCAATGCCATTACGGGACTTTGTACACATGCCTACTCTCTAATCGTGAAAACCCTGTTTTGGCTGTTGCTATGCATAATCAGTTTATCATAATGCCTCATAAATCTCCATTCCCAGTGGTAATAATCTTGTTAATAATCTTTCTAAGAACTTTTCTTTTATTCCCCAGGGAGTAACCTTTACCATTTTTAAAAAATATTATTATTATTTGTATAGCGCCAGCAAATTCCATAGCACTGTACAATGGGTGGACTAACAGACACGTAATTGTAACCAGACAAATTGACACACAGGAACAGAGGGGTTGAGGGCCCTGTTCAATGAGCTTACATGCTAGAGGGAGTGGGGTATAGTGACACAATGGGTATAAGTAGGGCTAATGAAATAGGTTGCTAGAATCACTGAAAGTGATCAGTGAGAAATTAGTAGGTTATTTTTGACAGTTCAGGAGAGGAGTCATGGGGAAAGGGGTGAAAATCTGCTAAAAGTTTGAATGATAAGCTTTCCTGAAGAAGTGTGTTTTCAAAGATTTTTTGAAAGAGTGGAGACTGGGTGAAAGTCCTAGAACGGAAGGGAGTTCCACAGAAAGGTGCAACCCTGGAGAAGTCTTGGAGGCGAGCATCAGATGTGGGAGTACGGTTAGAGGATAGACGTAAGTCTTCGGCAAAGCGCAGGGGCCTCGATGGGACATACTTGTGTATAGGGAGGATAGGTAGGTTGGAGCAGCATTATGTAGGGACTTGTAAGCAAGCACCAGAGTCTTAAACTGAGCCCTACACCTAACTGGAAGCCAACGTAGGGACTGACAAATAGGAGAGGCGTGGGAGGTGCGGGCGGACAGGAAAATGCATTACTATAATTTACTGCCCAGCTACTCTGTCCTAGTGTAAGGTCTGCCTGGTATCTTGTCACGCTGGCCATGCCTGCATATGCCCTCAGTTAAGCAACGCTGTCTTTAGTTAAAGTACTCTGTGAGCATGTTATATTAATCTCCCCCAGCATGGCCAGCTTGTGTGTAGCAATCTACCAACCGTTACTATATCTAAACCTTAAAAAATGTGCCACTATCTCAATGCCACATCTGTGAAAGCCTGTGATAATATTGTGACTACATATTCCGTTGTGGCATTGTATGCTGTCTTGTGAATCTGTGCACAAAAACAAAACAAAACAAAAGCTAAAAGATCAAAATGAACTTTGATTTTGCAGCTGTTTAGTAGATAGCTCCCTAATTTGCTATGCTTATATGCCATATTTATGGATGCCAAATAAGGGAGCTATCTACTAAACAGTGTCATAATTTGGTATCCTTTAACATGGCAATCCCACATAAGGGTACCAAATTAGGGAGCTGTTGTGTTTAGTAGATAGCGCCTTCATTTGGTATTGTTAAACATGGCAATCCCACATAAGGGTACCAAATTAAGGCGATATCTCTTAAAAGATCACTATAGTGTCAGGAAAACAAAGCGGTTTTCCTGATACTATAGTGCCCTGAGGGTGCCCCTCCCGTTCAGCAGCTTACTTTAATCCAGCACCAGGCTCCCTCGACGCTGGTGACCTCTCCTCCCCCGCCGACGTCAGCTTCCGAGTGGAGCGGAATGCGCATGCGCGGCAAGTGCCGCGCGCGCATTCAAAGAGTCTATAGGAATGCATTTCTCAATGCTTTCCTATGGACGCTCTGCGCGATGGATGGGAAATTCGCATCCAGCATCGCAGATGCGCCTCTAGCGGCTGTCACGCCCTAATGTAAATATAGCATGTGAAGGGTTAAAACCTGAGGGACATTGGGTGGCAGAGCCGGACCTCTGAGCTGGCAAGACGTGGAAAGCCAGAGCTCCTGAAACAAAGCTGGATTTTGGGGTATTTTACCTGTTATTGGGGCTTCCACGGACAGCAACCCACATAACGAAGGTCAGGAGACCCGGGCTTGCAAAACCGAACGCAAGCCAGCACTCACTCACCCGGAGAGCCCGGGAGCTCCGTTGCGGCCTACCTGGGATGAGGCAGTGGGGGAGGCGGCCGATCCACCCGCGCTACTACCCGGGGTCTGGCACTGCAGCACTCCTACCCCCCCCCTTGACTGGTGGCTGTTAACCCAGTCCACTTAAAGCTTCCTAGAACGACTAAGCTAACACTTACCACTCAGACAAGACCGCTGAGCAAAATACAGCCGCTGCAAAATGGCAGATGTCATTCCCTTGCAATTAAACTCGGTGAGTCCCAAGCAAGCAACCACCAAAGACCACATGGCAGACATCCTGAAGAAGCTGGATGCCATATTCCACCATTTCTGGCTCAGATTAAAGCACCGCTCCCAAGCTACTGAGGCAAGCAAGCGTAAAGGAGCCGGGAACTCAGCGCGACTGCCTGAGAGGAGACCTACTCAAGGCGGCACTCCAGCGAGGAAACACACGAAACCTACAGCTCGCCTTCCCAGGCTGAGAGCCACAAGGGGCAGGTTTAGGGTTAGAGTTTTTTTAATTTCAGGACAAAATGAATGCTGCCTGAGTTTGTTGGACCTTATCCTACTAGTCAGTAGCTGCTATTTGCTGTAATTAAAGGGGCATCCTAAGTACCGTAACTGCTACATGTCATCGTAGTGATTATGGTGCTATTAAGTTGTGTAGGTCATCCCCAGGTTCTAAGTCAAACTTTTTTAGAGTGTTTGACTAAAACTGAGAATCCTCGAGGTAACCAATGCCTGATCTGCACTTATCTATAGTAGTTATGGTGTCTAGAGTACAGCTTTAAAGGGACACTCTAAGCACCAATACCACACAGCTTAATGCAGTGGTTTTGGTACAAAGAGAATGTCCATGCAGCCTCAGTAATGTAAACACTACAATTTTTGAGAAAAGGCAGTGTTTTCACATGTCCCTAATGGCTGCCACTAGAGACAATTCCTGTTGCTGCCAATGCATCATCGTAGGGCGGACATTCTGAATGCTCCTTATAATGATGCATTGAGCTAATGCAGCTCTATGAAGAGATGCTGAGTGGAGCAGCGCTGTGATTGCCGTGCATGCGCAGTAGTCCCCCAATGCTATGAACTAAGCTGGCGAAAGGTGCGGTCTAGGGTAAAAATGGAGCATATATTTTCTATTAGCATTACAGGGGTGTTATTAGGAAAACACTCATACATGTTTGTATATTGTAGCTAGTGGGGTAGGCAACATTCGGCACTCCAGATATTGTCGAAGACATCTCCCCTGATGTTTTGCCAGGTGTAGGAGCACTATGGGAGATGTAGTCCACAACATCTGGAAGGCTGCAGGTTGCCTTACCCCTGCACTTTAGAGTGTTCCTAAGAATACATTATTTTAAAGACACACATATTTAAAAGAGACACACATATTTAAAAAGAAAGGAAGCGAGAGAAACACACAAAAATAAATAAAATGTGTGTATGTGTGAATATCATGCTCCCTGCTATTTGTGAATTAGAAGCTCAGAGCGACATGGTGTCTGTGATCACTGGAAATGAATAGGAGCTCAGACTCTGATATAAACAATGTCTCAGTCTCTAATATTAGCAGTCTCTCGGGTTATAATAAAAGCCGTAGCTCTGGCTCTAATAATAGTGATATGTTTTGCTCTAATAAAAGAAGACTATTTGGCGCTATTTAAAGCAGGCTCTTATAGACACAGACTCTCACACTCTAATAGAAACAGTCTTGGAGGTTGTAATATTAGCAGTCTCACTAGCTCCTGAGGAAGCAGTCTCTTTTGTTCCAGTAGAAGCAGATCTAGTATTAACTGTCTCTTTGAGTAGTATTAACTGTCTAGTATTAACTGAGTCTTTGACTCGTAGTAGCAGTCTCTGCTACTCTAATATTAGCACTCTCTTTGTCTTGAGTAGAAGCAGTCTCTTCTCTAATATAAGCAGTCTATCTTGCTCCACTCCAAGCAGTCGCTGTGGTTGTAGTATTACCAGTCTCTGCTGCTCCAACATTAACAGTCTCTCTTGCTCCAGTAGAAGCAGTCTCTTATTTGCTGTCTCTCTGGCTCCAGTAGAAGCAGTCTCTTATTAGCAGTCTAACTTGCTCCAGTAGAAGCAGTCTCTTATTAGCAGTCTACCTTGCTCCAGTAGAAGCAGTCTCTTATTTGCAGTCTCTCTTGCTCCAGTAGAAACAGTCTCTTATTAGCAGTCTAACTTGCTCCAGTAGAAGCAGTCTCTTGTTAGCAGTCTACCTTGCTCCAGTAGAAGCAGTCTCTTATTTGCAGTTTCTCTTGCTCCAGTAGAAGCAGTCTCTTAATAGCAGTCACTCTTGCTCCAGTAGAGGCAGTCTCTTCTCTAATATAAGCAGTCTATCTTGCTCCACTCCAAGCAGTCTCTGTGGTTGTAGTATTACCAGTCTCTGCTGCTCCAACATTAACAGTCTCTCTGACTCAAGCAGAAGCAGTCTCTGCTGTTATAATACTAAGTCTCTGACTCCAGTAGAAGCAGTCTCATCTTCTCTAATATTATCAGTCTCGATCTCTAACTCCAGTAGAAGCAGTCTCTTCTCTAATATTAGCAGTCTCTGTTGTCCTAATAGTCTCTCTTGCTGCAGAAGTATTTTCTCTAATTGCAGTCTCTGTTGCTACAGTAGAAGCAGTCTATCAGTAAAACAATATTTCAGCAGATGCAGACACAGACAGTCTATCTGTGGCAATCAGACTCTAATTGAATCTGCCACTCAGAAGCAGGAAAACACATGTCTTTCTCTGTCAGAAGTGCTGTCTACAAACAAACAGCCTGTCTCTTTTTTTTTTTTTCCAGAAGCATGCCGTCTCTCCAGAATTCTAACACATGTCAGAGTGTGCAGCAATCAGTGCTCTCTCTTTGCTCTGAGAACCTGGCAGCTGTCTCCTCTCTCGCTCTGAATACTAATCTCTGGGACTCTCTTTCTCAGGTCTGATCTCTCCTCTTGCTCTCATATTCTCACAGAATAACAATCTGTTGCAGGCTGCTCTCTCACACTTTCCCTTTCACACCCTGTTTGACAGTCATTCCTCTCTAAATTTTCATTCAGTTCTTTTTTTTAAATTTGCACCCCCATTCCATTCTCAGCACCCCCCTCCCACTCTTCTTCTTTCCCATCCCCCTACTCATTTCTCCCTCTGCCTTTTACTCTGAACCGGTTTATAATAGAGAGATCATTGACTCACCTCTCCCCCCCACCCCACCTCTATATACACATCTCTACAGAGAACAGTCCAGTGCCATACACAAGGAATTTACTTTAAAACATGCAGCCCAGAAGACTTACCTTGCTCCTACCTTGAGACTTTATACTTCCTCCTAATGTCCTACATGCCAAAGAAGAGAAGGAGGTCCCATCCCCTTACACTCCAAAATTCTGGACTTGTACATGAAAACAAGGTCAAAGTTCTACATGGAGTTTAATAATGAGATTTTTGTTCCGACCTGAAGATACAAGCCAGCAGTATCACCTCTAGGAGAATCAGACAAACTATCCACTTTAATAGTGAGAATTATTAATCCACAGCTTCCTGAAGGATTAATTAACAGCTTTCTAAATTACCAGAGTAGGAACCTAGAACCAAACCTAATTCAGCACTGGAAACCTCAGCTTAATGTTAGTTCACTGGGATTCTCAAGGATCTCTCTGAAGGTACCAGTAGCACCTGGAACTTGGAAGCCCAAGAATAAAATTATATTATGCATCATTCAGGTGGAGCCTGTGGACATCTGTGGACACTTCTCTAGAGATGCAAAACTGGAGACTGGACCATTAGATGCTCAAAAGAGAGCAGACTGGACAGTTATCACCTGGGCATCACAGCTAAAGTTCACCGAGAAGTGTGTTAGAGTAAAAGGTGATAGAATGGACCTGGAGAAGGATGTTCAACCATTGCCTCCACGTTACAGATTCCGTGACCTCTTCATGGGAGAATGGCAGGAAGACAGGTACGAAGAATGTAGAATGTTCCATAGTCAGAATGCATTGATATTGTATAAAGGAATATATTTATATGTTTCATTAAACAATGGGCTGTGCTGTGTATAATGTAATAGAAAGGAGCTGTGTAAATACAGATATTACTAGGATCCCATCCCAGAAGGAGCCGCGCTGTGTATAATGTAATAGAAAGGAGCTGTATCAATACAGATATTACTAGGATCCCACCCCAGAGGGGGCTGCGCTGTGTATAATGTAATAGAAAGGAGCTGTATAAATACAGATATTACTAGGATCCCACCCCAGAGGGGACTGCGCTGTGTATAATGTAATAGAGAGGAGCTGTATAAATACAGATATTACTAGGATTCCACCCCAGAGGGACTGCACTGTGTATAATGTAATAGAAAGGAGCTGTATAAATACAGATATTACTAGGATCCCACCCCAGAGGGGGCTGCGCTGTGTATAATGTAATAGAAAGGAGCTGTATAAATACAGATATTACTAGGATCCCACCCCAGAGGGGGCTGCGCTGTGTATAATGTAATAGAAAGGAGCTGTATAAATACAGATATTACTAGGATCCCACCCCAGAGGGGGCTGCGCTGTGTATAATGTAATAGAAAGGAGCTGTATAAATACAGATATTACTAGGATCCCACCCCAGAGGGGGCTGCGCTGTGTATAATGTAATAGAAAGGAGCTGTATAAATACAGATATTACTAGGATCCCACCCCAGAGGGGGCTGCACTGTGTATAATGTAATAGAAAGGAGCTGTATAAATATAGATATTACTAGGATCCCACCCCAGAGGGGCCTGCGCTGTGTATAATGTAATAGAAAGGAGCTGTATAAATACAGATATTATTGGGATCCCACCCCAGAGGGGGCTGCGCTGTGTATAATGTTACAGAAAGGAGCTGTATAAATAAAGATATTACTAGGATCCCACCCCAGAGGGGTCCACACTGTGTATAATGTAAGAGAAAGGAGCTGTATAAATACAGATATTACTAGGATCCCACCCCAGAGGGGGCTGCGCTGTGTATAATGTAATAGAAAGGAGCTGTATAAATACAGATATTACTAGGATCCCACCCCAGAGGGGGCTGCGCTGTGTATCATGTAATAGAAAGGAGCTGTATAAATACAGATATTACTAGGATCCCACCCCAGAGGGGGCTGCGCTGTGTATAATGTAATAGAAAGGAGCTGTATAAATACAGATATTACTAGGATCCCACCCCAGAGTGGGCTGCGCTGTGTATAATGTAATAGAAAGGAGCTGTATAAATACAGATATTACTAGAATATGAGAAGTCAGACGACCAGCTAGAAAGCCATACTTCTATTTTAGAGCGATAGGTTGTAGGGCCCCTGCAAGCTATCACACTGTAAATGACCCCCTCCCTCTCAGAGCGACCTGCGGTGTCCATTTTGTGGAGTTCTTGCTGCCAGGTACTCACCCTGTGTGGTGCTCTCTTTGTGGGTTAGAGGAGGCCCAGGAAGTGACATTACTTAGTGCCCATTCCTGCAGAGCACTATGACTGTTAGGAGCTGCAGCAGCCAGGTAGGCTCCTTATAAATGTTTTCTACAACCACACAGCATCTCTGCATCCACCACAGCCATCCCCCACAGTCGTCCCTTGCACCCACCACAGCCCCCACCCCCAAAATCACCACAACTCCCCAGCACCAACCACAGCCTTTCATGCACCTTTCCTCAACCCACCACAACCCAAGCAATTGCCAAAAGCCGAGCTGGCCTGGGGCCCCAAGACAACGACCAGGGACGTATTACCCGCGAGGCAAACAAGGCATTTGCCTTGGGCGGCACTTTCCAGGGGGCGGCAAAAAAAGCCTCCATGTCCATTTTGCTTGGGGCCCCCAAATTCCTTCAAATGCCCCTGCCCGCAGACCTCTTCTGCAACCGCCACTGCCCCCCTGCTCCCACCACAGCCCTCCATGCTACCCCCACAACCCTCCCTGCATCCTTCACCCTCCTCTGCACTCACAACAACCCTTCATGCACACTCTCTGCACCCCCCAATCCTCACCTGCACCAACAAAGCTTCTCTGCACCCACCAGAGCCCTCCCTGTACCCCCACAGCGCTTCCTGTATCCTCATAGCCTTCCCCTGCACTCCCCACAGTCCTCCATGAATCCTCTATAACCCCCCTGCATCCCCACAGTCCTACCCTGCACTTACCACAACCCCTTTGCACCCACCACAGCCCTTCACGCATCCACCAGATACTCCACTGCACCCACCACAGCCCTCCATGCACCAACCTCAGACAGTATACTTTCTTGCATCAACTACAACCCCCTCCTTCCCTGCACCCAGCTCAGCCCCACTTCACCCACCACAGCCCCTATGCCCCCGGCACCCATTACAGCTCTTAAGCTTTCTTGCACCCACCTCCGCCTCTATCTGTCCCTGTATCACCTCTCACCCTCTAAAGCCCCATATGTCCCCCACCTGCACTTTCCTCAGCCACTATGTCCCCTGCCCAGCTCCCACCACAACCACTATGCCCCCCGGTACCCATTACAGCTCTTATGCTTTCTTGCACTCACCTCAGCCTCTATCTGTTCCTGTATCACCTCACAGTCTACAGCCCCATATGCCCCCCCCCCCACACTTACCTCAGCCACTATGTCCTCTACCCAGCTCCCACCAGCAACTATGCCCCCCTGGCACCAACCACAGCTCTTATGCCTTCCTGCACCCACGACAACTCCTATCTGTCCTGCACACACCTCAGCCCCTATGCCATGTGCAGTCACCACAGCCCTATGTTCCTGCTGCACCAATAACAGCCTATGCCTTCTCTTCACCCACCACAACTTGTATGCCCTCCCTTCACCCACAACAGCCCCTATGCATTCCTACACCCACTATAGCCCCCATCCCTCCCTGTATCCATCTCAGCCCTCTTCACCCATCATAGCTCCTATATGTTCTTGCACCCATCACAGCTCCTATGCCTTCTTTCACCCATCACAGCCTCTATCCCTCACTGTACCCAGGGCCAGTGCAAGGATTTTTGGCTACACAGGCAAAGATGCATTTTGCTGCACCCCTTGAAAAAAATTGCGTCTTTACCTGTGTGTCTTGTAACCCCCCTTTTGATTTACTTACCCTCTTTAGAATATTTTATCCCCCCTTTAGTATGTCTTACACACTCTTGTGTCTCTTATAACCCCCCTTGTGTATTTCTTTTCCGCAGCCCCTTTGTATGTCTCCCCCCCCATTATTTTTGCGTGGAAGGGGACATGGGCTGAGGAAGTGGGACAGGGGCTGAGGAGGGGGATAAAAAAAACAAAAAAACTAAAGTGTATTCCCCCACTACCCCCCCGAGTCTTAACTTAGGCCAGGGAAGGGTGGGCATGGGGCAGGAACCAGGAGCAGGAGCCAGCAGGAGCAGCAGCCAGTAAAGTTGGCCACTCCTGATGATGTCTGCTCTTCTCCCAGACTCCCATTGTTTCCTGTGAGAAGAGCAGTGAAATTCATGCCCCCTCCTCCTGACATCATCAGGAGAGGCGGGCTGACTCCACTGGCTGCGGGCTGCAGGGAGAGAGGTAAGTTGAAAAATTTGAGTCCCCAGCCAGAGGCAGTGGATTCAGATTTTTGCGCTCCCCCCTCCTTTGGCGCCCTAAGGCATCTGCCTTTGCCGACTATGGACGTGCCAGCCTTGATTGCACCCATCTCACCCACTACAGCCCAAATGCTTTTCTGCAACCACAACAGCCCCTGTCCTTCCCTATTCTAACAAAATTCCCTCTGCCCCCTGCTCTCCTTACAGCACTTATCCCTCCCTTTCCTCATCTTAGCCCACCTGTACACACCTCAGCCCCCCTGCATTCACCACAGCCACCATGCCCACTGCACCCATCCATCTACCATGCCCCTGCAACCACCACAGCCACCATGCCCCCTGCACCCACCCATCTACCATGCCCCTGCAACCACCACAGCCACCATGTCCCCTGCACCCACCCATCTACCATGCCCCTGCAACCACCACAGCCACCATGTCCCCTGCACCCACCCATCTACCATGCCCCTGCAACCACCACAGCCACCATGCCTAGAAGTCAATATAAATAATGCCAAATGAGTCCAATGGCAGTAAAAAAGAGAAAGAAATGTACTAAATGTCCCTATGTGGTTATAGAGGGAGCACAATATAGGAAAAGTGTATATATATAAAGATAGATAGAAAAATGGCAGCATGAATGGTTAAAGGGTGCACAGAGAGGCAAAGACCTAAAGAAAGAGAATAAACTAGAAATATAATTCTAGATATGCATATAGATCGCCTAAAACACCCCTTCACAATACTGCTCCAATTAAACCTTTACCATACATCTAACAGCTGCTTCAAGGCAGCATATCTATTCCCCCTTATTAGCTAAAAAGAGCCAGCATATTCACTCAGGGACATCTCCAAGCTAGAAAAATAAAGTACATAAAGTTAAAGTCTATTAGAGCTAAAGTCTCAAAATCAGTAAAGTAGCGTCGGCTAAAAACTGTCTAAACTCAATTCAGGAGATTAGCGTCATCTGGGCCACACCAGTGTGTGGATTGGTATCAACATTGCGAGCTTGTAACCATGCAGAGGGCTTGTAAAAAGTTAAATAAAAGTTAAAACAGTGTAAAATAAAATAATATATACTTAGATCATATATATATATATATATATATATATAATGTATATGACCTAAGTGTGTGTGTGTATATGTGTGTATATATAGACATAGCAGAAATGACCGCACTCCAAGGACTTTATAGAGATTTTCAAATAAAATTTAACTTTTATTCAATCCATTTAAAAAGTCAACGTTTCAGCTCCCACATGGAGCTTTCATCAGGACAAAACATGTTTTATATCGATATCAAAATACACTTAGAACGAAATAATATATATCTTTATACATAAATATGTATGTATGTATGTATATATATGTATTTTAATTCTACATATATATTTATGTAATATTTTTACATAATTAAGTCATTTTATTAATTACAATTCGCGGGACCTGCCTGATAACCCAGGCAGAAAGTCCATAGAATTTAATTTGCTAGCACTGTATTCAACTCTGTAACTTTTGAAGACACCATAAAACCTGTACATGTGGGGTACTGTTTTACTCGGGAGACTTTGCTGAATACAAATATTAGTGTTTCAAAACAGTAAAATGTATTACAACGATGATATTGTCAATGAAAGTGACATTTTTTGCATTTTTCACACACAAATGGCACTAACACTGTCGATATAATTGTTGTGATCCGTTTTACGGTTTTGAAACACTAATATTTGTGTTCAGCGAAGTCTCCCGGGTATAACAGTACCCCTCATGTACAGGTTTTATGGTGTTTTCAAAAGTTACAGAGTCAAATAAAAGGCTTGTGTTTCAGTTTTTTCATATTAAAATTCGCCAGATTGGTTACGTTGCCTTTGAGACCGTATGGCAGGCCAGGAATGAGAATTAACCCCATGATGGCATACCATTTGCAGTGACTACTAAAAAAGACTTGACATACCCCATTTTCAATACTTTGGGTTGTCTACTTTTGCAAATGGAATGCCATCATAGGGGTAATTGTCATTCCTGGGCTATCATACGGTCTCAAAGACAACGTAACCAGTCTGGCGAATTTTAATGTGAAAAAAACTGAAAAATTTTACATGCTATATTTGACCCTGTAACTTCCCATAACACCGTAAAACCTGTACATAGGGGGTACTGTTGTACATGCGAGACATCGCCGAATACTAATATGTGTATTTTATTATAGTAAAAGCAAACAGTATTATGACATTCACAGTTAAAATGTCATGCAGAATTACAAAAATAACATTTCTTAATTTCTCACATAATTTTTTTAATATTTTATTCATATTAAATTTTGTTTCATAGCTAAATATTTCATGTTAAATGAAAGCCCTATTTCTCCTGAATAAAATTATATAAAATAAGTTTGGGTGCACTTAATATGAAAGAGGTGAATTACGGTTGAACAGACCATCAAAATACACATATTTTATAGTCAAATTCCAAGTTTTGTTTACGTTTTCTTTTGATCGAAATGTGTACATTTGGCTCAGTCTTAAAGGGTTAACTTATGTTAACTGGCTTTTGGAGGAGCCTGTTTGCCAGCCTCCTACCCTATGACTTGGGTCCAGGGGGGGTGGAGGATGGCGAGATCCCAACCCAACTGCGGCGGTTTGTGGGGTCTACGGTGCTGATGGTGTATAGTGGAGTGCTTGGAGTCCTCGGTGAGCAGTAGGAGCATCGATTGGTGGAGGCACCTGGTTGGGTGCAATTAAAATGAATTATTGATATAAATAATACATTTGTTTTAAGTCCTTTACAGGTGGTCACATGCTGAGAGGCTAGTAGTAAAATATGTAACTGCTATGAAGAAAGGCTCAGGAGTATTGGTTTCCTGATCTGTTATTTAACACCGTCAGATAAAACTCAGATAATGCATAAATATCCCTTTTTTAATCCTCTACAAATCAGCAGATGTTTACAGACTGCAAGCGGTGTGTGACTGTGCATGCAGAAGTACATAGCTGGCTTAGCACTAGGCGATCTCACTCCCTATCTTTAAATAACATAAATAGCAGTTAACCTTTTCATGCCTACGGATATGAATACGCCATATGGAACGCATTAAACCAGAAGTGCATGTTAACACGAATTAGAAAAGTTGATACTATTGGCTAAGTACATTTAGAGTGCATGCTTTTAAGACCATCAATGTGTAATGAAAAGTGGTCGTAGAAGCTGCTGCTCTGATTCTACTGTTAACAAATAACAGTGTCACCTTTGTTCTACACGTCATCTGTATTTTGTTTTTGTTTTCATAATTCAAATGTTCTTGCTATTTTTTTTAAATAGGAGCCCAGAAAGAAGTAGAGAAGGGAAGAGTAGAGGGGACAGTGGTAGGCATATGACAATGTGTAATTACCGATGCATAGAATTTCAGCATTGCTTCAAGAGCCTCTTATACAGAGGTTTTATGGCTGTGTGTTCCTCACATCCCTGTGATACCCAACCTCCCTCCTTCTGATAAAACTACAGCATCCAGGGAGCTGGGATGTTGGTGTGGAGGACAACATACCACACGTAGAATGTACAAACTAAATGGGCTGCAGGAGCATTAAAAGAACACTTTAGCGTTAGGAATACAAATGTGTATTCCTAATGCTATAGTGCCCAGTTGGCCATTTAGGTCCCCGACTCCAACCTGCAGAGAGAAAAAAAAAAGTATTTTACTTACCGTATTTTCCGGCGTATAAGACGACTGGGCGTATAAGACGACCCCCAACTTTTCCAGTTAAAATATAGAGTTTGGAATATACTCGCCGTATAAGACTACCCCTCTTCCAATGCACACCAAATAAAAATTAGCCATGATGTACAGTGAGCAGACAGAGCTACACAGCAAGACATTAAATAATAATAATCTGAAATAGCATTTAAAGCCCAGGTATGTGCCAGGCTGTTTGGGCATATAATCCATGCCTGCTGGTCCAGCACACAGGAGGCTAATTGCGATATATTCTTTTTACTCCCCCCCTCCATTCTTTTTATTCCCCCCCCCCCAATCCTCCCTACGTTCTTCTCACCTCCCCTTCCCTGTGCAGAGTGGGTGGCCGAGCTCCTCTTCGTCCTGTCACTCAGTTTGCACTTCCTTTCAGTCCGGCCGGGAACAGGTAATTGAATCTCCTGTACCGCGCGGTACCCGGCCGGACTGACAGGACGAAGAGGAGCTCGGCCACCCACTCTGCACAGGGAAGGGGAGGTGAGAAGAGAGGCAGTGCGGCAGCCGTCTGAGTGCTCTCTATAGAGCGCTCAGGCGGCTGCAGCATTAGAAGGGCCGGCGATGGGGGCGCAGGGTGCCCCCGGCAGCTATATAGACCCTATACCCGGCGTATAAGACGACCCCCGACTTTGGGGAAGATTTTCCAGGGTTAAAAAGTCATCTTATACGCCAGAAAATACTGTACCTTTTTTTCCCTGCTGTGTCGGTGTGGCGGAATATACCGCTAATTTTGTGTTTTTACCTTTTGTATCTGTTCGGGAGTTATGGTATCCGAACACCCTGCATTCGACTACTGAACGAGGACCACCCTGGTACCCCATTAGAACGTTCTCACCTCGTAACCTAAGTGTGAAACCACAAGGGAAATAATTAATTAATGCTCCCCTGGGTGGCTGCCATTTCGTATAACCGAACGCACATGGTCGGCAAAAGAGTGGCCATTTTGTCTCCTGAACGTGGGCATCGGCACTTCATCATCGCATGACTGCCTCTTTTCAGGTAGGCACTCGCACGAACCCCAGTAAAGGTTATACTGCTGCCAATTCTATTTCCCCCACCAACTATGCGAATGACGGTCGGGAGATGGGAACTACCGACTGGCGGGAGCATTTGTACACTGGAATCAAAAGAATCCCTTGCATGGCTTTCGCACAGGAACCTCCAAACAGAGACCAGCTAGGGCACCTATTTCCCTGGAACTGTTTTGAGCTATCTCCTCATGTCCGGCTGGTAAAAACTTTACCCCGGTGGCAATCCAATTCCACCGATCTGAGTGATATTTGGACATGTTTTACACTCAGACCAGGGCTATCTGGGGATATAACTTTTGTGGGGTTCCTAGTTATGATGGGGGTACTTTTGGGGTACTGTATACAGTTGCAAGAAAAAGTATGTGAACCCTTTGGAATGATATGGATTTCTGCACAAATTGGACATAAAATGTGATCTGATCATCATCTAAGTCACAACAATAGACAATCACAGTCTGCTTAAACTAATAACACCCAAAGAATGAAATGTTGCCATGTTTTTATTGAACACACCATGTAAACATTCACAGTGCAGGTGGAAAAAGTATGTGAACCCTTGGATTTAATAACTGGTTGAACCTCCTTTGGCAGCAATAACTTCAACCAAACGTTTCCTGTAGTTGCATATCAGACGTGCACAACGGTCAGGAGTAATTCTTGACCATTCCTCTTTACAGAACTGTTTCAGTTCAGCAATATTCTTGGGATGTCTGGTGTGAATCGCTTTCTTGAGGTCATGCCACAGCATCTCAATCGGGTTGAGGTCAGGACTCTGGGCCACTTCAGAAGGTGTATTTTCTTCTGTGCTTTGGGTCATTGTCCTGTTGCAACACCCATCTTCTGTTGAGCTTCAGCTGGTAGACAGATGGCCTTAAGTTCTCCTGCAAAATGTCTTGATAAAACTGGGAATTCATTTTTCCTTCGATGATAGCAATCCGTCCAGGCCCTGACGCAGCAAAGCAGCCCCAAACCATGATGCCCCCACCACCATACTTCACAGTTGGGATGAGGTTTTGATGTTGGTGTGCTGTGCCTTTTTTTCGCCACACATAGTGTTGTGTGTTTCTTCCAAACAACTCAACTTTGGTTTCATCTGTCCACAGAATATTTTGCCAGTACTGCTGTGGAACATCCAGGTGCTCTTGTGCAAACTGTAAACGTGCAGCAATGTTTTGTTTGGACAGCAGTGGCTTCCTCTGTGGTATCCTCCCAGGAAATCCATTCTTGTTTAGTGTTTTACGTATTGTAGATTCGCTAACAGGAATGTTAGCATTTGCCAGTGACTTTTGTAAATCTTTAGCTGACACTCTAGGATTCTTCTTCACCTCATTGAGCAGTCTGCGCTGTGCTCTTGCAGTCATCTTTACAGGACGGCCACTCCTAGGGAGAGTAGCAGCAGTGCTGAACTTTCTCTATTTATAGACAGTTTGTCTTACCGTGGACTGATGAACAGCAAGGCTTTTGGAGATACTTTTATAACCCTTTCCAGCTTTATGCAAGTCAACAATTGAAGATTATGTTAGCGCAGTGTACTAATAATCTTAATTTTAATAATGACAGGAGGCGAATATTTGCATTAACTTTCTTTACTAACTCCATAGCAGCAAAGAAAAATAGTTTAAAGAAAGAACCAATCAGATTGAGTCAGAGCGTATATAAGTTGCAGCCTAGCCAATCATTTCCTCTTGACTAATGCGACATCACAAGTTCATAGTATGACAAAACGTGTCCCGAGTCAACTTGAATCAACTAGTCCAACGTGGAAAGAAATCCAGTATTCTTCATTAAACATAAGACTCGTTAACTGATTCCGGTCTATTCGTAGTCTTGTTAAGCTGAAAGGAGAAAGGAGACTAGTATCAGTGATACGGAACAGACCGTATGAAATTAATGTTTATATGAATGTTGACAATTTTAACTGATGAACTTGGTTATCCAGAATGTTTTATGCTAGTCACTTCACTTTGGTAGGAAAACAGAAGTATTGAGTACCGTAAAACATCTCACGATATAGCTATATATACTAGTATCAAGTTTGTCCCCCTTAAAATCTACTTAGCTCACTAGGGTGGGAACGTCAAGATGAAGGGAGAGAAAATAGTCGCCTCCTGTCATTATTAAAATTAAGATTGTTAGTACACTGCGCTAGCATAATCTTCAATTTTACCACATGACAGGAGGCTTCATATTTGCATTTTTTAATGCTTAGGTAGAAGGGCGAATGAGGCGTTAGACGACGGACGGAAATAGAATGTCTGAAACGTCGATTCACGTGACCAGTCGGCAGTTTGCAGGATGTCTGATAGAGATGCGCCTGCCAAAAAAGCAGCACGAAGATGGCTCGGCCATACAATTGAGCCACTATTCGAGTTCTTGGCGTACCTCGTTCATTAACGGGAACAGTGCTGTGCAGCGCCACTCTGTGGAGAGGGCCGCATTGGTGTTCCCGAGAAAACCGAAGCCTCTCTGGGTCCATTCTCGGATGTCATGTGCCCATTCTCTTATCATGTCCGCATTAAAAGAGTCCGCCCTGGCGTAGGCATCGTCCGCCAAATACATTACACGGGCCAAAGGCCCCATCGTGTCCAGGAGCTTGTCTTGTGCCCCTTTTAGACTCCTACCTATCCCTCTGCGGGGGTCCTGACCTCCCTGCTCCATGAATGTCAGCATAAGTTGATCGAATTCTGGTGTGAAGGCTACCTTATTGGGTAATGATGGTCTTGGGCATTCTGCTCTCATCCGCTTGCGTACGTGTTTCTCTAGGGGCTTGCGGATCCAGAAATGCATAAACCTGAGGAGGTGCTCAGGTGGGGCCCATTCCCTTGAGCGGGGGTGCCGGATATTTCTGGGATCGAACATCTTGTGCCCTGTGGTGTCCAGGAATACCTCTTGGTCCTGCGTGATGGTTGAGGCGGAGGCTTCTTCGTCTCCTTTACCCTGGGGCTCAGCCAGGAAGGTCTCCGTGACGTAGGCTTTGGAGCCCCAATCGCCTTCGTCCGAGTCGGAGATGTCCGCCTGCCATTCATCCAGGATGGAGAGGGAGTGTGGTATGTCTTTTTCCTCATCCAAGGAGATTTCCTTAGTGGGCTTTAGTGCCATAGGGTGTTTACTGCGCTTCAGAGGCGCCTTGCCTTTATTGGAGGCCTTTTTTGATACCTCACCCTTCCAGTGGCGTTTAGCCGGGCTGTGCTTCTCCTGATAGGAGTCATCCGACTCTTCTGAGTCTTCTTTATCACGAGGTCGTCTACTAACCGGCTTGTTAGTTTCAGCGGCCGGTGTTAATACTTTTGCCATTGCCTTTTCCAAGGAAGCGGCCACTGCCGCATTAATCATGGCTTGGAGGTCATTTGGGTTCTGATTATCCTCCATAGTCAGGGCACTGACAGGCACAGGATTGTGTGTGTATATATATATATATATATATATGTGGAATTTGTGTGGGAGGGGTTTATGACAGGCCGGTGGCCGTATATATTGTCGCCAGTGGCGTGCGACAATCGGACTCTGTAATACTGGGGCTCACCCAGTCGGTCGAAACTGCTTGAACAGGTTCCGTTAGGCAGCACTGAGGGATCGTTCCCAAATGGGGTCTTACCCCTAGCCAGGTTACTGGGTAAAAAACCTAACTGGCTGTCCCACTCCCTAGGGTAATAACACCCACCTTGTACACTCCAAATCTGTAGTCACTTCCAGCTGTCAGAAGGCCTTGTGAGTTGGACTCCCACAGTAGCACCAACGAAATGGCCGCCGCATACTTAATGGTTCCAGTCTGGCTGAGAGAAGGAATTAGCGGAGGTAACCAGTTGGGTTACCCATGGTCTGCTACAGTCAGTCTACGCTGGGAATCTCTGCCTCTTTGGATGAGATCATTGAGACCGATGATCTCCATAGGAAAGCATTGGTAGGCTAGTGCGCATGCTCGGCAAATCAGTCACTGCGCCAGTGATGGAAATAGAGTTTTTCTAATGATTGTCAGTGTCACAGCCTCTAGAGGCATTTAAGCCCTGCAATGAAGACATTGCAACCAGGGGAGTTGCTAGGTAGCAGAAAAGACCAGGGACTTCTGCCCAAAAACTTTTTATTTTAAGCCCGCCCCAATGCCCAGCCGTAAACTACATCATATAAAGTACTAACTGACACAACTGGCTCACACACAAAAGATATTACAAATGAAGAAAAGGCACACATTGTTACATATATATATATATAAAAAAATATAATTGTGCACATACAAATACACACACAGTTACACACTTAAACACTCACAGATACACACAAATTGTTGCACATATACATGCTATAACAACTATATTAGTAAAATCCCATGAATGTTGGGCAAATGTAACATCCCCAGGATGTACTTGGAAAGCAGACCAGATCTGAATATACATTTCCTGGTTAAATACTTAGTTTTTATTATTATTACACATATACACAGTCAAACGCACACAGTTACACTTACATATACACACGCTATTACACATATATAGACCCATAGATACACACACACACACACACACAATCTGCCACACATAGATTGTAAGCTATTTTGAGCAAGGCCTTCATTACCTCTTGTGTCTGTTCTATTTTGTATTACTTGTTGTCAGATTTCCCCATTTTATAATTGTAAAGCGCTGTGGAATATGTTGGCGCTATATAAATGATAATAATAATATACATATACATACATTTAGCACATGCCAGAAGGCTTCATATTTTGCGTTAACTTTCTTTACTAACTCCATAGCAGCAAAGAAAAAACAGTTGAAATAAAGAACCAATCAGAACACAGTCAGAGTGTATATAAGGGAAAGCATATGCAAATCACTTCCTCTTTCTTTGCTGCTCCATCACAAGTCAGGTCAGAGTACTGGTCCACTCTTTGTGTCTTAAACTGAATCTGTTGTATGTGATTACTATATATCCCTTCGGGTGGGGGTGTCAGGGGACTCTCCCTTTATCTCCACTTCTTTCGTGGGGCTGTGTATTTCTCTTTTCTTATTGGCATTCTGTCCCCTCTCTCCTCAGGCCCTCTCTTCCCTGAGATGGCCTGTCTCCCCCACATTCCCTGTGGCTACGTTCGCCACTTTCCTTGAGTTTTCCCACCCTTCACATTGAGCTCAATGCATTTGAGCTAGGAATCCTGTTTATTCGTGTATATTGGCAAGAACGAGCCGTTCGCGGCTTTTTCCGTTCGTGCCTATTTCTGTACATTGGGTTCGGGGGTTTGCTCACGAACTGGCCATTCGCGCCCGTCAGTTCGCCTGTTTGTTAAAGCCTGTGCCTGTTTATTAAACAAATTGCAAACGTACCTATTTAGCCCGATCATGGACGATACCCAGAACCCCAAGGAGAAGGGATGGCCAAAGTGTTCCCGGTGGCCTTTGATACTATCAAGTCGGCGAGGGCTCCGGGAAGGAACCTGGCAAAGGCAAGGAACCCTTCAAGCGTAATAAACGCCCATCGCCAATTCTTCCCCCTCCTATTCAGGATGATTCCCCGGATGAGGAAAGCGTTGTGCCTCACTCCCTCTCCATCGTAGACGAGTGGCAGGCGGAGGTCTCAGACTCCGAAAATGGTGGTTGGGGCTCCAACACCTACGTCGGGGAGACCTTTGTGGGTGAGCCCCAGAGTAAGGAGGATGCAGGGGCGGAGAAGTCCGCTGCTCAGAAACAGGAGGTTTTCCTGGATACTACAGGTCAGAGGATGTTTGACCCCAGGAACATTAGACATCCCTAATCAGGGGAGTGGGCCCCACCAGAGCACCTCCTCAGGTTTATGCATTTTTGGATACGGAAGCCCCTGGACAAAGCTGTCCGCAAATGGATGAGGGCTGAAAGCCCCAGGCCATTGTTACCTGATAAAGTGGCGTTTGCACCTGAGTTTGACCAGCTCGTGACCCTTGAAAAGGGGTCGAAAGGGACTTCAGGGAAGCACAGGACAAGCTCATGGACACGATGGAGCCACTGGCCTGCGTAATGTACCTGACGGACAACACATACGCCTGTGCAGACTCTTTTACTGCGGATATGGTGCGCGAATGGGTGCACGACATTAGAGAATGGGCCCAAAGAGGGTTCTGCTTTATGGGCAATAACAATGTGGCCCTCTCGACTGAGAGGCTCCGTGCAGCACTCTCCCGCATTGCTCCCAAACTAGCCTATCTTGAGGCAAAAGAAATAGGCCCACAGGCACAAGGAAAACTTTTTGGAGAGGCCTTTATGAAGGAGTTAAATAAGCACATAAATGTGTTCACCGCTCTAAATTAGGCCTGCACCTCCATGTGCAAGGTCTTTAGAGGTAACCACACCAGGGCTGTTTTTTTCCAGGGCTGGTCGGCAACGGGGCCGTGCCACCAGCCGATTTTGGCCTTCGGGCCCCTGCATGGGACACCCACAACACTTCTACCTGGAAGTGGATGCACGACAACAATACCCCTAGAACCGAGGAGCGGCCAGAGGTCGTGGAGTACGCGGACGTGCCTGCGCAAGATTCCCCACAGGTAAGAGACCATCACTTTCATGTACCTACTTTAACCATTACCACAGGCCGTATTTCTCTTTTTTTCTGTCGGAATTGGGAAAAACTGTCCATAGATGCATAGGTACTACAGACTGTCAAGGGTTATCACATCAAACTTCTAACGTTCCCCATGCAGAATCACCCCCCTTGACCTCTGTGCCTCTCGGCCACGAACGCTCATATCATAGAAGTGGAGCTACGCAAACTGTGCACTATACAACCAGCGCGCATACGAGGGGGCATATTTCAGCAACTTTTTTCTCACTCGCAAGAAGACCGGCGACTTCAGACCAGTGATCAATTTAAGGGATCTAAACGTTCACTTTACATACTGCCACTTCAAAATGGAGGGAATCCACCTCCTTCAGGACCTTCTAAAAGAAGGGGACTGGTTTACGCGCCTGGATCTCAGAGACGCATACTAATCCACGAAGACAGTCACCCTTTCCTTCGGTTCCAATGGCACGGCACCCAATGACAGTTTACTTTTCTCCCTTTCGTGCTCAGCTTTGCACTGTGGTGTTTCACGAAGATGCGGAAACCGGTGGTGGCCCAACTGTTCTGCAGGACAAGCAATCTACTATCACAAGATACCGGGTATACGGTACAGTTGTTGGAATCTCTGGGGTTCATAGTCAACAGGGCCAAGTCGGCACTGACCCCCGCTCAGACTATTCAATTCCTGGGCTTTGAGATGGACACCAGGTCCTGCACGCTTCACCTCCCGTCTTCAAAAGTGACGGCCATTCAGAAGGAGATCCACAAGGTCCTCAAACTCTACTCCATTCTGCTCAGACAACTAGCCTGGATCGTGGGCCTGCTGTCCTCCTCAATCCAAGCCATATTTCCAGGTCCTCTGCACTATCGTGCCATGCAATGGCTGAATGCCTGCTTCCTCAGAAGAAACCCCACCTACAATCAATCAGTTCCGCTGACAGACGAGGTTTGTCAAGAACTGGAATGGTGGCTCAATTGCATGAAAGCATGGAATGGTCGAGCCATCTTTGGCAGCCACTCGGACTTCATACTGGAGTCAGACTCCAGCAAGTGGGATGGGGAGTGACCGACGGACACGGGAGCGTGGAGGAGCGTGGAAAACCCAGGAACTCATGATGCACATCAACTGCCTGGAATTATTTGCCGGATCCTTCGCCATCTGCAGCCTTGCAAAGGGGCAATCCAACTGCTGCATTCTCCTTCGGATGGACAACGTCTCTGCTGTACTTTATATCAACCACCTGGGAGGTACTCGCTCCCAGACACTGATGGAGCTGACAAAGGAAATTTTTGATTATTACCTCTCTCTCGCAACATCACGATCAAGGCAGAACACTTACCGGGGGAGTCGAAACTTTACAGCGGATTGGTACTCCCGCCACTGGAGGGATGCCAGAGACTGGCAAGTGAACCTGCAAATATTTCCACCTTGAACGACCAGAGGGGTCCACTCCTATTGGACATATTTGCCTCACGCAACAACCATCAACTACCGAAGTTTTACAGCTGGCACCTGGACTCGGATTGCATGGAGGAAGTCACATTCCGTATTTCACAATGAACTAAATCGGATTCGTCGTCAATCTTCTACCCGTTCTTCGCCTTGGACCCTCAACTATGCATCGTCACGGCATTGCGGGCATATGTGAAGGCGACGGAGACCTTGCACCCAACATCATCCCGACAACTGCTGGTGTCATATGTCAGTCCTCACGGTCTGGTTTCGGTCACCACTCTGTCCAGATGGAATAGATGGCTCCTTACGTTGGCCAGAATAGACCCGTCTTTCGGTGCCCACTCCGTTCGCGGAGTGGCGGCATCGTCGGCTTTTAAGGCGGGCGTGTCACTTTCGGATATCTTACAAGTGGCGGACTGGTCATGCGAATCCACCTTTCGGACATTCTATTTCCGTCCGTCATTTAACTCTGCGTTTTCTCTTCCCTGTAAGCATTGAAATTGCTAAATATGAAGCCTCCTGTCATGTGGTAAAGTTGAAGCTAATTCTAGCGTAGTGTACTAATAATAATTTTAATAATGACAGGAGGCGAGTATTTCCCCCCTCCCTTTGTTGTTTGTCCTTACTCTGGTAAGAGGTAAGTTATAGTGTGACAGGACTCTTGGGGCTTGTTGGTATTCTTTGTATACTTTACGTGTATGAGATAACTTCTCGTATAGTATATTTACTGCAGGAAGTATAATTATGGTTATGTTAACAGTCAATAATGTTAGAATGATTTCAGTTGTATTTATATCTGATTACGTAAATCCACTGTTCTATGTTCATACGGTCGGTTCTGTGTCACTGAAACTAGTTTCGTTTTCTTTCAGCTTAAAGCGGCACTGTCATGCCGAACTTACCTTTCCTCAATCTCTTCCTCTTCTCCCCCTCTCTCAGGATCTGTTCTTCATTTCTTCCTGTCTTCTTTAGTTTTCTTTAAAATCATAAGACAAAGTAGGGACTCTTTGCCTTATGGAGGATTCCTCCGCTTGACCAGCTCTGACCAGCGGAGGAGCAAAGTGTGCTTCATTTCCGCTGGTCAGAGCAATTTTCCCATGATCCCTAGCTTTCCTCAGTGTTCCCACAATGCTTCCTGTCATTTTACATGAAACTGCCGAATTGCGTTCTAACTGAATGACAACAGTATGTTCGTTTCTTTTAGAACGCAATTCGGCATTTTATTCGGATCGGAATTTCATTCTAATGAATGAAACTCTGATCCTATTCATTGCTGTGGCTGCATTTTGCAGCCGCTTAGTAGATAACTCCCTAATTCCCACGGTATCAGGGAGCTATCTACTAAAAGGCTGAAAGACCTAAATTGGTCTAACAGCCAACTTTACTAATACTAAGTAAAGATTACTTAGTATTAGTAAATAATATGCCCCTACTCGCTATATCGCAAGTAGGGGCATGTGTAGTAAGCAGTGAGCAGCTTATAGCTGCTCACTGTAAAAAAAAATATAAATAAAAAAACTAATAAACCCCCCCCCCATGCCCATGGGGGCCCTAAATAAAGATGGGGGGGAACCTACTGGCCCCCCCCCGGCCCCCACCCCTGCGCGGTGGGTGGGTGGGGGCCCTAATAAAACAATAAGGGGGGGGACCTACTGTCCTCCCCCCCGGCCCCCACCCCTGAGCGGTGGGTGGGGGCCCCAATAAAACAATAAGGGGGGGGGGACCCTACTGTCCTCCCCCCGGCCCCCACCCCTGAGCGGTGGGTGGGGCCCTAATAAAACAATAAGGGGGGGGACCTACTGTCCTACCCCCCTGGCCCCCACCCCTGCACGGTGGGTGGGTGGGGGCCCTAATAAAACAATAAGGGGGGGGGACCTACTGTCCTCCCCCCCGGCCCCCACGCCTGCGCGGTGGGTGGGGGCCATAGTAAAACAATAAGGGGGGGGGACCCACCAATCAGAGTGTTCTAAGCCTAATTGCAGGGCGGGGCAAGGCTTTATAAGCCTTGACCCGCCCTGCGGAGCTCAGTATGCGGCGTGCCCTCGAAGGGCGAACTTGGATTAATTTTTTTTTGCGCTCGGTTTTTTTTTAGTTTTTTTTTTAAAAGTGCGACGGGTGTAATGGATTTTTATTTGGCCTTTTTGGGGGCTGAAGAAAGAAGATTTTAGAAAAAAGAAGACGTCAAATGGTAAGTTTAATTTTTTTTTTTTTACAGGTTAGTTATTTTATTCCCCCCTCACTATTTGTAGGGTGAGGGGGGTAGGTAGGGGATAGGTTTTTTTGGGTGGGGGTTGGTGACTAGGGGCTTGGGACCCCTAGTCACCTTGATTGGGGGGGGTGTTTCATTTAGGGCCCCCACCCACCGCTCAGGGGTGGGGGCCAGGGGGGGAGGACAGTAGGTCCCCCCCTTATTGTTTTATTAGGGCCCCCACCCACCGCTCAGGGGTGGGGGCCAGGGGGGGAGGACAGTAGGTCCCCCCCTTATTGTTTTATAAGGGCCACCCACCGCTCAGGGGTGGGGGCCAGGGGGGGAGGACAGTAGGTCCCCCCTTATTGTTTTATAAGGGCCACCCACCGCGCAGGGGTGGGGGCCGGGGGGGAGGACAGTAGGTCCCCCCCATTATCTTCATGGCCCCCACCCGCCGCTCAGGGTGGGGGAGGGGGGGAGGACAATAGGTCCGCCCCCCCTTATTGTAATTTATGTAATTTTTTTTCAACAGTGAGCAGCCACAGGCTACTCACTGTTTAGTAGACATGCCCCTACTCGCGGTATAGCGAGTAGGGGCATTTGGGAGATTTTAATCTCCCTTGTGCTATTATGGGGGTCATATTGACCCCCATAGAGTGAGAGGGGGACCTGGGGGGGCTTATGAAGTGGTGGGGAGCACTGCTCCCTGCCACTTCTATAGTTACATATTACAAGGAGGGAGCTGCACGCCGGTAGCTCCCTCCTTGTAATAAACTGCACGAACAAACATACACTGATACTCAGATACACTGATACATTGTGTTTGTTTGTTCGGCTGATCTTTCTATTCACTCATTCGTCTGTCTGAATGAAGAGATGAAATTCCCGTTCGCATGTCCAGGTGTTTCACTGGGCATGTGCGGGAATCTCAGTGTCTGCCTAGTGTGGGCTGATGACGTGTCCTACAGGGACTTCACCTACCCACACAAAGATGGCGGCGCCCTGAATCAAGATCGGAGCAGAAAATAAGGATTAAAAAATAGGTAATGTGGGGGGCTTAGGGGCATTTGGGGGTGACTAGTGGGTCAATTGGATGTAGTGGAGGCGGGAGGGGGGTTAAAAAAAAAAAAACGGGTTTCGGCATGACAGTGCCGCTTTAAATTTTTTTTTTAAAACAAGTTTGAATAATACCCTTTGTCAAACCACTATACTTTCATTCAATAAATAAAACATATCCTGGACTAATTTCAAAAAAGCGTGTTGTTTTAATTTGGATTCTGCTTTAATGAAAAGGTTGCATTGACACCGCGTCTTAAATAAATTAAAAAATAAAACGCAGCGCATGGTCGTTGTACGCACTGCTAGTTCAGTTTAAATTTGCCACAAGTCTTTTACATGTCTGGCTGCCAGCTATCACGCTTGCTCAGGGTTAATGGACTTTACTGTAACATTGTGCTTGTGTGGGTGTTTTGCTTTCAAAGTCTCATCTTATTCAGAACACATTCCCTTTCTCAAGGTCGATCTTTCTCCAGTGACAATACACTGCATTGTTATAGAAATAGCTCTTACAGGTTACCATCCCAAAAAAGTAGCCCCAAAAAAAAAAACACATTACAAAGCAAAGTTCGAGCTGATGAAAAAAGATGGAATGATGTAATTACTAAAAATAAATAAATATGCTCCAATATTATAAAGAATGGATGGCTGCTACAGACTGCAAGCCTGATGGAGAAAAAAAAAAAAATACCTTTTCCTGTGTAAATTGCTGCAAACAAGAATTGCTGGGGGTCTATTCCCTATAGGCTTATTGACAAAAGTGAGAATTCCAAGTGAGTTTCAAATGTAAGGTATCAATAGCTGAACTGGAACTATTCTCTAATTCAGCTATGCTTCCTGTTCGGCTACTTTGACCTTAAATTTGAAATTAATTTTGAATTCTCACTTTAGTGAAAAGCCATGTTAACAGTGATGGACCAAAAATGTCAGCGTGAAATTTTCCCTTACCTGTTAACCTCTACAAACCACTAAGCTACTGAAGGTACATCTATCCCTTTCCTCAGATTTTTTTTTTTTTTTTTTAACCTTCACTGCATGAAAACATTCAAACATTCTCTAAAAACTGGTAAAATGTTGCACTGTGGTAAGAAAATACATTCTGTTTGGTAAAAAAATTAAACTCCTACAGCTACAGGGTTGACTTAACTGAAACTGGTTACATTTTGGATAAAAAAAAAAATTATATTTAGAAATATTCAGTAAAATTAACTGCTCATAAACGGTGTATGGAGAGCTGCGATCTGTGTCTTCATAAACAGTGTATGGAGAGCTGCGATCTGTGTCTTCATAAACAGTGTATGGAGAGCTGCGATCTGTGTCTTCATAAACAGTGTATGGAGAGCTGCGATCTGTGTCTTCATAAACAGTGTATGGAGAGCTGCGATCTGTGTCTTCATAAACTGTGTATGGAGAGCTGCGATCTGTGTGTTCATAAACTATGTATGGAGAGCTGCGATCTGTGTGTTCATAAACTGTGTATGGGGAGCTGCGATGTGTGTGTTCATAAACTGTGTATGGAGAGCTGGGATCTGTGTCTTCATAAACTGTGTATGGAGAGTTGCGATCTGTGTCTTCATAAACTGTGTATGGAGAGCTGCGATCTGTGTCTTCATAAACTGTGTATGGAGAGCTGCGATCTGTGTCTTCATAAACAGTGTATGGAGAGCTGCGATCTGTGTCTTCATAAACTGTATGGAGAGCTGCGATCTGTGTCTTCATAAACTGTATGGAGAGCTGCGATCTGTGTCTTCATAAACTGTGTATGGAGAGCTGCGATCTGTGTGTTCATAAACTATGTATGGAGAGCTGCGATCTGTGTGTTCATAAACTGTGTATGGGGAGCTGCGATGTGTGTGTTCATAAACTGTGTATGGAGAGCTGGGATCTGTGTCTTCATAAACTGTGTATGGAGAGTTGCGATCTGTGTCTTCATAAACTGTGTATGGAGAGCTGCGATCTGTGTCTTCATAAACTGTGTATGGAGAGCTGCGATCTGTGTCTTCATAAACTGTGTATGGAGAGCTGCGATCTGTGTCTTCATAAACTGTGTATGGAGAGCTGCGATCTGTGTCTTCATAAACTATGTATGGAGAGCTGCGATCTGTGTCTTCATAAACTGTGTATGGAGAGCTGCGATCTGTGTCTTCATAAACTGTGTATGGAGAGCTGCGATCTGTGTCTTCATAAACTGTGTATGGAGAGCTGCGATCTGTGTCTGCATCTGTGTCTTCATAAACTGTGTATGGAGAGCTGCGATCTGTGTCTTCATAAACTGTGTATGGAGAGCTGCGATCTGTGTCTTCATAAACTGTGTATGGAGAGCTGCGATCTGTGTCTTCATAAACTGTGTATGGAGAGCTGCGATCTGTGTCTTCATAAACTGTGTATGGAGAGCTGCGATCTGTGTCTTCATAAACTGTGTATGGAGAGCTGCGATCTGTGTCTTCATAAACTGTGTATGGAGAGCTGCGATCTGTGTCTTCATAAACTGTGTATGGAGAGCTGCGATCTGTGTGTTCATAAACTGTATGGAGAGCTGCGATCTGTGTGTTCATAAACTATGTATGGAGAGCTGCGATCTATGTGTTCATAAACTGTGTATGGAGAGCTGCGATCTGTGTCTTCATAAACTGTATGGAGAGCTGCGATCTGTGTCTTCATAAACTGTATGGAGAGCTGCG
>OW240914.1:35509836-35549933 GCA_933207985.1 Pelobates cultripes
TGAAATGCCCCTGGTTAATTGGGTCTGAAGATCTACACACTATGACACAAAGACTGCATCTATTAGAGAAGGCTTTCCAAACTCTGGCCCTCCAGATGTTGCTGAACTACAACTCCCATGATTCTATGATTGAAGGCTGAGAATCATGGGATTTGTAGTTCAGCAACATCTGGAGGGCCGGAGTTTGGGGAGGCCTGTATAAAATGGACACGACAGGGGCATCTCAATGACATGGTCTGGGTGTCATGTCCCCCCCTTATTTTAACCTCACAATGTAAAACGTTGCTGTTTTGCAGGAATGACAATGTTTACACTGCACTGGTTTTAAATGAATTTAGTGGCTGTCATAATGACGACCACTGGAGGTGCTTCTGCAGAAATAGCCAAGTGAAACACAGCCATTCCAATCAGATGGTCTCCAAGGGGGCCAGCTGGCAAGAGAGCACTGCGATGTGGAATAATAAGAAAGTTAAACCTTTTCCAGAGTGGGTTACCTAAACGGTAAAAAGGACACCATAGCAGATTTGTATTCCTAATGCTATGGTGTTTCTTTAACTCAGGCTATAGGGCAGTGAGCCCTCTCTGTGGGCACACGGCCATAGGTCACCAGGGAAGGGAAGGGACGGGGGATGCTGGCGCAGGTCAGGAGCAATGCAGAGTAGGCATCTGCCTGCCTAAAACGGCAGGCACCTACTCTGTTTTCGTATCTGGAGGCATGGGGAGGGATCTGGGAAGCAGCTCTCCTGTCCTTCCGCGAACATGTGGAGCATTGACGCATGTTACCATGGCAACGTTCCACAAAGCATTCTGCGGACGGGAGGACAGAAGAGCTGCTTCCCAGATCCTACAGAGAACTTACCACCACTGGACCACCAGGGCTGGCTGTGTCCCCCCTCCTTTACCAAAGGTAAGAAGAAGGGAGGGGAGGATAAAGATTTTAATAATGTATTTTTTTATAATTTATTTAAAAAAAACAAAAAAATTAAACATATTTGCTACCTACAGTATGCCCCCCACAGACACACAGCACCCCTCCCCCCAAGACACACAGCACGCCCTCACACACACACAGCACTCCTCACACACAGCACCACTTACACACACACAGCACCCCTCACACACATACACCACCCCTGACACACACACTCCACACTGTACACACAAACACAGCACCCCCCACACACACATAGCACTCCTCACACACAGCACCCACTCACACACACAGCACCCCCTCACGCACACACAGCACTCATCACACACAGCACCACTTACACACACACAGGACCCCTCACAAACACCACCCCTGACACACACACTCCGCACTGTACACACAAACACATACACGGCACCCCTCAATGCAGTATGTATCTGTGTGTGTGTGTATTCAGCAGTCTGTATGTATTCAGCAGTCTGTGTGTGTGTATTCAGCAGTCTGTCTGTGTGTGTGTTTGTGTGTATGTATTCAGCAGACTGTGTGTATTTATTCAGTAGTCTGTATGTATTTAGCAGTTTGTGTGTATTTAGCAGTCTGTGTGTGTGTATTCAGAAGACTGTGTGTATATGTTTGTGTGTGTGTATTCAGCAGACTGTGTGTATGTACTCAGCGGTCTGTCTGTGTGTACTCAGCAGTCTGTGTGTACTCAGCAGTCTCTCTGTGTGTACTCGGCAGTCTGTCTGTGTTTGTATTCAGCAGTCTGTTTGTGTATGCAGCAGTCTGTGTGTGAATGTGTTCAGCAGTCTGTAACTGTATTCAGAAGTCTGTGCAGGGGCGTATTAGCCGCGAGGCAAACAAGGCATTTGCCTTGGGCGGCATTTTTCAGGGGGCGGCAAAAAATGCCGCCCCCCAAATGCCCAAGGCTGCAGCGCTGGGCGGGCGGGCGAGCGGCGAGGGAGCTCTTCCCCTGAGCGCTCTGCTCAGCTCCCTCGCGCGCCGCCAGCAGAGTGAGGCCGGGAGCCGGAAGATGACGTCATATTCCGGCTCCCAGCCTCACTCTGCTGGCGGCACGCGAGGGAGCTGAGCAGAGCACAGCGCTCAGGGGAAGAGCTCCCTCGGCGGCCGCCCGCCTAGCGCTGCAGCCACTGGACCCCAGGGAGAGGAAGAACCCCCCCCAGCATTACCAAAGGTAAGGAGGCTGGGTGGGGTTAAATAAAAAAATAAAAAAAACACTAGTGTGTGTGTGGAAGTCTGTTAGTGTGTATGTTAGTGTGTGTATGTATGTTAGTGTTAGTGTGTGTATGTATGTTAGTGTGTGTGTGTGTGTGTGTGGATGTCTGTTAGTGTGTGTATGTTAGTTGTCTGTTAGTGTGTGTGTGTTAGTGTGTGTATGTTAGTGTGTGTGTGTGTGTGTGTGTGTGTGTGTGTGTGTTAGTGTGTGTGGATGTCTGTTAGTGTGTGTATGTTATTGTGTCTGTTAGTGTGTGTATGTTAGTGTGTGTGTGTATGTTAGTGTTTGTGTCTGTTAGTGTGTATGTTAGTGTTAGTGTGTGTATGTTAGTGTGTGTATGTTAGTGTTAGTGTGTGTCTGTTAGTGTTAGTGTGTATGTTAATGTTAGTGTATGTATGTTAGTGTTAGTGTGTGTGTGTCTGTTAGTGCGGATGTCTGTTAGTGTGTGTGTGAGTGTGTGTCTGTTAGTGACTGTGTGTTTCTGTTAGCTAGTGAATGCGTATCTGTCAGTGAATGTGTGTGTGTGTATTTAGAAGGCGGAGCAGGGGGGAAGGTTGGGTGGCTGTTACGCTGGTGGGGGTGGCGCGGGGGGGTGCCTGAGTTTTGTCCTGCCTAGGGCAGCACAAAACCAGGATACACCACTGAGTCTGTGTATGTAATTTTATCTATAATTTATATCATTATTTATAATTTGTATCGTTGAACTCTCTGTTGTGTTCTTTAAAAAAAAAAAAAAAAGATGTTAATTAGTTCGGACAACAGTATGAGTTGTTTTTTCTAAACATAAACCTCAGTATTCAGGTTTAATTGCCGTGTTGGCACTTTGAGGGGAAAAAAAGTTGGCATGTATTGTGGTTTGAGCACTCAGGCTCAAAAAGGTTTGCCATCACTGCTATAGGGGCTGAATCAAGAGAAGCTCTATTCCATAGAGTAACTCACATCCCATCTCATTGAGAACCCTCCCCCCCCCTCCCCCCACTCCTTATACACATGGCAAACTTTGGTTTGTCATAACTGTACACATGCGCATTATCTCACTGTGCAGGAGATAGGGGACCAAGCCCTCGTTACATATACCAACCCACAGGGTTCTACAGCTCCTGCTCAATTGTTTAGCTGTTTGCCTCCTGCCAGCGATAGCATTGTGTGCAGTACAGGGAGTCAGATACTAAATTACCTTCATTTTTCCATTCCCATCTTGTTTCATTTATTTATTTTCCACTGGTAACATTGTACAGTTTTTATTCAAGGAGAGTTACCAGGAACCCGAAGCTCCCAATTTAAACAACCAACCTGCCTTGGAATTAGGAACTGGTTGAATACCTCCCAGCTCTCCCCGATTCAGCATATATCTTTAAATCAACTTACCATCACCTGTGACACTGACCAGGTGATGGTATTAACTTGGTTCCACTCCTCTCCTCTCCTGATTTCACACATCTCCTTGAGGTTGTTCCCATGCTTGTCGCACTCATTTAGGGACAAGTTGGTAATCGATACAAAGGCTGTTTCTATTGTTAGCAATCACTGCTAGTTTCCATGATGCAAAACGTAATATTTAACAATACGCAATCAGCAATTGTTATTTTTTATTTTTGGCTGTGAACATGAGTCTAAATGAAGAAGTTAGCAGTATGAATGTGGTTCCATACTTCCATACACTACATCACGGAAAAATAGTAACACAAATGTATCGGGATAACCACACAATTTTAAAGGAATATGGCATATCAGTAACGGTGCTGAAGAAAGTCATGTAAATACCAAGCATTTTTTATTTCTATTTTTAATTTTAATTTCTATTATTTTTTTATTTTTATCTATCTTTATTTTTATTATTTTTTATTATTCATTTTTTATCTTTATATTCATTTTTAACTTTATTTCTATTTTTATTTTTATTATGAATTTTATTACAATTCTTATTTATTTTTGTTTGTGTTTTGTTTCCATTTACTTTTTTTTTTAATCTATTCTAGTTTTATCTTAATTTTTCATTTATATTCATTCTTATTTTTATTTTTGATTCATACTTTCACTTCCTATATCCAGTTTTATTATATTTTACGTCAGCTTTACCAAATATTTTGTTCTGCACTAATATATATTTTTTACATCTGATCCCCTGATGTGAGGTCTCAGTGGAAAGCACTGTGAAACGCACACCGTCCTCACCGGCGGTCGGGATATAGAGGACAGACTCACTACCATCATCCTCATCCATCACAGTCTGGTTTTAAGGTTACCTTGCCTATTCCACCTCCTATAGACCGGTGCTGATATCTTTATATTCATTTTAATATTTTTACTAATAAACTGTTTTTTTATATCTCCAGTTGTTCCCTCACTTTTTAGTGATAGAATTACTATCGCTTTTCAGCAACCAGTTCCATATACTGGTATGCTTCCCTTATATGTGGATATTATTTTGGTCTTTTTTCCTTATAAAAGTATATTATTTGGCATTGGTGCCATCCACCCTGTATTATTTTCATAAGCAGGGTTAGGCGACCTATACCATACATATCTATCTTGCACTGTTTTGAACTTAAACTGCTACCAGGACATCCAAGTGTTTTAGTATTTTTTATTTATATATATTTATCATTCATTTATTCTGGTGATTAGCTCCTGGATACTTCACACTGTATTATATAGTGTATTTTGTATTGTTTTTAAAGGTTTTGGTGAATCCCTTTTTCCTTTCCAGTTTTAGCGCTACTATATTTTGTCTTAGTCCCTATATTTTGTCTATTTTTGAATATCAGGATATTTTTACTTTATGTAAATACCGAGGTCTGCAGTAGAACAGAGCATAAACTCAAGGCAATATCTTGTATGACAAACAAAAAACAGCCGATATCTAATCAGTCTATAGAAAATACCCTCCAGGGTGATCTGACCTGGCATTTCAAGTACACAAAGGCTGGCACAATAAATGAATCACCTGCAGCCAAATCCTTCTCGCAGCTGTCACTTCTAATTGCTGTGATAAGGGTACCGCAAGGCTGTGTAGCTGATGCCTGCCACCTCTAGGAGTCAGCACCAGTCCTGGGGGTTAATGGATGATCAGCTGCGGTATCTCCACGCTAGCTGACCTGTGGTTTAGCTTGCCTCAAGGACAAGGGTAAGGGGTAGTCTCCATTGAGGCAAACTGGCAGCATACCCAATGGAAGAATTTAGGCAATATGCAGTTGGGTGCTTCTTTGGTGTGTCTGCTAGTAATTCAGGAGCAACATCACCATATTGGGACAAGTAGCCATGTCATAAACTGGCTAATCTTCTCTATGCCTGAGGGTACTGATGGACTGTCAGGGCTGTGAAAACTCACATCAGCCAATGAGGAGGGACCCAGGGTTCGTTATAATCGTGGAAGAAGTCCCGGGGAAGCTACTTCTCCCCCCCAATACTGTCCTTTAAGCTACCAGGAATTAATAGAACGATATAAATCTATATTTATAAATTCTGTCAATCTCGCATACACAACTCTCTCAAGGATCTTGGAGGAAAATGGCAGTAGCAAGATAGGGTGTGTGGCGAAACCGACCTCGCCCTGGGCATTGGAGAAGACTGATTGCCAGCCTCCTGCCATGTGACAATGGCCCCTGGGATGTATTGCCCTTTAAAGACCATATTGGGGCTTATGGACTTTCATTGGACTGGTACTGGCCCTTTAAGCACATTTTTGGGACATGGGGAAAATTGGGACAATGCCCCTTTAAGGCGGTGTCTCCAGACTTGTTTGGGACACTGCCCCTTTAAGCCTGTGTCCCCTGTGTCCCCAGACTTGGCTAAAATCCTTTGTTCATTGCTATTTTCCACTTGGTTCAGTAAATGGGGCTTACTGAACCAAGTACCGCACAGGCGGACCACCCAGAAGTGGAAGTGTGCAGGCAATTTACCTCCCAGGCTGGGAGCCTGCTGTAGGTAAATTGCCAACCGCTGGTTGGCCGCAGTTCGTGCAAACTAACACGTGACGGCGGCCATCTTTGTTCGTGCATTCGAATGGGACTTAGCCATTTTTCAGTGTGAAAGTCATAAAGGACTTCCAGCTAGCTTCTTAAGTACTGGATGGATTTGGCTGAATTTTGGTTATGTTTATATTTAAAGTATGCTGGTTGTGAAAATGTATTTTGTGAAGATTGGATGTATATTTTTTAAGTTACAGTGTATGTATAAAAAGTATATTTTTCCTGTCTGTGATAATTACATTAATCCATTGTGTTCAGTAATTATATCACAGGCAGAGGGGAGGATTTTGTGGGAGTGAATGGGTGTGGATTTACTGTATGTTACATGCTTTATTGGTTATTTTACAAAACCCTGTGGGCGGTACTGTATCTGTAAAACCTGCATAAAAGAAGGCCCTTTGGTGCCAAGTGAATTAGTTCTACTTCACCCTCAATTTGGAGTGCCGTCTCTTATTGGGGGAATCTGCTACAAGGGATTGCTATGCTTGTCACACTCCCTTGCTAAATCACTACTAAGCTCTTGGAAGAGCTTGTTCCTGCCTTGCTTTCTGGAGGAGTCTACGTTGGTTGTGGTGTCTGCTGCAGTGCTTGGAGTCCTCAGGAAGCGCTTGGAGCATCCTTCAACGGAGGTACCCAGTCAGGGTGCCTGTCGATCCGTTACAGGGTGGTAGTTGGATGGGGAGTTAGGGTCAAAGTTGGGCTTTTTCAGATTTGGGTTACATGTTTGAAGCGTGAAGGAAATGTGCCAGAGGAAAGGGAGAGATTGAAAATTTTAGTGAGAGGCAGAGAAAAAGAGACAAGGTGTGGATGATATATGAGAGAATAGGAATGAGGGAACAGGTGGTGAGGCGGGAGCAGAAACCTCTTCCACTTTAGTGGGTGGGAGTGAGCATAGAACAGCGGAGGGAGTGAGGTTTAGGAAAGTATTGGTAGAGGAGGGAGAGAGAAGAGAGATCTCTTTCCTGATTGTAGAAATCTTTTCAGTGAAGTGAGTTGCAAAGTTTGTGGAGGCAAAGTAGTAGGAGGAGAGGGAGCAACAGAGCAAATAAGAGCATTAAAAGGTGTGAAATAGGCATTTGGGTTCGCGGGACAGTGTGCTTATGAGGATGTTGAAGTAGTTTACTTTTGCAAAGGAAAAAGCCAAACTGTAGGAGTGCAGCATAAAGTTATAGTGGAGGAAGTCAGATGCAGAGTGAGACTTTCCCCAGCATCGTTCAGCAGTTCTGGAACATTTTTGGAGGTATCCAGTCAGCTTAGTGTGCCAGGGTTGTAATTGGGAGCGCTTGCTGTGTTTAAGTGTAGGAGATGCAATGGCGTCTAGTTGAGAGGAGAGAGTGGAGTTGTAGAGTGAGGTTGCAGAGTTAGGGCAGGTGAGATTTGAGATGGGGAAAAGGAAAGTTTGGAGGAGAATTGGTGGAAGTCAAGGCAGTGGAGGTTTCTGCAAGATTGGAGAAATGAGGGATGTGAAATTTGGGTACGGGGTACGCTGATGTCAAAGGTCAGCAGATGGTGGTCAGACAAAGGAAATGAAACATTGGAGAGATTAGAGGTGGTACAGAGATTGGTGAAGATGAGGTCAAGAGTATTTCCTGCTGTAAGAGTTGCTGAAGTAGACCACTGTGTGAGGCCAAAGGAGGAGGTTACAGAGAGCAGACAGGTTGCATCAGTGCAGTTGAGGTTGTTGATTGGGATGTTAGAGGTCCCAAGTATAAGAGAAAGCATGCTAGACAAGAGGAAGTGGGGTAGCTTGGAAGAAGAGTGTTCAATGAATAGCCTAGTATGACCGGGGGATGATAGATAATTGCTATTCTTAAAGGAGTGGGTTTAAATAGGCAGACAGTGTTATGCTACAATAAAGGTGACTTTACATCCAAGTTCCTTTGGCCTCTCTTAAAACCTCATGAATCGAGAAGAGCTATGTTTGTTTTACTCATGTTATTTAACAAAAATGTGCAAGTCCATTGACGTACCCTGCACTTTGCATGTAACTGTTTTTACTATATGCTCCCACCTATCTATCCTCCCTTATACACAAGTATGTCCCGTCTAGGCCCTTACGATCTGCTGAAGACTTACGTCTATCTTCTGTCCGTACTTCCACCTCTGATGCTCGCCTTCAAGATTTCTCGAGGGCGGCTTCCCTCCTCCGTTAGATGCTCACCCAGTCTCCACTCTTTCAAAAAATTGTTAAAAGCCCACTTCTTCATAAAAGCGTATCAATTAAACTGTTAATAGCTCCTGACTGATTCCTCTTCTGCAACTGTCACTAGTCTAATACTATCCTTACCTTTTTGTGTCATTTTACCCCACTCCCTCTAGCATGTAAGCTCATTGAGCAGGGCCCTCAACCCCTCTGTTCCTGTGTGTCCAACTTGTCTGGTTACAGCTACATGTCTGTTCGTCCACCCATTGTAAAACGATGCGGAATTTGATGGTGCTCTATAAATAACATAGTAATAATAATAATAATATTATTTTATTATTTATATAGCGCCATCAGATTCCGTAGCGCTGTACAATGGGTGGACTAACAGACAACTGTATCATGTCATAGAAATACTGAATGCCTAAACATGCACAACAAAAATAAAGGTTTTTTTTTAAAAAATGAAACAAAAAAACCCCCCAAAACATCATGAAAACCCATGCACATATATAAAATCAGGTAAGTACTATGCCAGTAAATCACTCCCTGCAGGCTACACACGGTCAGAAATTAGGTTTTCAGTTAATCTTCGATAACAACATTAAGCAAATACACTACAGATGCGAGAGACGCAGAATAATCCGGTTTTGTGTCTTTTGAGGCATTAAGCAAATATGGAATAATAATAAAATCCAAAGCACACAAAATGAGAGGCCAATTCCAATTGTTTTACAATCTGATGCAATCAGCTAGATACCATATAAAACAGTGACTTCTGCATAAAAGGCCTTGGATAACACAGTATCACATAGCTCAGAGGGAAATAAACACAATACTGTATTGATTGTTAAATTGCCCAAACTGCGGTAGGGCCCCTCAGCCTGTTCTAGCTAAACACTCCACTTCCATCCCATGTTCGCAGTACTGGAGACCGTATCTTCAGAAGGATATTGATACCTTAGAGAGGGTTCAGAGAAGGGCTACTAAACTGGTTCATGGATTGCAGGATAAAACTTACCATGAAAGGTTAAAGGATTTTAACATGTATAGCTTGGAGGAAAGACGAGACAGGAGGGATATGATAGAAACATTTAAATACATAAAGGGAATCAACACAGTAAAGGAGGAGACTATATTTAAAAGAAGAAAAACTACCACAACAAGAGGACATAGTCTTAAATTAGAGGGACAAAGGTTTAAAAATAATATCAGGAAGTATTACTTTACTGAGAGGGTAGTGGATGCATGGAATAGCCTTCCAGCTGAAGTGGTAGAGGTTAACACAGTAAAGGAGTTTAAGCAGGCGTGGGATAGGCATAAGGCTATCCTAACTATAAGATAAGACTAGGGACTAATGAAAGTATTTAGAAAATTGGGCAGACTAGATGGGCCGAATGGTTCTTATCAGCAGTCACATTCTATGTTTCTATAAGATCAGAAAGTGGAAGTGCATATAGAACCTGTGGAATCAGCTATATTGATATAGATCCCCAGTCCAGATTCCATGTTTGATAAATACCAGAGGAAGATTTGACTTTGGTTTAGAAGGATGACCAATGGTATATTCCTAGCTGTAGAAATACAATATAATAAGAACCAGACCCTATCCCCATATAATGTTTATCCCTTCTCATCACCGCCAACAACCATAGCAGTTATTGCCCTCAAGGACAAGCTTCCTAGCAAGAAAGATGTTAGCAGGATCACGTTAGCAAAATCAGCATCTCTTTTTCGCTTTTCAAAAACACTCCAGACAGAGCTTGGAGCCGTGGGTAAAATCAGGCGTTCAGATTTCTAGAACGGGTTGCTGGGGTTATATACTAAAAGCAATGTTTACACATGGTGGGGAGGCCATGTTAAATGAGTGTGGCCCTGCAGGAAATTCAGATTAGACTGGTCTGGAAGCTCTCTGCCAGAGGAATAGGAGCACGTCCTGCTAAAATAATAAATAAACAAAAATCAGAAAAGCAGAAAGGGGATAAAATAAAAGGTACACGTACAGTGAACACTGGACAGATGTTAAAGGCACACTGCAGACACCAACACGACGTGAATGCATATTTAGCATTCTTAGAATATTGTAGTTTTTTTGCATAAAATAAATAAATGTTTTGCTGCACTATAAGCCTACCTATTTAGTCATGCTTCCTGACTGCAGAAAATGACTTCCTTATTAAATGTATGCACACAGCTCAGACACTGACAGTACTGGATGATAAAACGACCTGCATTAGAAGAGGACACCCATGCTTACATATAGTAAAGATATCACTACCTGTTTGTAATTTCTCTGACTGTCTGCAGCCTGATTGTGAATTAAAAGCCGCTCACTCAGTGCTTTTGATTGACAGCCACTGCCTCCAGTGGTTGTCAATCAATCAGACAGGTACTAGAGGCACTTACTGGATGCTAGCAGACTCTAGGTCCCTTAACGGACATTGGACATCCTTACACTCGGCTTGAGGACATCCAGCATCAGTGAAACCAAAATAGGAAAGCATTGAAGCAATGCTTTCCTAGGGGGAGGACCTGAAGGCGCTCACAGCACATGCGCATTAGCCCCCGATCGGAGGAGGCAGAGCACCTGCTTAGCCCCGAGGGACATCTACGCTGGATTCGGGTAAGTGAATAAAGGTTTTTATTAACACTTTAGCTGCCGGGAAGGGGGTGGGGGCATAAAGCTCTATAGTATTAGATATACAGATTTGTATTTCTAACACTATAGTATCCCTTTAAATAGCATAATAAACCATGTAGTCTCTCCCGCACCAGAATCTATGACGTCCACAGCTGTAGTCTAATGATGTACCGTGTATGTGATTAATATCAGATAATAAGAACTGATTGGATAAATGGAGTTTTATCATTTCAAATAGCCAAGCTTGTACAAGATCTTTAGCTAACAAGCAATATGAAAGCTCCCTGTAACATGTGTTTTAGTTGTTTTATAAAAATCCGCCAGAAGATAAAATGTTTCTTCTGATTGTAATATTTGAACGTTGATTTCTCCCAGCTATTGTTACATTTTTTAAATATAAATAAAGATGTATGAAGTGAATAAATAGTGTATATATATATATATATATATATATATATAGCTTTGTGTTATTTTAACCCCTTAAGGACTGAGCCAATTGTATAAGTTGTGATCAAAACAAAACGTAAACAAAACCTGGAATTTGCGCTATATGTCTGTTCAGGCTTATTTCAACTCTGTCATATTAAATGCACCCACACTTATCATATATCATTCTGTTTAGGAAAAACAGGGCTTTCATGTCACATCAATTGTTTGTATATTAAACATAATTCAATATGAATACAATATTTGTAAAAAAAAAATTGAAATTAAGAAATTTTATTTTTTTTAGTTCTGTTTTTTTAGTTTGTATAAATTTTTATTAGTTTTATCACATAGTACATAAAAATCATTTACATACAACCCTCACAACATAGGTATTGGTTTGGGACAGGTTACACATAAAAAAAGAAACAGACAACAGTCTATGAAACAATACAAAATATCTTAATATGCTGATAAACCCAAATTACAAATAATAACCTGTACTCTACCCAACTCTCATCTCCAATCTCCCCATTATCCTATATTAAAGAAAAGAAATAGGGAGGTGCAATGAATAAAATAAACCAGTATTATACTTATATCAGGTGGATCTCTGAATCAACCTAAAAATAAAAAAATATACATAGCATAATACTGTAACACATTAGCAGAATTAATCGGAGGTAATGGGTCACTCACGATTTGCAGAGCCTTGGAAAGCAGGCTCTTGCTGTAAAAGCTTGTGAATAATCAGCTTATTCTGGCTATCTCCAATGATGTTTGGTAATCAGGTATTTTCTCCCACACCACGGATACGGATACGGATGTTTTTATCAATGATATATGCTTAAAGTGCTGTTTGGTGATTCTTTGGCACTTGGGAGTTGTTGCACTGCTTGACCTTTAGATATAGCGCCAATCCACCTATATATTTCCCTGGCTTTCCAGGAAATCTATTCTGATCCTATATTAAAGGCATACTCCAACTCCACATATTGAACGTCATCTGCGACAACTTTTTTTAGTTCTGCATGGCATTTTAACTGTGAATGTCACAATACTGTTAGCTGTTACTGCAATAAAATACACATATTTGTATTCAGCGATGTCTCACGGGTAAAACAGTATCCACTATGTACAGGTTTTATGGTGTTTTGGGAAGTTACAGGGTCAAATATAGCGCGTTACATTTTTCAGTTTATAAACATTGAAATTCGCCAGATTGGTTACGTTGCCTTTGAGACGGTGTGGTAGCCCAGGAATGAGAATTGCCCCCCATGATGGCATACCATTTGCAAAAGTAGACAACCCAAGGTATTGCAAATGGGGTATGTCCAGTCTTTTCTAGTAGCCACTTAGTCCCAAACACTGGCCAAAGTTAGTGTTTCAAGCCTCGCATCTGACCGCCTTGCGGTCACATGTGCATGTCACAGAGTACGTCTGCGTTTCAAAGCCGTGGAGACCAGCGAAAACGCTTGCATTCCAGCTCAAACGTTCATATGTAGGTACTTAAACAACATATTTATGGATTTGCTTTTGTGTAACCTTGAACACCATTTTAGGATATATTTTAGATAGTACACTATTGATTTTTATTTTTATTCCTACTGTAGATCTAGTTGGGTTGTCGTCTGAAGAAATTTAAAGGTAAGTAGCTTGGGATCAGCAGGTCTATGCCTCTGCGAGTTTACAGTGATATGTTCACAAGTCGTAGATGTTTTACGTCTTTTAAACGCTAATATTTGTGTTCAGCGAAGTCTCCCAAGTAAAACAGTACCCCCTATGTACAGAATTTATGGTGTCCTGGAAAGTTACAGGGTTAAATATAGGGCTTGCGAGCCAAATTCTCTGGACTTTCTGCCTGGGTTGTCGGGCAGGTCCCTCAGATTGTAATTAATAGAATGGCTTAATTATGTAAAACTATTATATAAATATATATGTAGAATTTATATATATATATATATATATATATATATATGTATATATATAATTTTTACTTTTTTTATATATAGCTATATATATATATATATAGATAGATAGATGTATTTATAACGTCATTCTAAGTGTATTTTGAATTTAATATATATGTATATTAATATCAAAATAAAGTTAGAACAAATTAAAGCTGGTATATAATTTTTTTACATTTATCCCACTTGGTCACGGTGGTGGGGGCTGGATAAGACATTGGGGGGTAGGTAGAATTGGCAGTTGTGATGTTTGGTAACAATATTCACATGGTTAAATTTGTTAATTAGTAGGTTGGAGCCTGTAGATGGATTTCAACTTGTGTGTGTAGGAGTATCCCCTACAATGTTAAATCACTTGAAGTATGATGCCTGTTGTGATTGTGTTAGTCATAATTTGTTATATGGATTATTGTTATTGTCACAATGTGGAAGTCTAGGTGTAGTTATCTTCCAGGTGGCTTCAGGGGGATTTGAACTCTGGACTCTCACTGCTTTGGTCCTGCTCTCTTTCCTCTGAGCCACCCATCTTCGAACCAAATTTTAATATAACCCAAATGGACTCTATCCAAGTTTGAGTCAAACAGCATCTTTGGACCCATTATTTGCAAGGATGAGCGTATAACTCTGCATGTCGGTTATTTTATGTTGTGGGTCATTGTCAGTGGGTATAGTAATGTTGTGATTGATAGAAATTAATGTATGTAAAATATTTATTTACTATGTGTACCTGTGCTCATTCATTACTCAAAATGGCCTCTAGAGCACCCCCTCCCGTCGACCAAAACCCTTGTGTAACAAGATGGCTTCTCCATCCGGAGCTACACCTAAGATGATGATAACATCACAGCTTGGAAGAAGTACATTAAGATAAAACACTTACACTTAGCCAATTAAAAGTTTATGCTTAATATTTGCACACAATGCATTATTTTGCCTTTTTAAGGGGCTGTGTCCGCCCCCAATAAATACTTCGAAGTTTTCATTTATCTGAACTTGTTGTCAGTGTGTGATTTCTTCAGCGTGCACGCATTATCTCACTTTAATAATCTGGAAAGGGGCAGATACTCAGACAGACACTTGATCTGGTCCAAAACACTGTTAAAAGTCTGTTATGTTAAAATTGGGGATGTTTGGCAATGACCTAATTTTGATTTATACATTTCATATATATTTATTTTATTAAAGCCGTGATATTTTATACACTTTAAATCTGGTGTCCGTGTATTTTTGGGGGGTTTAAGGTTATGGTTTTATGACATATGCAAAAAGGACTATGCGCATGTCATATCTGATACTAAATCTATATTTGTAAACACTAAATCTAATATGGCCTCTTTACAACTTGTTTTAGTTTAGAATGTGTGTGCTCCTGGCACAAGCAGCTATTTTGGTTTTCCATTTCACACCAGGAATATTAAAGTCACCCATGATGATAACCTTCCCCTGGGGACCTATAAATTGCACCTACACGAGTTACTGTGTGATTACCAAATTCTAACGTAACCCAAACGGACTCTATTCAAGTTTGAGTCAAACAGCATCCTTGGAAAACATTTGGACAAGCCAATCAATCTATTGCAAAATATATACATAATGTAAATATTATATAATATAAATATTATGTATACATTTTGCGGTACACTGATAGGTGCATTTTCCTGCCATTTGGTTAACAGAGCTAGTGAGAAAAGTAACCAATAGTAAAAAATGTATATTTATATATTTATTAAATATATAAATATAGATCAGTTTTTTTACCGCTCTTCCGTTGTTTCAACTATTGATCACTTCTCACTTGATTTGTGAATAAAATCAACATTTAGAGTCTGCCCCCTAGCCAACCACCATCTTTTTTTCCCCATCAATCTTTTTTTTTTTTTTTGTGGAACTCTTAATGCCGAATTAAACAAACATATTCGACCATTGAGCTAGTTTTATTTTGACGTCCAGAAACACAGAGTTCTGCCTTCAGAAATATGAAATTCGTCCAAACAGCCGATTTCCCCAAGTTCAGCCAAATCACAATTCGTCCAAATACGAATGCACAAGTCTAATATGTGTCAGACTTCTATCTTCTATCTGGATTGTATCAAAAGAGATTGTTTTAATTCTAGTAACGGACTATCAGTTTTCACACTGTTATATGTAGGAAAAATCAGTATTCAATTAGGTTTATCTCTTATCGTACAATCAGATCTGAAAATCATTTAATCACACAGTGGTGCTAACTGAATAACTAGCAAAGGACAAGATTTGCAGATATAATATTAATCCTTGCACAACGCCTGGCATGTTATCAGATATGTCTTGGAATGCTTTAATACTGGATCAGATTATAGAAGGTGACAGGTAAAGAGAAGGTTCTCAAAATAAATCGTTTTGTGTGGCTTTCCCATGCATTCACACGGGAATTTAACTTGGAGTATTCCATTTGCATCCTATCTGCACATATATAGTAACTAGTCAGTCAGCAAGCACAATTTATAGATGAAATACTCTGCAGATTGGAGTGATGTTCGGCATGACAGAGTTCCTTTAAACTCTGCAGCATGGGGTCCACTATGGTGCGGTTTGTATTAGTGAGATTCCAGCTGTTTTGCAGTCAGTGCACAGGTAGAACACATCTGTCTCTGGTAAGCCGTAGCTACAGCGTTTTGTAACACCATCACTGCATTCTCTATTCTCATATGAAGCTATAAAAGAGAGACGGGAAACATCAAACAGTTCTTTAGGTACACTGATAGATGAATTAACATGTGTAATAGAAGTGGAATAATAGAATAATAATATTCACTAAAGTTTGTTTTATATAGTTACATAGCTGAAAGGAGACATGCGGCCATCAAGTTCAGCCTTTCTCACATTTGTTTTTGCTGTTAATCCAAAAAAAAAAAACAGTTTTAAGCACTTCCAATTTAGCGACAAACTAGTAAAAAAAATTTAATTCTTGATTCCAGAATGGCATCAAAAAGCCATAACCCATCATATCCAAAAAGCACCCGGATCAGATATGGCTAGCCAGAATTAGGTAGAAGTAGAAAGTTTCAGTGGGTTTTCAGCTAGCCGCTGATCCGATACAAAGCTCCAGGGTGCTTGGTAGAGTTTCCCGGTCACCTTAAATTTCTGCGTGTTCGTGAGTACATGGAGCTCCCCCAAGTCCATGGTGTCTTTCGATGCCTCTCCACCTCATCTGTTAACCCTCCAAAAGTGTCCTGATTGGGTGTCCTGGGACTGAAAGCGCTCTGCTCAAAGTTTTAGCGGACTGTGGTAACTCTGGTATCCGCTTCAGAGTTCCAGAGTAAGTTAGAGTCGCTCAGCGCTCTCGTTAGTGAATGATGGGTGGTTCTGGATAGCTAGGAAGGGATGCTTGGAAGGGGGACATGGGTTGGAGGGCTAGTCCATAGTGAATATAGTCTCTTTGGAGAAGGTGGAGGGTCAGGGTGACATGCATCCAGCTAAGGTGACCGGAGTGTCCGTCACACCTGCCTAGAAACTTCTGGCTTTCCAATATTACTAGTAGAGACAGGGAGCTGCGCCCGGTGGACCCCAGATAAGAAGTCAAGCCATTCAAAAACAATTTGACTATTTACACTGAGGGAATGCCAGGGCAGTAAGCTGTAGTGGTTATGGTACTTGGAGTGTTCTTCTAAAATGTGATTGCTGGTTTCCTTGTATAAACTGATCTCTGTAACAACCAGAAGTGTTAAAAATCAAACATTTAAAATAAAACGTGATTCCTGGGTCATACTGTACAAATTATTTTTGCACTGTCTGACACATGGTATTCTAACAATCCTCCTGATCATCCCCTGGCATCGGGAGGACTGGTAGAAAGTGTAGTGTAGAGATATGTTTAAAGGTTCTTGTGCTGCACGTTTGAGATACTGATGCCCGTGATCAAGCATCAGAGCAACACTCATTTTATGTGCAGCCTTGCATCCTAGAGAGCATTCACACACCAGGACAGCATGCACTCTCTACAGGAAAGTATGCGATCTGTGATGCTAAGTTCATTAGGGACCTGCCCATCCCCTACTTCTCTAAAAGGTACCCCTAAGTGAGCTCAGGTCACTGACCCAGTAGTGCTCCCAGGTCACATGTGAGCTAAACTGAACTAGCTCACTACCTGGTCCTGGTCATAATTTATTAATTCCCTTTGGCTGCATATGAATTCCATATACTGATAGACAGTGCTTTTCCTGCACTGTCCATCAGAACAGAGAAGTGGTACATGTGAAGGATGTCACGCTAGGTCTGGCAATCACAGGCTTCACCGAGCAATGCAATGTTTTGGAAGAAATTGCTTGTTGCTAGTTTATATCTGCGGGGTTCACACCTGCTCAGTGCATTAAACACGGCTGTCACACATCGCTGGGTTTCCCCAGGCCCATATCTCATCTCAGCATCTTGTGCCAAACTTAGGAGTAACAAACCCCAGCGTCCACCTGACCATCTTTTAATGAAAACAGATGTAAAGAACACTTTTCACATAAAATAGAGAATCTCTCACAGATACATGTACAGCATTTAAAATTGTCCATCGGTAACTGTTAATACCTTAATTGTCTGTTTAAATAAATAACTATGGTTTGTGCAGTACAGCTGCATGTGAACGCTTCTGTTTAAATAAATAACTATGGTTTGTGCAATACAGCTGCATGTGAACGCTTCTGTATGTAGAACCATTGTGCATGCAGGTGAATGTCTCTCTGAAATGTCATAGTATATCCTGTGAGCAATGTATGTCAGAACTTCTGTGTGCGCACTGCCAATGGATCTATGTCAGTGTTTTCGCATTGACTCTGTGTGCATGCTGGACTTCCTGTGTGTGTGTACAATTCCAGTATGTGCACGGCAGTGTTTTTGTGTGTGTGTGTGTGTGTGTTGCGTGTACAATTTCAGTATGTGCACGGCAGTGTTTCTGTGTGTGTGTGTGTTGCGTGTACAATTTCAGAATGTGCACGGCAGTGTTTCTGTGTGTGTGTGTGTGTGTGTGTGTGTGTTGCGTGTACAATTTCAGAATGTGCACGGCAATGTGAGCATCATGAGTATTGTACAGCACTCACATTTTTTATATATTCCATGGTTCCCTGTTTAGTATATAACACCCCAACAATCATTTATAAAATCTATTGTAGTTTTGAACAAAGTTCAGAGTTGAAAAAGACAGCATATATTTAATGACTATTTGCAGATAGCGATGCGGCAAGACGATGGGGCACTTGAAGGGTTAAACATTGTGTTTGCACCTGGGTGATCAATGCAGTAGGTGCGAGCCGCTAGAATAATAATGGAGTCAGGGTCTCTCTAGGATGCTAAGTCTGGGATTTCCATGGTAACTCTTCTGGCTGATCTCCCTGGCTCCATCCTTATTACCTAGCCGGCAGCGGGGCGTTAATATCCATTTCTGCTCTGTATTGCGATAAGAGATAATGACAGAGCTACGGAGAAATGGCCAGACGTCAGTTCTCACTGACACCTCAATAGTGCAACTGCCAGTAATGCGGAGAGGAGGAGGGGTACTGTCAATCACTGGCAAACAGCCACACCCCCTATATGTTCTGTGCCACTGAGTGGAACTAATGCACCCATAGGAACCGACCCTGGCTTTTAATATGCAGGCAAAGATAACTTCCTGCACGTTGTCACTCAAACGTTTGTCTTACAGTCAATAAGTGTATTCCACAAAATGTAGGCTGCCAGCAAGATCCAGTATGTGCCTATGCTAGACCGTGCTTCTCTCTTGTATGCGGCATTCAAATGCAGGAGGGAAAACAAATCTCTCATAAAGGCGTTCCATTGAGACCCATCTCTAGTTAATGATCTGATTTCCCTCCTGCGTCAGATGATTCAGCACACAGCTGTCCAGCTTCTCAACCATGGGAGACTTGAATTTGGACGAGGGTGGAGTGGGCAAGCCACAAGGGGGATGAGACTGTGACGTAAATTTGTCAGGCTCCCGGAAAAAGGGTGGGGGCGTCAAACTGGTATATATGTACACAGTGTTGACTGACAGCATCTTCGGGAGAACCCCTTAGGGTTGCACATCCACAGAGGGCCGTTCAATGTTCTGCTATAGACTAGAACAGGCATATGCAGATGTTTTGGACTACACCTCCCATGATGCTTTGCCAGCATTATGTGTATAAGAGCATTATGGGGGATGTAGTCCACAACATCTGGAGTGCCGAAGGTTGCCTATCCCTGGACTAGAATGTTCACAGTTTATTCCGATCAGAGCGAGCATGTCTAATGATGCACTTTCTGCGGACTAAGCCCAGGAAGGCAGGACACAATCCTAAATTCCCAGGAGTCTAGGTTTTTAACCTTACCTAGGTCTGTGTATCACAAGAAAACATGTAGATGGAAAGTATATACTGAAATATAAGGTGGTTCTGTAAACCTTGGATGAAAGTATGTGTCGTTTTTGGCAGTCCAGCCAGCATGCTAACAAAACCAAGGGGAACGAGTCAGAGGGAAATCCGAGTACACAAGGTATGGATAAGGTTGTGTAGTATGCCACTGAACTATAAGCAGAAGCAGGAGAAACGCACCGGTCAGGAGATTTTATGGGAATGTGGGATCTGGGGTTAAAGGTACACTCTAAGCACTATAACCACTTCTCTATTGTAACTAGTTAAACCATTTTAGAGCGGTACAATATACCCCAACACACATTCAGCAAATACTACAGACCTAAGGACAAAGGTTATAGCTTGTTGTACATTGCTCTATTGGTACACATCATTCTTAATGGAGCTCTAACAACCTCACACTCAGAGCACTAGCAATCCCATTACGCACGGCCGTACACCAATATTTGGTTGTTTTTTTTTAAGCAGCTTTGCAGGAAGTGAGTGTTTTACTAAATGATGGCTCTGCTTTGGCTCATCGCTCTGCGAAAAAACAATGACATTGTTTTGTTGTGTTTGTTTTTCTTATGAGGAGGCCAAGAAGGCTTTAGAAAACAGGGCACCCATTGAACGCAAATGGAGCTGTGCTCTGTCGCAGCTTAAAGTGGCAGATGCCTGAACGATTTCTAGGAAGATTTCGTCGTTTCAACCAGTCTCTCATTAGAAATCAATCCCATTAATTAGCTGGAAATCCAGAGGCAGAAGTAATCGTATTCATTAGCAGGCTGATTTTGCAATTCCTCTCTTTAGAACGAATGTCACTCATGGTTATGCAATGTCACTCACATGCAGGATAGCGTCTCCCTGAGGGAATAAAAATCACGGCCGCACAGCTCTTCGCCGATCTCCCGGGCTGTACTTGACTCTTGCTGTGCTGTGATCACCCGTGTTGGTTTTGCATATTTTCTTTAAGTACCGAAAAGCAGTGACTGAAGAAAACCCTTTTCAACAGATGGTTTTATATCTCAGTAGAATACATGGAACCTGGCTTAGAGATATCAAATATGCTGCTAATGACATAGAGCATAAATTATAAAAAAACACTTCAAAGGTAATAGGAGGCATGAAAACCCCACTTAACCAATGAAAAGCGAGAGACTGAGCGCAGGAACATTGAATCCTAAAGAAATCTGCGCATAAAGAAAAAAAAACACAAACAAACACTGAAACAAGCGCTCAACAATCAAACCCAAGTTTATTAGGCACAAAGAGAGAAAGGATAAACAGGTGGTAAAGGTCAAGATGAACTTCCCAACACGTTTCGGACCTCCGGGGATGCATGAAAACCCCGCTTAACCTTTGAAAAGCAAGAGACCGAGCACAGGAACACTGAATCCTAAAGAAATCTGATCATAAAGAAAAAAAACAAAAAAACATACAAACGAACACTGCAACAAGCGCTCAACAATAAAACCAAAGTTTATTATGTGTCTGTCTTACTGGGGTGGAGAATAAACTGGAAATGTTATTGGGAGAGGAGTGGACAGAACTCTAGGGGACAGAGGTGGCCTAAACGGTGTGACCAGAGAAAATGTACTGGAAAAGGATTGGGGGAACTAAGGGCAAAGAACTATCCACCAGGGAAGGTAACCAGATGATGTGGGAATAAACAGTGTGTTTGTTTGTTTTAAATTGCTTGTGGAACAGTGTGTCTGTATGGGTAACAATTGAAGATTATACTAGCGTAGTATACTAATAATCTTCATTTTAATAATGACAGGAGGCGAATATTTTGCATTAACTTTCTTTACTAACTCCATAGCAGCAAATATAAAGAATCAATCAGAACAAAGTCAGAGTGTATATAAGGGGAAGCATATGCAAATCACTTCGTCTTGACAAATGTGACATCACAAGTCCATAACAAAACAAGTAACTTTGTACACAAAATCCAACTTCAGCCTTGAAGACAATAAATGAAACTAATTCCTTCCATTGACTGATTAAGCTGAAAGAAAACGAAACTAGTTTCAGTGACACAGAACCGACCGTATGAACATAGAACAGTGGATTTACGTAATCAGATATAAATACAACTGAAATCATTCTAACATTATTGACTGTTAACATAACCATAATTATACTTCCTGCAGTAAATATACTATACGAGAAGTTATCTCATACACGTAAAGTATACAAAGAATACCAACAAGCCCCAAGAGTCCTGTCACACTATAACTTACCTCTTACCAGAGTAAGGACAAACAACAAAGGGAGGGGGGAAATACTCGCCTCCTGTCATTATTAAAATTATTATTAGTACACTACGCTAGAATTAGCTTCAACTTTACCACATGACAGGAGGCTTCATATTTAGCAATTTCAATGCTTACAGGGAAGAGAAAACGCAGAGTTAAATGACGGACGGAAATAGAATGTCCGAAAGGTGGATTTGCATGACCAGTCCGCCACTTGTAAGATATCCGAAAGTGACACGCCCGCCTTAAAAGCCAACGATGCCGCCACTCCGCGAACGGAGTGGGCACCGAAAGACGGGTCTATTCTGGCCAACGTAAGGAGCCATCTATTCCATCTGGACAGAGTGGTGACCGAAACCAGACCGTGAGGACTGACATATGACACCAGCAGTTGTCGGGATGATGTTGGGCGCAAGGTCTCCGTCGCCTTCACATATGCCCGCAATGCCGTGACGATGCATAGTTGAGGGTCCAAGGCGAAGAACGGGTAGAAGATTGACGACGAATCCGATTTAGTTCATTGTGAAATACGGAATGTGACTTCCTCCATGCAATCCGAGTCCAGGTGCCAGCTGTAAAACTTCGGTAGTTGATGGTTGTTGCGTGAGGCAAATATGTCCAATAGGAGTGGACCCCTCTGGTCGTTCAAGGTGGAAATATTTGCAGGTTCACTTGCCAGTCTCTGGCATCCCTCCAGTGGCGGGAGTACCAATCCGCTGTAAGGTTTCGACTCCCCCGGTAAGTGTTCTGCCTTGATCGTGATGTTGCGAGAGAGAGGTAATAATCAAAAATTTCCTTTGTCAGCTCCATCAGTGTCTGGGAGCGAGTACCTCCCAGGTGGTTGATATAAAGTACAGCAGAGACGTTGTCCATCCGAAGGAGAATGCAGCAGTTGGATTGCCCCTTTGCAAGGCTGCAGATGGCGAAGGATCCGGCAAATAATTCCAGGCAGTTGATGTGCATCATGAGTTCCTGGGTTTTCCACGCTCCTCCACGCTCCCGTGTCCGTCGGTCACTCCCCATCCCACTTGCTGGAGTCTGACTCCAGTATGAAGTCCGAGTGGCTGCCAAAGATGGCTCGACCATTCCATGCTTTCATGCAATTGAGCCACCATTCCAGTTCTTGACAAACCTCGTCTGTCAGCGGAACTGATTGATTGTAGGTGGGGTTTCTTCTGAGGAAGCAGGCATTCAGCCATTGCATGGCACGATAGTGCAGAGGACCTGGAAATATGGCTTGGATTGAGGAGGACAGCAGGCCCACGATCCAGGCTAGTTGTCTGAGCAGAATGGAGTAGAGTTTGAGGACCTTGTGGATCTCCTTCTGAATGGCCGTCACTTTTGAAGACGGGAGGTGAAGCGTGCAGGACCTGGTGTCCATCTCAAAGCCCAGGAATTGAATAGTCTGAGCGGGGGTCAGTGCCGACTTGGCCCTGTTGACTATGAACCCCAGAGATTCCAACAACTGTACCGTATACCCGGTATCTTGTGATAGTAGATTGCTTGTCCTGCAGAACAGTTGGGCCACCACCGGTTTCCGCATCTTCGTGAAACACCACAGTGCAAAGCTGAGCACGAAAGGGAGAAAAGTAAACTGTCATTGGGTGCCGTGCCATTGGAACCGAAGGAAAGGGTGACTGTCTTCGTGGATTAGTATGCGTCTCTGAGATCCAGGCGCGTAAACCAGTCCCCTTCTTTTAGAAGGTCCTGAAGGAGGTGGATTCCCTCCATTTTGAAGTGGCAGTATGTAAAGTGAACGTTTAGATCCCTTAAATTGATCACTGGTCTGAAGTCGCCGGTCTTCTTGCGAGTGAGAAAAAAGTTGCTGAAATATGCCCCCTCGTATGCGCGCTGGTTGTATAGTGCACAGTTTGCGTAGCTCCACTTCTATGATATGAGCGTTCGTGGCCGAGAGGCACAGAGGTCAAGGGGGGTGATTCTGCATGGGGAACGTTAGAAGTTTGATGTGATAACCCTTGACAGTCTGTAGTACCTATGCATCTATGGACAGTTTTTCCCAATTCCGACAGAAAAAAAGAGAAATACGGCCTGTGGTAATGGTTAAAGTAGGTACATGAAAGTGATGGTCTCTTACCTGTGGGGAATCTTGCGCAGGCACGTCCGCGTACTCCACGACCTCTGGCCGCTCCTCGGTTCTAGGGGTATTGTTGTCGTGCATCCACTTCCAGGTAGAAGTGTTGTGGGTGTCCCATGCAGGGGCCCGAAGGCCAAAATCGGCTGGTGGCACGGCCCCGTTGCCGACCAGCCCTGGAAAAAAACAGCCCTGGTGTGGTTACCTCTAAAGACCTTGCACATGGAGGTGCAGGCCTAATTTAGAGCGGTGAACACATTTATGTGCTTATTTAACTCCTTCATAAAGGCCTCTCCAAAAAGTTTTCCTTGTGCCTGTGGGCCTATTTCTTTTGCCTCAAGATAGGCTAGTTTGGGAGCAATGCGGGAGAGTGCTGCACGGAGCCTCTCAGTCGAGAGGGCCACATTGTTATTGCCCATAAAGCAGAACCCTCTTTGGGCCCATTCTCTAATGTCGTGCACCCATTCGCGCACCATATCCGCAGTAAAAGAGTCTGCACAGGCGTATGCGTTGTCCGTCAGGTACATTACGCAGGCCAGTGGCTCCATCGTGTCCATGAGCTTGTCCTGTGCTTCCCTGAAGTCCCTTTCGACCCCTTTTCAAGGGTCACGAGCTGGTCAAACTCAGGTGCAAACGCCACTTTATCAGGTAACAATGGCCTGGGGCTTTCAGCCCTCATCCATTTGCGGACAGCTTTGTCCAGGGGCTTCCGTATCCAAAAATGCATAAACCTGAGGAGGTGCTCTGGTGGGGCCCACTCCCCTGATTAGGGATGTCTAATGTTCCTGGGGTCAAACATCCTCTGACCTGTAGTATCCAGGAAAACCTCCTGTTTCTGAGCAGCGGACTTCTCCGCCCCTGCATCCTCCTTACTCTGGGGCTCACCCACAAAGGTCTCCCCGACGTAGGTGTTGGAGCCCCAACCACCATTTTCGGAGTCTGAGACCTCCGCCTGCCACTCGTCTACGATGGAGAGGGAGTGAGGCACAACGCTTTCCTCATCCGGGGAATCATCCTGAATAGGAGGGGGAAGAATTGGCGCTGGGCGTTTATTACGCTTGAAGGGTTCCTTGCCTTTGCCAGGTTCCTTCCCGGAGCCCTCGCCGACTTGATAGTATCAAAGGCCACCGGGAACACTTTGGCCATCCCTTCTCCTTGGGGTTCTGGGTATCGTCCATGATCGGGCTAAATAGGTACGTTTGCAATTTGTTTAATAAACAGGCACAGGCTTTAACAAACAGGCGAACTGACGGGCGCGAATGGCCAGTTCGTGAGCAAACCCCCGAACCCAATGTACAGAAATAGGCACGAACGGAAAAAGCCGCGAACGGCTCGTTCTTGCCAATATACACGAATAAACAGGATTCCTAGCTCAAATGCATTGAGCTCAATGTGAAGGGTGGGAAAACTCAAGGAAAGTGGCGAACGTAGCCACAGGGAATGTGGGGGAGACAGGCCATCTCAGGGAAGAGAGGGCCTGAGGAGAGAGGGGACAGAATGCCAATAAGAAAAGAGAAATACACAGCCCCACGAAAGAAGTGGAGATAAAGGGAGAGTCCCCTGACACCCCCACCCGAAGGGATATATAGTAATCACATACAACAGATTCAGTTTAAGACACAAAGAGTGGACCAGTACTCTGACCTGACTTGTGATGGAGCAGCAAAGAAAGAGGAAGTGATTTGCATATGCTTTCCCTTATATACACTCTGACTGTGTTCAGATTGGTTCTTTATTTCAACTGTTTTTTCTTTGCTGCTATGGAGTTAGTAAAGAAAGTTAACGCAAAATATGAAGCCTTCTGGCATGTGCTAAATGTATGTATATGTATATTATTATTATCATTTATATAGCGCCAACATATTCCACAGCGCTTTACAATTATAAAATGGGGAAATCTGACAACAAGTAATACAAAATAGAACAGACACAAGAGGTAATGAAGGCCTTGCTCAAAATAGCTTACAATCTATGTGTGGCAGATTGTGTGTGTGTGTGTGTGTATCTATGGGTCTATATATGTGTAATAGCGTGTGTATATGTAAGTGTAACTGTGTGCGTTTGACTGTGTATATGTGTAATAATAATAAAAACTAAGTATTTAACCAGGAAATGTATATTCAGATCTGGTCTGCTTTCCAAGTACATCCTGGGGATGTTACATTTGCCCAACATTCATGGGATTTTACTAATATAGTTGTTATAGCATGTATATGTGCAACAATTTGTGTGTATCTGTGAGTGTTTAAGTGTGTAACTGTGTGTGTATTTGTATGTGCACAATTATATTTTTTTATATATATATATATGTAACAATGTGTGCCTTTTCTTCATTTGTAATATCTTTTGTGTGTGAGCCAGTTGTGTCAGTTAGTACTTTATATGATGTAGTTTACGGCTGGGCATTGGGGCGGGCTTAAAATAAAAAGTTTTTGGGCAGAAGTCCCTGGTCTTTTCTGCTACCTAGCAACTCCCCTGGTTGCAATGTCTTCATTGCAGGGCTTAAATGCCTCTAGAGGCTGTGACACTGACAATCATTAGAAAAACTCTATTTCCATCACTGGCGCAGTGACTGATTTGCCGAGCATGCGCACTAGCCTACCAATGCTTTCCTATGGAGATCATCGGTCTCAATGATCTCATCCAAAGAGGCAGAGATTCCCAGCGTAGACTGACTGTAGCAGACCACGGGTAACCCAACTGGTTACCTCCGCTAATTCCTTCTCTCAGCCAGACTGGAACCATTAAGTATGCGGCGGCCATTTCGTTGGTGCTACTGTGGGAGTCCAACTCACAAGGCCTTCTGACAGCTGGAAGTGACTACAGATTTGGAGTGTACAAGGTGGGTGTTATTACCCTAGGGAGTGGGACAGCCAGTTAGGTTTTTTACCCAGTAACCTGGCTAGGGGTGAGACCCCATTTGGGAACGATCCCTCAGTGCTGCCTAACGGAACCTGTTCAAGCAGTTTCGACCGACTGGGTGAGCCCCAGTATTACAGAGTCCGATTGTCGCACGCCACTGGCGACAATATATACGGCCACCGGCCTGTCATAAACCCCTCCCACACAAATCCCACATATATATATATATATATATACACACACAATCCTGTGCCTGTCAGTGCCCTGACTATGGAGGATAATCAGAACCCAAATGACCTCCAAGCCATGATTAATGCGGCAGTGGCCGCTTCCTTGGAAAAGGCAATGGCAAAAGTATTAACACCGGCCGCTGAAACTAACAAGCCGGTTAGTAGACGACCTCGTGATAAAGAAGACTCAGAAGAGTCGGATGACTCCTATCAGGAGAAGCACAGCCCGGCTAAACGCCACTGGAAGGGTGAGGTATCAAAAAAGGCCTCCAATAAAGGCAAGGCGCCTCTGAAGCGCAGTAAACACCCTATGGCACTAAAGTCCACTAAGGAAATCTCCTTGGATGAGGAAAAAGACATACCACACTCCCTCTCCATCCTGGATGAATGGCAGGTGGACATCTCCGACTCGGACGAAGGCGATTGGGGCTCCAAAGCCTACATCACGGAGACCTTCCTGGCTGAGCCCCAGGGTAAAGGAGACGAAGAAGCCTCCGCCTCAACCATCACGCAGGACCAAGAGGTATTCCTGGACACCACAGGGCACAAGATGTTCGATCCCAGAAATATCCGGCACCCCCGCTCAAGGGAATGGGCCCCACCTGAGCACCTCCTCAGGTTTATGCATTTCTGGATCCGCAAGCCCCTAGAGAAACACGTACGCAAGCGGATGAGAGCAGAATGCCCAAGACCATCATTACCCAATAAGGTAGCCTTCACACCAGAATTCGATCAACTTATGCTGACATTCATGGAGCAGGGAGGTCAGGACCCCCGCAGAGGGATAGAGAGGAGTCTAAAAGGGGCACAAGACAAGCTCCTGGACACGATGGGGCCTTTGGCCCGTGTAATGTATTTGGCGGACGATGCCTACGCCAGGGCGGACTCTTTTAATGCGGACATGATAAGAGAATGGGCACATGACATCCGAGAATGGACCCAGAGAGGCTTCGGTTTTCTCGGGAACACCAATGCGGCCCTCTCCACAGAGTGGCGCTGCACAGCACTGTTCCCGTTAATGAACGAGGTACGCCAAGAACTCGAATAGTGGCTCAATTGTATGGCCGAGCCATCTTCGTGCTGCTTTTTTGGCAGGCGCATCTCTATCAGACATCCTGCAAACTGCCGACTGGTCACGTGAATCGACGTTTCAGACATTCTATTTCCGTCCGTCGTCTAACGCCTCATTCGCCCTTCTACCTAAGCATTAAAAAATGCAAATATGAAGCCTCCTGTCATGTGGTAAAATTGAAGATTATGCTAGCGCAGTGTACTAACAATCTTAATTTTAATAATGACAGGAGGCGACTATTTTCTCTCCCTTCATCTTGACGTTCCCACCCTAGTGAGCTAAGTAGATTTTAAGGGGGACAAACTTGATACTAGTATATATAGCTATATCGTGAGATGTTTTACGGTACTCAATACTTCTGTTTTCCTACCAAAGTGAAGTGACTAGCATAAAACATTCTGGATAACCAAGTTCATCAGTTAAAATTGTCAACATTCATATAAACATTAATTTCATACGGTCTGTTCCGTATCACTGATACTAGTCTCCTTTCTCCTTTCAGCTTAACAAGACTACGAATAGACCGGAATCAGTTAACGAGTCTTATGTTTAATGAAGAATACTGGATTTCTTTCCACGTTGGACTAGTTGATTCAAGTTGACTCGGGACACGTTTTGTCATACTATGAACTTGTGATGTCGCATTAGTCAAGAGGAAATGATTGGCTAGGCTGCAACTTATATACGCTCTGACTCAATCTGATTGGTTCTTTCTTTAAACTATTTTTCTTTGCTGCTATGGAGTTAGTAAAGAAAGTTAATGCAAATATTCGCCTCCTGTCATTATTAAAATTAAGATTATTAGTACACTGCGCTAACATAATCTTCAATTGTTGACTTGCATAAAGCTGGAAAGGGTTATAAAAGTATCTCCAAAAGCCTTGCTGTTCATCAGTCCACGGTAAGACAAACTGTCTATAAATAGAGAAAGTTCAGCACTGCTGCTACTCTCCCTAGGAGTGGCCGTCCTGTAAAGATGACTGCAAGAGCACAGCGCAGACTGCTTAATGAGGTGAAGAAGAATCCTAGAGTGTCAGCTAAAGATTTACAAAAGTCACTGGCAAATGCTAACATCCCTGTTAGCGAATCTACAATACGTAAAACACTAAACAAGAATGGATTTCCTGGGAGGATACCACAGAGGAAGCCACTGCTGTCCAAACAAAACATTGCTGCACGTTTACAGTTTGCACAAGAGCACCTGGATGTTCCACAGCAGTACTGGCAAAATATTCTGTGGACAGATGAAACCAAAGTTGAGTTGTTTGGAAGAAACACACAAAACTATGTGTGGCGAAAAAAAGGCACAGCACACCAACATCAAAACCTCATCCCAACTGTGAAGTATGGTGGTGGGGGCATCATGGTTTGGGGCTGCTTTGCTGCGTCAGGGCCTGGACGGATTGCTATCATCGAAGGAAAAATGAATTCCCAGTTTTATCAAGACATTTTGCAGGAGAACTTAAGGCCATCTGTCTACCAGCTGAAGCTCAACAGAAGATGGGTGTTGCAACAGGACAATGACCCAAAGCACAGAAGAAAATACACCTTCTGAAGTGGCCCAGAGTCCTGACCTCAACCCGATTGAGATGCTGTGGCATGACCTCAAGAAAGCGATTCACACCAGACATCCCAAGAATATTGCTGAACTGAAACAGTTCTGTAAAGAGGAATGGTCAAGAATTACTCCTGACCGTTGTGCACGTCTGATCTGCAACTACAGGAAACGTTTGGTTGAAGTTATTGCTGCCAAAGGAGGTTCAACCAGTTATTAAATCCAAGGGTTCACATACTTTTTCCACCTGCACTGTGAATGTTTACATGGTGTGTTCAATAAAAACATGGCAACATTTCATTCTTTGTGTGTTATTAGTTTAAGCAGACTGTGATTGTCTATTGTTGTGACTTAGATGATGATCAGATCACATTTTATGACCAATTTGTGCAGAAATCCATATCATTCCAAAGGGTTCACATACTTTTTCTTGCAACTGTATACAGTACCCCAAAAGTACCCCCATCATAACTAGGAACCCCACAAAAGTTATATCCCCAGATAGCCCTGGTCTGAGTGTAAAACATGTCCAAATATCACTCAGATCGGTGGAATTGGATTGCCACCGGGGTAAAGTTTTTACCAGCCGGACATGAGGAGATAGCTCAAAACAGTTCCAGGGAAATAGGTGCCCTAGCTGGTCTCTGTTTGGAGGTTCCTGTGCGAAAGCCATGCAAGGGATTCTTTTGATTCCAGTGTACAAATGCTCCCGCCAGTCGGTAGTTCCCATCTCCCGACCGTCATTCGCATAGTTGGTGGGGGAAATAGAATTGGCAGCAGTATAACCTTTACTGGGGTTCGTGCGAGTGCCTACCTGAAAAGAGGCAGTCATGCGATGATGAAGTGCCGATGCCCACGTTCAGGAGACAAAATGGCCACTCTTTTGCCGACCATGTGCGTTCGGTTATACGAAATGGCAGCCACCCAGGGGAGCATTAATTAATTATTTCCCTTGTGGTTTCACACTTAGGTTACGAGGTGAGAACGTTCTAATGGGGTACCAGGGTGGTCCTCGTTCAGTAGTCGAATGCAGGGTGTTCGGATACCATAACTCCCGAACAGATACAAAAGGTAAAAACACAAAATTAGCGGTATATTCCGCCACACCGACACAGCAGGGAAAAAAAGGTACAGTATTTTCTGGCGTATAAGATGACTTTTTAACCCTGGAAAATATTCCCCAAAGTCGGGGGTCGTCTTATACGCCGGGTATAGGGTCTATATAGCTGCCGGGGGCACCCTGCGCCCCCATCGCCGGCCCTTCTAATGCTGCAGCCGCCTGAGCGCTCTATAGAGAGCACTCAGACGGCTGCCGCACTGCCTCTCTTCTCACCTCCCCTTCCCTGTGCAGAGTGGGTGGCCGAGCTCCTCTTCGTCCTGTCAGTCCGGCCGGGTACCGCGCGGTACAGGAGATTCAATTACCTGTTCCCGGCCGGACTGAAAGGAAGTGCAAACTGAGTGACAGGACGAAGAGGAGCTCGGCCACCCACTCTGCACAGGGAAGGGGAGGTGAGAAGAACGTAGGGAGGATTGGGGGGGGGGGAATAAAAAGAATGGAGGGGGGGAGTAAAAAGAATATATCGCAATTAGCCTCCTGTGTGCTGGACCAGCAGGCATGGATTATATGCCCAAACAGCCTGGCACATACCTGGGCTTTAAATGCTATTTCAGATTATTATTATTTAATGTCTTGCTGTGTAGCTCTGTCTGCTCACTGTACATCATGGCTAATTTTTATTTGGTGTGCATTGGAAGAGGGGTAGTCTTATACGGCGAGTATATTCCAAACTCTATATTTTAACTGGAAAAGTTGGGGGTCGTCTTATACGCCCAGTCGTCTTATACGCCGGAAAATACGGTAAGTAAAATACTTTTTTTTTTCTCTCTGCAGGTTGGAGTCGGGGACCTAAATGGCCAACTGGGCACTATAGCATTAGGAATACACATTTGTATTCCTAACGCTAAAGTGTTCTTTTAATGCTCCTGCAGCCCATTTAGTTTGTACATTCTACGTGTGGTATGTTGTCCTCCACACCAACATCCCAGCTCCCTGGATGCTGTAGTTTTATCAGAAGGAGGGAGGTTGGGTATCACAGGGATGTGAGGAACACACAGCCATAAAACCTCTGTATAAGAGGCTCTTGAAGCAATGCTGAAATTCTATGCATCGGTAATTACACATTGTCATATGCCTACCACTGTCCCCTCTACTCTTCCCTTCTCTACTTCTTTCTGGGCTCCTATTTAAAAAAAATAGCAAGAACATTTGAATTATGAAAACAAAAACAAAATACAGATGACGTGTAGAACAAAGGTGACACTGTTATTTGTTAACAGTAGAATCAGAGCAGCAGCTTCTACGACCACTTTTCATTACACATTGATGGTCTTAAAAGCATGCACTCTAAATGTACTTAGCCAATAGTATCAACTTTTCTAATTCGTGTTAACATGCACTTCTGGTTTAATGCGTTCCATATGGCGTATTCATATCCGTAGGCATGAAAAGGTTAACTGCTATTTATGTTATTTAAAGATAGGGAGTGAGATCGCCTAGTGCTAAGCCAGCTATGTACTTCTGCATGCACAGTCACACACCGCTTGCAGTCTGTAAACATCTGCTGATTTGTAGAGGATTAAAAAAGGGATATTTATGCATTATCTGAGTTTTATCTGACGGTGTTAAATAACAGATCAGGAAACCAATACTCCTGAGCCTTTCTTCATAGCAGTTACATATTTTACTACTAGCCTCTCAGCATGTGACCACCTGTAAAGGACTTAAAACAAATGTATTATTTATATCAATAATTCATTTTAATTGCACCCAACCAGGTGCCTCCACCAATCGATGCTCCTACTGCTCACCGAGGACTCCAAGCACTCCACTATACACCATCAGCACCGTAGACCCCACAAACCGCCGCAGTTGGGTTGGGATCTCGCCATCCTCCACCCCCCCTGGACCCAAGTCATAGGGTAGGAGGCTGGCAAACAGGCTCCTCCAAAAGCCAGTTAACATAAGTTAACCCTTAGGGACTGAGCCAAATGTACACATTTCGATCAAAAGAAAACGTAAACAAAACTTGGAATTTGACTATAAAATATGTGTATTTTGATGGTCTGTTCAACCGTAATTCACCTCTTTCATATTAAGTGCACCCAAACTTATTTTATATAATTTTATTCAGGAGAAATAGGGCTTTCATTTAACATGAAATATTTAGCTATGAAACAAAATTTAATATGAATAAAATATTAAAAAAATTATGTGAGAAATTAAGAAATGTTATTTTTGTAATTCTGCATGACATTTTAACTGTGAATGTCATAATACTGTTTGCTTTTACTATAATAAAATACACATATTAGTATTCGGCGATGTCTCGCATGTACAACAGTACCCCCTATGTACAGGTTTTACGGTGTTATGGGAAGTTACAGGGTCAAATATAGCATGTTAAATTTTTCAGTTTTTTTCACATTAAAATTCGCCAGACTGGTTACGTTGTCTTTGAGACCGTATGATAGCCCAGGAATGACAATTACCCCTATGATGGCATTCCATTTGCAAAAGTAGACAACCCAAAGTATTGAAAATGGGGTATGTCAAGTCTTTTTTAGTAGTCACTGCAAATGGTATGCCATCATGGGGTTAATTCTCATTCCTGGCCTGCCATACGGTCTCAAAGGCAACGTAACCAAAAATGACTGTTTTGTCCTGATGAAAGCTCCATGTGGGAGCTGAAACGTTGACTTTTTAAATGGATTGAATAAAAGTTAAATTTTATTTGAAAATCTCTATAAAGTCCTTGGAGTGCGGTCATTTCTGCTATGTCTATATATACACACATATACACACACACACTTAGGTCATATACATTATATATATATATATATATATGATCTAAGTATATATTATTTTATTTTACACTGTTTTAACTTTTATTTAACTTTTTACAAGCCCTCTGCATGGTTACAAGCTCGCAATGTTGATACCAATCCACACACTGGTGTGGCCCAGATGACGCTAATCTCCTGAATTGAGTTTAGACAGTTTTTAGCCGACGCTACTTTACTGATTTTGAGACTTTAGCTCTAATAGACTTTAACTTTATGTACTTTATTTTTCTAGCTTGGAGATGTCCCTGAGTGAATATGCTGGCTCTTTTTAGCTAATAAGGGGGAATAGATATGCTGCCTTGAAGCAGCTGTTAGATGTATGGTAAAGGTTTAATTGGAGCAGTATTGTGAAGGGGTGTTTTAGGCGATCTATATGCATATCTAGAATTATATTTCTAGTTTATTCTCTTTCTTTAGGTCTTTGCCTCTCTGTGCACCCTTTAACCATTCATGCTGCCATTTTTCTATCTATCTTTATATATATACACTTTTCCTATATTGTGCTCCCTCTATAACCACATAGGGACATTTAGTACATTTCTTTCTCTTTTTTACTGCCATTGGACTCATTTGGCATTATTTATATTGACTTCTAGGCATGGTGGCTGTGGTGGTTGCAGGGGCATGGTAGATGGGTGGGTGCAGGGGACATGGTGGCTGTGGTGGTTGCAGGGGCATGGTAGATGGGTGGGTGCAGGGGACATGGTGGCTGTGGTGGTTGCAGGGGCATGGTAGATGGGTGGGTGCAGGGGGCATGGTGGCTGTGGTGGTTGCAGGGGCATGGTAGATGGATGGGTGCAGTGGGCATGGTGGCTGTGGTGAATGCAGGGGGGCTGAGGTGTGTACAGGTGGGCTAAGATGAGGAAAGGGAGGGATAAGTGCTGTAAGGAGTGCAGGGGGCAGAGGGAATTTTGTTAGAATAGGGAAGGACAGGGGCTGTTGTGGTTGCAGAAAAGCATTTGGGCTGTAGTGGGTGAGATGGGTGCAATCAAGGCTGGCACGTCCATAGTCGGCAAAGGCAGATGCCTTAGGGCGCCAAAGGAGGGGGGAGCGCAAAAATCTGAATCCACTGCCTCTGGCTGGGGACTCAAATTTTTCAACTTACCTCTCTCCCTGCAGCCCGCAGCCAGTGGAGTCAGCCCGCCTCTCCTGATGATGTCAGGAGGAGGGGGCATGAATTTCACTGCTCTTCTCACAGGAAACAATGGGAGTCTGGGAGAAGAGCAGACATCATCAGGAGTGGCCAACTTTACTGGCTGCTGCTCCTGCTGGCTCCTGCTCCTGGTTCCTGCCCCATGCCCACCCTTCCCTGGCCTAAGTTAAGACTCGGGGGGGTAGTGGGGGAATACACTTTAGTTTTTTTGTTTTTTTTATCCCCCTCCTCAGCCCCTGTCCCACTTCCTCAGCCCATGTCCCCTTCCACGCAAAAATAATGGGGGGGGAGACATACAAAGGGGCTGCGGAAAAGAAATACACAAGGGGGGTTATAAGAGACACAAGAGTGTGTAAGACATACTAAAGGGGGGATAAAATATTCTAAAGAGGGTAAGTAAATCAAAAGGGGGGTTACAAGACACACAGGTAAAGACGCAATTTTTTTCAAGGGGTGCAGCAAAATGCATCTTTGCCTGTGTAGCCAAAAATCCTTGCACTGGCCCTGGGTACAGTGAGGGATAGAGGCTGTGATGGGTGAAAGAAGGCATAGGAGCTGTGATGGGTGCAAGAACATATAGGAGCTATGATGGGTGAAGAGGGCTGAGATGGATACAGGGAGGGATGGGGGCTATAGTGGGTGTAGGAATGCATAGGGGCTGTTGTGGGTGAAGGGAGGGCATACAAGTTGTGGTGGGTGAAGAGAAGGCATAGGCTGTTATTGGTGCAGCAGGAACATAGGGCTGTGGTGACTGCACATGGCATAGGGGCTGAGGTGTGTGCAGGACAGATAGGAGTTGTCGTGGGTGCAGGAAGGCATAAGAGCTGTGGTTGGTGCCAGGGGGGCATAGTTGCTGGTGGGAGCTGGGTAGAGGACATAGTGGCTGAGGTAAGTGTGGGGGGGGGGGCATATGGGGCTGTAGACTGTGAGGTGATACAGGAACAGATAGAGGCTGAGGTGAGTGCAAGAAAGCATAAGAGCTGTAATGGGTACCGGGGGGCATAGTGGTTGTGGTGGGAGCTGGGCAGGGGACATAGTGGCTGAGGAAAGTGCAGGTGGGGGACATATGGGGCTTTAGAGGGTGAGAGGTGATACAGGGACAGATAGAGGCGGAGGTGGGTGCAAGAAAGCTTAAGAGCTGTAATGGGTGCCGGGGGCATAGGGGCTGTGGTGGGTGAAGTGGGGCTGAGCTGGGTGCAGGGAAGGAGGGGGTTGTAGTTGATGCAAGAAAGTATACTGTCTGAGGTTGGTGCATGGAGGGCTGTGGTGGGTGCAGTGGAGTATCTGGTGGATGCGTGAAGGGCTGTGGTGGGTGCAAAGGGGTTGTGGTAAGTGCAGGGTAGGACTGTGGGGATGCAGGGGGGTTATAGAGGATTCATGGAGGACTGTGGGGAGTGCAGGGGAAGGCTATGAGGATACAGGAAGCGCTGTGGGGGTACAGGGAGGGCTCTGGTGGGTGCAGAGAAGCTTTGTTGGTGCAGGTGAGGATTGGGGGGTGCAGAGAGTGTGCATGAAGGGTTGTTGTGAGTGCAGAGGAGGGTGAAGGATGCAGGGAGGGTTGTGGGGGTAGCATGGAGGGCTGTGGTGGGAGCAGGGGGGCAGTGGCGGTTGCAGAAGAGGTCTGCGGGCAGGGGCATTTGAAGGAATTTGGGGGCCCCAAGCAAAATGGACATGGAGGCTTTTTTTGCCGCCCCCTGGAAAGTGCCGCCCAAGGCAAATGCCTTGTTTGCCTCGCGGGTAATACGTCCCTGGTCGTTGTCTTGGGGCCCCAGGCCAGCTCGGCTTTTGGCAATTGCTTGGGTTGTGGTGGGTTGAGGAAAGGTGCATGAAAGGCTGTGGTTGGTGCTGGGGAGTTGTGGTGATTTTGGGGGTGGGGGCTGTGGTGGGTGCAAGGGACGACTGTGGGGGATGGCTGTGGTGGATGCAGAGATGCTGTGTGGTTGTAGAAAACATTTATAAGGAGCCTACCTGGCTGCTGCAGCTCCTAACAGTCATAGTGCTCTGCAGGAATGGGCACTAAGTAATGTCACTTCCTGGGCCTCCTCTAACCCACAAAGAGAGCACCACACAGGGTGAGTACCTGGCAGCAAGAACTCCACAAAATGGACACCGCAGGTCGCTCTGAGAGGGAGGGGGTCATTTACAGTGTGATAGCTTGCAGGGGCCCTACAACCTATCGCTCTAAAATAGAAGTATGGCTTTCTAGCTGGTCGTCTGACTTCTCATATTCTAGTAATATCTGTATTTATACAGCTCCTTTCTATTACATTATACACAGCGCAGCCCACTCTGGGGTGGGATCCTAGTAATATCTGTATTTATACAGCTCCTTTCTATTACATTATACACAGCGCAGCCCCCTCTGGGGTGGGATCCTAGTAATATCTGTATTTATACAGCTCCTTTCTATTACATGATACACAGCGCAGCCCCCTCTGGGGTGGGATCCTAGTAATATCTGTATTTATACAGCTCCTTTCTATTACATTATACACAGCGCAGCCCCCTCTGGGGTGGGATCCTAGTAATATCTGTATTTATACAGCTCCTTTCTCTTACATTATACACAGTGTGGACCCCTCTGGGGCAGGATCCTAGTAATATCTTTATTTATACAGCTCCTTTCTGTAACATTATACACAGCGCAGCCCCCTCTGGGGTGGGATCCCAATAATATCTGTATTTATACAGCTCCTTTCTATTACATTATACACAGCGCAGGCCCCTCTGGGGTGGGATCCTAGTAATATCTATATTTATACAGCTCCTTTCTATTACATTATACACAGTGCAGCCCCCTCTGGGGTGGGATCCTAGTAATATCTGTATTTATACAGCTCCTTTCTATTACATTATACACAGCGCAGTCCCCTCTGGGGTGGGATCCTAGTAATATCTGTATTTATACAGCTCCTCTCTATTACATTATACACAGCGCAGCCCTCTCTGGGGTGGGATCCTAGTAATATCTGTATTTATACAGCTCCTTCCTATTACATTATACACAGCGCAGTCCCCTCTGGGGTGGGATCCTGGTAATATCTGTATTTATACAGCTCCTTTCTATTACATTATACACAGCGCAGCCCCCTCTGGGGTGGGATCCTAGTAATATCTGTATTTATACAGCTCCTTTCTATTACATTATACACAGTGCAGTCCCTCTGGGGTGGAATCCTAGTAATATCTGTATTTATACAGCTCCTCTCTATTACATTATACACAGCGCAGTCCCCTCTGGGGTGGGATCCTAGTAATATCTGTATTTATACAGCTCCTTTCTATTACATTATACACAGCGCAGCCCCCTCTGGGGTGGGATCCTAGTAATATCTGTATTGATACAGCTCCTTTCTATTACATTATACACAGCGCGGCTCCTTCTGGGATGGGATCCTAGTAATATCTGTATTTACACAGCTCCTTTCTATTACATTATACACAGCACAGCCCATTGTTTAATGAAACATATAAATATATTCCTTTATACAATATCAATGCATTCTGACTATGGAACATTCTACATTCTTCGTACCTGTCTTCCTGCCATTCTCCCATGAAGAGGTCACGGAATCTGTAACGTGGAGGCAATGGTTGAACATCCTTCTCCAGGTCCATTCTATCACCTTTTACTCTAACACACTTCTCGGTGAACTTTAGCTGTGATGCCCAGGTGATAACTGTCCAGTCTGCTCTCTTTTGAGCATCTAATGGTCCAGTCTCCAGTTTTGCATCTCTAGAGAAGTGTCCACAGATGTCCACAGGCTCCACCTGAATGATGCATAATATAATTTTATTCTTGGGCTTCCAAGTTCCAGGTGCTACTGGTACCTTCAGAGAGATCCTTGAGAATCCCAGTGAACTAACATTAAGCTGAGGTTTCCAGTGCTGAATTAGGTTTGGTTCTAGGTTCCTACTCTGGTAATTTAGAAAGCTGTTAATTAATCCTTCAGGAAGCTGTGGATTAATAATTCTCACTATTAAAGTGGATAGTTTGTCTGATTCTCCTAGAGGTGATACTGCTGGCTTGTATCTTCAGGTCGGAACAAAAATCTCATTATTAAACTCCATGTAGAACTTTGACCTTGTTTTCATGTACAAGTCCAGAATTTTGGAGTGTAAGGGGATGGGACCTCCTTCTCTTCTTTGGCATGTAGGACATTAGGAGGAAGTATAAAGTCTCAAGGTAGGAGCAAGGTAAGTCTTCTGGGCTGCATGTTTTAAAGTAAATTCCTTGTGTATGGCACTGGACTGTTCTCTGTAGAGATGTGTATATAGAGGTGGGGTGGGGGGGAGAGGTGAGTCAATGATCTCTCTATTATAAACCGGTTCAGAGTAAAAGGCAGAGGGAGAAATGAGTAGGGGGATGGGAAAGAAGAAGAGTGGGAGGGGGGTGCTGAGAATGGAATGGGGGTGCAAATTTAAAAAAAAGAACTGAATGAAAATTTAGAGAGGAATGACTGTCAAACAGGGTGTGAAAGGGAAAGTGTGAGAGAGCAGCCTGCAACAGATTGTTATTCTGTGAGAATATGAGAGCAAGAGGAGAGATCAGACCTGAGAAAGAGAGTCCCAGAGATTAGTATTCAGAGCGAGAGAGGAGACAGCTGCCAGGTTCTCAGAGCAAAGAGAGAGCACTGATTGCTGCACACTCTGACATGTGTTAGAATTCTGGAGAGACGGCATGCTTCTGGAAAAAAAAAAAAAGAGACAGGCTGTTTGTTTGTAGACAGCACTTCTGACAGAGAAAGACATGTGTTTTCCTGCTTCTGAGTGGCAGATTCAATTAGAGTCTGATTGCCACAGATAGACTGTCTGTGTCTGCATCTGCTGAAATATTGTTTTACTGATAGACTGCTTCTACTGTAGCAACAGAGACTGCAATTAGAGAAAATACTTCTGCAGCAAGAGAGACTATTAGGACAACAGAGACTGCTAATATTAGAGAAGAGACTGCTTCTACTGGAGTTAGAGATCGAGACTGATAATATTAGAGAAGATGAGACTGCTTCTACTGGAGTCAGAGACTTAGTATTATAACAGCAGAGACTGCTTCTGCTTGAGTCAGAGAGACTGTTAATGTTGGAGCAGCAGAGACTGGTAATACTACAACCACAGAGACTGCTTGGAGTGGAGCAAGATAGACTGCTTATATTAGAGAAGAGACTGCCTCTACTGGAGCAAGAGTGACTGCTATTAAGAGACTGCTTCTACTGGAGCAAGAGAAACTGCAAATAAGAGACTGCTTCTACTGGAGCAAGGTAGACTGCTAACAAGAGACTGCTTCTACTGGAGCAAGTTAGACT
>OW240914.1:35558548-35633403 GCA_933207985.1 Pelobates cultripes
GGCCAGGGTCATGACAAAACTCCACCCTGGACAGTCAGCATCTCCTCATAGAATCAATACATCTCTATGAGGAAAGTTTAGTGTCTCCATGCATGTCTTCCCCTGGAAGCACCTCTAGCAGCCATGATCCCCAGGCTGTAATGTAAAGACTGCATTTTCTCTGAAAAGACAGTGTTTACAGACACCTCCCTGGACTGACAAGGAAGGGGGGACATGACTGCGGCTAGGATAAGGAGTCTTGAAGGAGTAAGGGATGGGAGGGGTATATATGGATACATAGTTGCTAAGATGAAGACAGTTATAAGGACAGTTAGGGGAGGGAACTTACCAGTCAGCTTTGGAAGTGCAGGGATCCTGACTTTCATCTGTCCTTCATCTGTCATTCTTTGCTGACCCCTAAAAAAAAAAAAAGCTATTATTATTCGGTTTTTTCACTTACCTGTATTCCTGCTTATCTGATGGAGGTTTCCCAGGAATCGTTGGTGGCCCTGTTGCAGGCTTACCGGGCTGCACATGGTGCAGGCTCGTTGGCAGCGGTGTTGGCCGGCATGGAAGGTGCCCCGGGTGAAGAGGCGAGGCCTGTGGAAGAAGGGCGGCGGGCCAGGCGTTCAAGGCCGCCGTCGCGGCTGTCTCCCAGCCCGGTGCGAGGTGAGCGAGAGGGCCGCAGGCGCCGGCGGACTGGAGTGGCTGGGGACGTGGAGCCGAGCCTTAGGTGTCCCCCTCGAGCGGTCCGGTCCCAGGTGAGGGCTGCGGTGGCGTCCGGCAGCCATTCCCAAGATGGCGGGAAGGTCGAGGAGCCCTCCACCTTCTCTTCCGGTGCGGCCGGAAGTGACGTCACGACGCCGGTCGCGCACGGCCGGCGCGCCGGATATGACATCACCTGCCGGCGACGGGCAAAACCCGGAAGTGGGTGCCCGCGCTGAAATGAGGAGGCCGGGCGCTCGGGGATGGCCGGCGCCGGCTGAAGAACCCGGAAATAGGGGTGCTGTGACCCGGACAGCAGCCCCAAGGCGGTGGGAGTCCCCAGGTCCGAGCAGTACAAGGGGTGCTGCGGAGCAGACGGCAGCCCCGAGGGTGCAGGGCTGTCAGGATGCCGGCGGTCGGGAGGCCGTGTCGGTTACAGCCCCCCTGGGAGCTGGGAGGCTCCAGGGTGATTCCGGTGAGTCAGAGGAGTCAGAGGAGGAGCGTGAAGCTGATGGAGAGCGGCCCCTGCGCCTTCCCACATTCGGTGAGTTGGCATGCGCTGGCGCCTGGGGTTCAGCAGGGGGATCAGGTCAGGATAGTGAGGTGTTGCGCCTGCTGAGGCTTTTAGTGGAGGGTCAAGCCAGGGGCAGTGGTCTCGGGGTTCAGGGTGCAGGTGGGACGGATAGTTTGAGGGGTCAGGGGATGGGGGTTGGTTCCTATCTCCCGGGGTGTGAGCTGGCCCCTTTAGGTTTACATGTGCCTGCTGAGGTGCAGGAAAAGATTATTCGGGGTGAGTATGTGGATCTTCTTTCTCTCGTTCGGCCGGACAAGGAGTCCGTGGACAGACCGCGTCGTGGCGAACAACTGGAGGGGGAGAAGGGTAAGTCTATCCCGCGTACTTTCGGTAACTAGCTGCAGGGATTTAATATCTTTGCGAGCGTGCTAGTGCGTCGGTTCCCAGAGAGGGCCCCTTCGTTATTTGGTTATTTGGATTTAATTTGGGGCGCTTACAAAGTGTATGGGGGACAATGCTGGTTCAAATACGACCAGCAATTCCGCCAGAAGATGGCGGCGTGTCCGGGGATGGGTTTCGGGGTGCAGGACGGCAGCCTGTGGCTGCTACTGATGACCCCGTGTAGACCCTCCCCCTTTTCAGGGGTTGCCGGCGTCCCCATGGGGACGTCGGCAGGTCAGCGGAAGGGAGTTTGTTGGCTCTTCAACGAGAGCCACTGTAAGTGGTTTAGCTGTTGTAGATTCCGGCACGAGTGTGCCCATTGTGGGGGAGCCCACCCGGCTCTCCGTTGTTTCAAGAAGGGCAGACCGCCTGCCGCCAAGGGCTCTGGTAGGGACGACGTTCCTCGCGGCGAGGACGCCGGTGAGCGTGGAAAAGATGCGTCCCTGGTTAAGCAGGTATCCTAAGAGGGACGCTGCAAGCCTTCTGTTCGACGGTTTTACAATGGGTTTTTGGATTCCCTTTGTGCGGTCGGATGAGGGCCGGTTTGCTGACAATCTTCGGTCCACGCGGGGTAGGGAGGGTTTATTGCAGGAAAAGCTGGAGGCGGAGATTCAACGGGGCCGCATGGCCGGTCCCTTTGATTTTCCCCCGTTCCACAACTTGAGAGTGTCTCCGTTGGGTCTGGTACCCAAAAAAGACCCGGGAATTTTTCGGTTGATTCACCATCTCTCGTACCCTTCGGGGGCGTCAGTCAATGATGACATTGACAGGGATGCGTGTCGGGTGCGGTATGCGTCCTTCGACTCGGCCTTGCTCCTTTTGCGGCGGGCCGGTCGTGGGGCTTTGTTGGCAAAATCGGATATTGAATCGGCCTTTCGTTTGTTGCCGGTTCATCCGGATTGTTTTCATTTGTTGGGGTGTTTCGCGAACGGTTGCTTCTATTATGATATGTGCATGCCCATGGGTTGCGCTATATCTTGTTCTTATTTCGAACTGTTTTCTTCCTTTTTGGAGTGGGTCACGTCTCGAGTTTCGGGATTGGGGTCCTTGACCCATTACTTGGACGATTTTTTGTTTGTCGGTCCGTCAGGTTCCCAGGATTGTATGGCGTTGCTTCGGGCGTTCCGGCGGGTAGCGTCGGAGTTCGGTGTGCCAGTTTCCGAACAAAAGACGGTCGGCCCGGTGTTGGTTCTTTCGTTCTTGGGTATTGAGATCGATACTGAGAGCATGGTTTTCCGGCTTCCTGAGGAGAAGCTGGAGGGGTTGCTTCGGCTAGTGGACTTGGTCAAAGGTTCCAAGAAGGTTCAGTTGCGGCAGATGCAGGGCCTTTTGGGGCACTTGGTTTTCGCATGTCGAGTGTTACCGATGGGTCGGGCATTTTGTCGCAGATTGTCTTTGTCCACGGTAGGGGTGAGGGAACCCTTCCACTACATTCGGATCACGAGGCGCCTCCGGTCGGATCTGGCGGTGTGGAGCTCCTTCCTACGTAGTTACAACGGGCACTCTTGCTGGTTGAGGGAGGCCACCTCCAACGCCGCGTTGGATCTCTTTACGGACGCCTCGGGGTCCGTTGGTTTTGGAGCGTATTTTCAGGGTCAGTGGTGCGCGGGGGAGTGGCCGCGGGCCTGGCGGTCTTCCTTATTGAGGAAGAATTTGACCTTTTTGGAACTGTTTCCGATAGTGGTCGCGCTGGAACTGTGGGGCGAGGATCTGAGAAATCACACGGTGGTCTTTCACACGGACAACATGAGTGTGGTTCATGTGATTGCCCGTTCGTCGTCCTCGTCTCCACCTGTTTTGGCGCTTCTCCGTCACCTCGTGCTCCTTAGTCTTAAGTTTAATATTTGGGTGCGGGCGCAGCATGTCCCGGGTGTTCAGAACGTGGTGGCTGATGCATTGTCTCGCTTGCAGTGGGAGCGGTTTCGCTTGCAGTGGGAGCGGTTTCGCGAGGCAGCGCCAGAGGCGCAGCGGACCGGTCTGCGGTGTCCAGACTCCTTATGGAAGCTCGATTTCGAGGTCTGATGGGCTTGGTATTGGATTCCTTGGCGGAGTCTTCATGGAAGGCATACCGGGCAGTGTGGAGGCAGTGGCTGTCGGCAGCACGGGATGGGGATGTATCCACGGCCTCGGGTCGTGCGGAGAGGACTCTCGTGATGCTGGATGACTTGGCCAAGGGAGGTAGGTCCTGCGCTGCTGCGGAGAAGGCGTTGGCTGCCCTGTCATTTTTGTTTCGTTTTATGGGCTGGCAGGATGTTACTAAGGACTATGGGATTCAGAGGGTGGTCAAGGGTTGGCGGCTGAGGCGTCGCCCGGATGGTCGTCGTCCAATTTCGGTTGACATGTTGCGGCGGATTATGTTAGTGCTACCGTCGGTCGTTCGGAGTACAGGTCGAAGTTGTTTCGCGTGGCCTTCTCGGTCTGCTTTTTTGGTGCCTTTCGTATCGGCGAGTTGGTGGCCCCGAGCAAGGGGAAGGCCTCGCCGTTGGCATTGTCGGATGTGCGATGGTCCCCTTCAACCGTCGACATTTTTGTGCGACGATCGCAGGCGGCCCGGGGGGCCTGGGTTCGTTTGGGGGCCACGAGGGACGAAGTCTGTCCGGTTGCGGCCTTCCACGCCTTTCTGGGGGTACGCCCGGAGCGGTGAGGCCCTTTGTTAGCTCACGGGGACGGGTCTCCGCTGACCCGGTATCAGTTCTCGGCGATGATGAAGAAAGCGTTGGTTGCGAGTGGTATGGATGGTCACGGGTTTTCGGCCCATTCCTTTCGGATTGGGGCGGCTACCCAGGCGAGCGTGTTGGGGTACTCGGCCGCTGGAATTCAACGGATTGGAAGATGGGGGTCGGGGCGTTTTAAGTCTTATGTCCGACCTCATATGCTGTAACCCCTTTTCTCGTTGTAGGTGGTCGGCCCCGGTACGTGTGGATTATAGGGCATTCTTATGTGTACTGGGCAGCTAGGCGAGCTGAAGGCCGGACCTACGGACGGAATTTGGGGTTTTCGGTGGACGTGGCCAGAGTCAGGTGGAAGGGCATTAGGGGCCTCCAGTGGCAGCAGATTTATCCAGAGTTCGTGGCCCTGCGTAAGTTTGTGTCGGGGCCGGTGGTGGCGGTTGTTCACGCGGGTGGTAACGACTTAGGGGTATCCCGGACTGTGGACCTTCTCCACGCGATTCGGCACGACTTGGCGAGGTGCATGGCGCTCTTTCCAGACATGACCTTGGTTTGGTCGGAGGTGGTATCCAGGCCGTGCTGGCGCGCGCTTCCGCACTCTCGCGGTTTGGAGAAGAGCCGGCGCAAGCTGAACATTGCTGTGGGGAAGTTTGTACGGCGGTTAGGAGGAGTGGTCATCCGACACGTGGAGCTGGAAGGAGAGAACCAAAATTTGATGAGAAAGGATGGGGTCCATTTAAACGAAATAGGGTTAGATATCCTGAACACGGGCTTGCAGGGTGGGATTGAGGCTGCGCTGTCGGCGGGGGGCGCGATGACGGCAGGAGGCGCGAGGGGAAGTCGTCATCGCGGTGGCGGGAGTCCTGGCCAGCGCAGGCAGAAGTGGTGAAGTTGCCGAGGAGGCTTGGGGAGTCGCAGCCTGTTGGGAGCTGATGGCGGAGGCAGGCTGCTCAGGACTCATGGTTTGTGGGGATAGACCTGTCTGTTGGGCAATCACCCCAACAGCTGACAGTATGATTATGTTGCTGGCATGGAAATGAATTAATAAAAGCTGTGGCTGATGCCCTTACCCAACGTAATTACGGTCTCTGTGTGTTATTTGGGGACTGGGGGCATTGGGTGGGTGGTACAGACATCTAGACAGCAGTCAAGACACCTCCCTGGACTGACAAGGAAGGGGGGACATGACTGCGGCTAGGATAAGGAGTCTTGAAGGAGTAAGGGATGGGAGGGGTATATATGGATACATAGTTGCTAAGATGAAGACAGTTATAAGGACAGTTAGGGGAGGGAACTTACCAGTCAGCTTTGGAAGTGCAGGGATCCTGACTTTCCCGCCCTCCCTCCCCTAGGACGTTTAGTTAGACAGGAATGTGGGTTGTTGTTGGTGCCTGTTGTTGGTTGTCTTTTTCTTGTTTTTGTCACAGCATGCGGGAGTCCTGGCCAGCGCAGGCAGAAGTGGTGAAGTTGCCGAGGAGGCTTGGGGAGTCGCAGCCTGTTGGGAGCTGATGGCGGAGGCAGGCTGCTCAGGACTCATGGTTTGTGGGGATAGACCTGTCTGTTGGGCAATCACCCCAACAGCTGACAGTATGATTATGTTGCTGGCATGGAAATGAATTAATAAAAGCTGTGGCCGATGCCCTTACCCAACGTAATTACGGTCTCTGTGTGTTATTGGGGGACTGGGGGCATTGGGTGGGTGGTACAGACATCTAGACAGCAGTCATGCAAAAAACCTGAAGGTAATGATTCTACTTGTCAGAACAAATACAATGAGCAATGTAGTTGTTCTGGTGACTATAGTGTCACTTTACACTTGAAATTTACCTTGAGTTCCTGACAATTCTCACGTTAGTAAATATTTCTACACTTTTTACACATTTCACCTTCTTGTCCCATTTTCAATGCTGTGATTGAATTTCTTCCACATTTTTTAAAATTGATTTTCTGCACATTTCACCTGTCTCTCTTTCTGCGTTTTGTTTTTCTCTCATTTTTCCACCTTCCAGTTTCACCCACACATTGCTTATTTCAATTTCCACTATCCTTCACCTAATTTCCAAATAAAGCCATACTCTTTGCATTTCTTGTATTTATTTATTTCCTACAAGCCCCTGCGTTCTTCTCGTCTTCTTGCCCCATCATGTGCATTCAACACAACATAGTCCATAAATGTCAGTTTCTCACTTGGAGTATTGTACGCAGTACTGGAGACCGTATCTCCAGAAGGATATTGATACCTTAGAGAGGGTTCAGAGAAGGGCTACTAAACTGGTTCATGGATTGCGGGATAAAACTTACCATGAAAGGTTAAAGGATCTTAACATGTATAGCTTGGAGGAAAGACGAGACAGGGGGGATATGATAGAAACATTTAAATACATAAAGGGAATCAACACAGTAAAGGAGGAGACTATATTTAAAAGAAGAAAACTACCACAACAAGAGGACATAGTCTTAAATTAGAGGGACAAATGTTTAAAAATAATATCAGGAAGTATTACTTTACTGAGAGGGTAGTGGATGCATGGAATAGCCTTCCAGCTGAAGTGGTAGAGGTTAACACAGATTGGGATAGGCATAAGGCTATCCTAACTATAAGATAAGGCCAGGGACTAATGAAAGTATTTAGATAATTGGGCAGACTAGATGGGCCGAATGGTTCTTGTCTACCGTCACATTCTATGTTTCTATGTTACTTATATTTCATTATAAGCAATGGATCTTGATTTTTTATTTTTTTTGTAAATTATCAATTTCTGTTTCATATTTCTCTTTCATACTTTTTAAATTAGATTTCCTGCTCGCTTCTATTGTCTACTTCCACTTCCACATTTCTCCCTTTCCATTTTCTTCCCATCCTTTTATTATATGACCCTTTTCTCTCTCCACCTTCCGTTCGCTTTCATCCTCTATTTCTCTATTTACATCCTCTCGTTCCTTCCCTTTCATCCTTCCATTTCAAATTAAATATTGCTTTCTTTATATTTCCCAGATTCCATATTTTATGTCTCCCCTCATACATAGGCAGGAATATTTAATAATGTGAGAATTGTTGGGAATTTAAAGCGAATTTCAAATGTAAACCCAAGTGGAAGCATAGTTGACTTGGAACTTTTGTTTTAAGTTTGGCTACTTTGGCCTTAAATTTGAAATTCACAATTTTCACTTTAGTAAATAACCTTGTGAATGTTTAAAATAAACCCTCTTAAAATAAACCATCCACAGTTCATTCAATACCAACATGACACCCGTGTCCTTTGCCCGGTATTATTTTTTTATTTTGAAGGGGGGACGACGACGACGACTTGCTCTGTAAGGAAGGGGTTAAACCTCTCACTGACGAACATACCAGTTAACATTAAGCATACTATTGTTAAGATGTCACAAAAGCTCCATAGGAACATCGACCATTTTACAATCTAAGTAGGTTACTGATGTAACGTTGATTTTTCTTTCCTGGGTAACTGACCCTTTAGCTAAAAGTTCAAACATCGTAGAACCTGTGGGATAAAAAGATCAGCTTATAGGTCTCCTGCAAGACCTTTTAACATCTGCCTAATGTGATTTGCCATTCTGCGAAATATTCCCTATATTTAATTTAGGAGAGAAGCAGGGCAGGCCTACCGCGCACCAGCAGGCCCTTATTGCCATGGCAACCTCTCCAGCATAAGTGTCCCTGGTACGATCTCAGTCATTCTAACGAGGTGACATCGTTAGGAGGGGATTTAAACCTATTACACAATGTGGGAGGGAGTTAAACAGGAGCCAATTTGCTAACGAGCTGCTAATTTTTTCTCTTTCATTTGCTTTTGAAGGCCTATTTAGTTTTCCTGTTTTTGTTTTTATTTGCGTTCCAAATCTTTACAATACTTTTTTTTATATATTTCTATTTAACCTATCCCTTATTTCAAGATTCTGGACAACAAGTCAACATTCAACACGGAACGGGGGTAGCACTCATAATTAAAGTTGTTGTTTTTTTTTTCGTTTTTTTTCTGAGACCGGGGATTTTATGATATTCTGGTGCTAAGGGCCTCAAAGCCTAGGAACGAATGGGACACATTAGACAAAAAACAGTGGGAGGTTAAAGGGGACGAGTATAGGGCCCAAATGGCTGATTTGCATTTTTTTGGATGCAACAACGCTGGAGGAACTATGGACTCTGGGTAAGTGTTGACATGTATGTCTGTTATTGCGCTGTATTGACGTATCCCAGAATCTTTAACATGGACCAAAAATGCCCCAATATGGTACCAATACTCTCACTACCTGGGCTTTAATAAGTAAAACTGATTGCAATAATAAGTTGATGATAATGGTGATTGAGTTGGGATGCAGAATTGGTTGCCCACTGCACCAAGTATAACTTTAGAACGAAGGATATAAAATGAAGGAGAAGATGGGGAGAGGGTGAAGAGAACTTGGATTGGAATCAAAGTAATGAAGTACAGAACCTTGTAAAGTCACTTACTGTCCTGGGATAGGTGTTTCCTCGTTATTCACCTTTCTGTATTACAGCCACACACATCAACATGACTCAGTATTAGGTCTTCCTAAACTAACCCTCTCTCAGTATTGTACCCAACTACTTAATCCCACTCTCTGTATTGTACACAGCTACTTAATCCAACTCTCTGTATTGTACACAGCTATTTAATCCCACTCTCTGTATTGTACACAGCTACTTAATCCCACTCTCTGTATTGTACACAGCTACTTAATCCCACTCTCTGTATTGTACACAGCTACTTAATCCCACTTTCTGTATTGTACCCAGCTACTTAATCCCACTCTCTGTATTGTACCCAGCTACTTAATCCCACTCTCTGTATTGTACACAGCTACTTAATCCCACTCTCTGTATTGTACACATCTATTTAATCCCACTCTCTGTATTGTACCCAGCTACTTAATCCCACTCTCTGTATTGTACACAGCTACTTAATCCCACTTTCTGTATTGTACACAGCAATTTAACCCCACCCTGTATTGTACCCAACTACTTAATCCCACTCTCTGTGTGTACACAGCTACTTAATCCCACTTTCTGTATTGTACACAGCTACTTAATCCCACCCTGTATTGTACCCAACTACTTAATCCCACTCTCTGTATTGTACACAGCTACTTAATCCCACTTTCTGTATTGTACACAGCTACTTAATCCCAATCTCTGTATTGTACACAGCTACTTAATCCCACTCTCTGTATTGTACCCAGCTACTTAATCCCACTTTCTGTATTGTACCCAGCTACTTAATCCCACTCTCTGTATTGTACCCAGCTACTTAATTCCACTCTCTGTATTGTACACAGCTACTTAATCCCACTCTGTATTGTACACATCAATTTAATCCCACGCTCTGTATTGTACCCAGCTACTTAATCCCACTCTCTGTATTGTACACAGCTACTTAATCCCACTCTTTGTATTGTACCCAACTACTTAATCCCACTCTCTGTATTGTACCCTGCTAATTAATCCCACTCTCTGTATTGTACACAGCTACTTAATCCAACTCTCTGTATTGTACACATCAATTTAATCCCACTCTCTGTATTGTACACAGCTACTTAATCCCACTCTCTGTATTGTACACAGCTACTTAATCCCACTTTCTGTATTGTACACAGCAATTTAACCCCAATATCTGTATTGTACACAACAATGTAACCCCACTTTCTGTATTGTGCCCAGCTACTTAAATCCACTCTTTGTATTGTACACAGCTACTTAATCCCACTTTCTGTATTGTACCCAGCTACTTAATACCACTCTCTGTATTGTACACAGCTACTTAATCCCACTTTCTGTATTGTACACAGCTACTTAATCCCAATCTCTGTATTGTACACAGCTACTTAATCCCACTCTCTGTATTGTACCCAGCTACTTAATCCCACTTTCTGTATTGTACCCAGCTACTTAATCCCACTCTCTGTATTGTACCCAGCTACTTAATCCCACTCTCTGTATTGTACACAGCTACTTAATCCCACTCTGTATTGTACACATCAATTTAATCCCACGCTCTGTATTGTACCCAGCTACTTAATCCCACTCTCTGTATTGTACACAGCTACTTAATCCCACTCTTTGTATTGTACCCAACTACTTAATCCCACTCTCTGTATTGTACCCTGCTAATTAATCCCACTCTCTGTATTGTACACAGCTACTTAATCCAACTCTCTGTATTGTACACATCAATTTAATCCCACTCTCTGTATTGTACACAGCTACTTAATCCCACTCTCTGTATTGTACACAGCTACTTAATCCCACTTTCTGTATTGTACACAGCAATTTAACCCCAATATCTGTATTGTACACAACAATGTAACCCCACTTTCTGTATTGTGCCCAGCTACTTAAATCCACTCTTTGTATTGTACACAGCTACTTAATCCCACTTTCTGTATTGTACCCAGCTACTTAATACCACTCTCTGTATTGTACACAGCTACTTAATCCCACTTTCTGTATTGTACACAGCTACTTAATCCCAATCTCTGTATTGTACACAGCTACTTAATCCCACTCTCTGTATTGTACCCAGCTACTTAATCCCACTTTCTGTATTGTACCCAGCTACTTAATCCCACTCTCTGTATTGTACCCAGCTACTTAATCCCACTCTCTGTATTGTACACAGCTACTTAATCCCACTCTGTATTGTACACATCAATTTAATCCCACGCTCTGTATTGTACCCAGCTACTTAATCCCACTCTCTGTATTGTACACAGCTACTTAATCCCACTCTTTGTATTGTACCCAACTACTTAATCCCACTCTCTGTATTGTACCCTGCTAATTAATCCCACTCTCTGTATTGTACACAGCTACTTAATCCAACTCTCTGTATTGTACACATCAATTTAATCCCACTCTCTGTATTGTACACAGCTACTTAATCCCACTCTCTGTATTGTACACAGCTACTTAATCCCACTTTCTGTATTGTACACAGCAATTTAACCCCAATATCTGTATTGTACACAACAATGTAACCCCACTTTCTGTATTGTGCCCAGCTACTTAAATCCACTCTTTGTATTGTACACAGCTACTTAATCCCACTTTCTGTATTGTACCCAGCTACTTAATACCACTCTCTGTATTGTACACAGCTACTTAATCCCACTTTCTGTATTGTACACAGCTACTTAATCCCACTCTCTGTATTGTACACATCAATTTAATCCCACTCTCTGTATTGTACACAGCTACTTAATCCCACTCTCTGTATTGTACACAGCTACTTAATCCCACTTTCTGTATTGTACACAGCAATTTAACCCCAATATCTGTATTGTACACAACAATGTAACCCCACTCTCTGTATTGTGCCCAGCTACTTAAATCCACTCTTTGTATTGTACACAGCTACTTAATCCCACTTTCTGTATTGTACACAGCTACTTAAACTCACTCTCTGTATTGTACACAGCAATTAAACCCCAATATCTGTATTGTACACAACAATGTAACCCCACTCTATGTATTGTACCCAGCTACTTAATACCACTCTTTGTATTGTACCCAGCTACTTAATACCACTCTCTATATTGTACACATCAATTTAATCCCACTATCTGTATTTTATGCAGTTTCTTAATCCCGCTCTCTGTATTGTACACAACTACTGGATGTCTCTATATAGTACACAGCTACATTATATCTCTCTCTGTATAGTACACAGTTATACAATCCTTATCTCTATATATTTGTACCTAGCTATTAACTCCCCCTCTCTGTACTAGATCATCAAATTTCATTGACTCAACTATTTAATCCTTCTCTCCATGATCACAGCTCTTGTAGTGTTTCACCCAGCTGCATAATCTCTGTATTAGATATCCTCCCACGTTAATCCTCTCTCAGTATTGGAAACCGTAATAAAATCCAACTCTGTATTAGAGATTTTCCCACGTCAATCTTCTCTCTGTATCAATTACATAATCTACCTCTGTATTAGAGATCTTCCCACATTATCTCTCTCTCTGTATTGGATTCATAATCTACCTCTGTATTAGAGATCTTCCCACATTATCTCTCTCTCTGTATTGGATTCATAATCTACCTCTGTATTAGAGATCCTCCCATGTTAACCCTCTCTGTTTTGGATGAGAGGGGAATAGGACACATGAAGGGCTGTGAGGGGAGGGAATGGGACACATGGAGGGGCTCGGTGGGGGAGGGAATGGAACACATGGAGGGGCTCGGTGGGGGAGGGAATGGAACACTTGGGGGAGAGGGAATGGGACACATGGAGGGGCTCTGTGGGGAAGGGAATTGGACACATGGAGGGGCTTGGGGGGAGAGGGAATGGGACACATGGAGGGGCTCTGTGGGGAAGGGAATAGGACACATGAAGGGCTGTGAGGGGAGGGAATGGGACACATGGAGGGGCATGGGGAGAGAGGGAATGGGACACATGGAGGGGCTCTGTGGGGAAAGGAATTGGACACATGGAGGGGCTTGGGGAGAGAGGGAATGGGACACATGGAGGGGCTAGGGGGAGGCAGTGGGACACATGGAGAGTCTGGGGGGAGGGAATGGGAAACATGGAGGGGCTTGGGGGGGGAATGAGACACAAGGGACTCTGTGGGATAAGAAATGAGTCACTTGGAGGGCTTTAAGAGGGAAATGAGACACTTGGAGGGGCTGGGGAGGGGAGGGAATGAGACACATGGTGGGAAAGAATGATACACACTGCGGCCTGCTGGTTTCTAGTTATGCCTCCGACTTCTGTATTATGGATCCTCCCATGTTATCTCTCTCTCTGTATTGGATACATAATATATCTCTGTATTAGAGATCCTCCCACGTTATCTCTCTCTGTATTGGATACATAATTCCCCTCTGTACCCCCAATGAGCCCGTTGTGTCGAACGGTGCCACATGACCCCTCTCTCTCTGTATTAGCCTTTAACTCTGTATAATACGCACCTTCTCATCATTAGACCCTTATTCTACCTCTCCTGATATTTCTATCCTACCTCCCAGTCTTCTATCTCTACATCTTCAATTCTTCTCTCTCCTTTCAATACACTTTTCATTATCAGCGTTCCTCTCCACAGACCAATATTCTGTGTTTCCTTTCTTCTCAAGCATGAAATCGCAGTCTAACCTGTTGGAAAAGAACAGATTGCACAATCCATTGTCAGACGGGTATTTTAAACATAAGCTCTGTTTCCAGCATAACGAACATGCAAGCAGGCCCTAATTAACCAGAGCATCCCACAGTAGCTACTTCCCAGATGGAACCAGTTAAGGAAGCACTCAGCCATGTAACCCCTTCCCTAGCCAATATACAGAAACCTGAAGGCATTCTATTCGAATCTGGATAAGCATTGACCCTATCCTATTCGTTGGTAGTTTTAAGCAGATCTTAAGAATGCAGACACTAGTGGATCCAGTGTTGGATCCGAAGGGGGACACACCAGGACACATACCCCCTCCTTCCCAAAGAAGCCAGGGAAATATATGCAGCATGGGTATAACTGAGCAATGACTGATTGTGGCTCCAATTAACTCAATCCAAGTTAGTAAGCCTGTTTCACATAAATAGGATTTAATTGATTTGTCAAGCAGGGGGACAGTGTCCGTGCCTGAGTGTATGTAGGTATTTTTCACTGTATGCATATTTGCTCAATTGTGTGGGTGTTTGTGTCCATCACAAAATCCAGCAATGCTCCTCCTAAATTTTGTCCCTGGATCTGCCTCTGATTGGATTCGTAGAACAATGTTCCAGCGGTGGTGGTGGTAGAGGTTTAGGTAATACTCTACGTTCCGAACAGATGCCGATAAAACGTGAATATGGTAATATAACATCTAATATTATTCAGCAGTTAGCACAGTTGGTATTCGCTGGTACTCCACCTGTAGTAGACTACATTTCCTATGGTTCCTAACTGTTTAAATGCTAACCGTTTATGTTGTTCAAAATGCACAGTATTTTACTGTCCATCATGGTGAAGGAGACTCAATACTGCTGGAGTGACAATGGCAGAGTGACATTGGCCACCCATTGCTGCCGAGGACAAGGGCAGTCTATGCAACTTTATGCTATGTTGTGAGATATTGAAATCCTTCGGGCACAGAGTACACTCTTTGATACAGCTATTGCTTTATCACGGGCTTCATCTTTGCTTAAATCTCTTGTTAGGGTATGAAATATTTTTGTGAAAAATTACAAAGTGTGTTAGCACTCAGATTATAGGTGCCGGTATCTTGGCCAAAAAATTGAATATCCAAAATACAAAAATTGATACCGCACTAAACATGAAGAAACTATAAAGATTTATTAGCAGGACATTGCCATATACCTGAATAACGCTCCAATTTCTATATCACGAGAGTGAAGATATATAATCTTAAAGTGACAAGTGACAAAAAATTAACAAGTGTTTAAAGTGCTAACATTAATAAAATACACTATCAACGTTCCTATATGTACAAATCTTTGTACAGCAAGATAAATCACAAGATAATAAGTAAATATTCCTAAGGAAATCTCATCCAGAATAAAGTAATTCCTGCAGGGAAATAATCTCATGTATAGTTCACTAGTTGCTTTGTGTATAGTTCATTCCATCAGGGAAAAGTTATTAACAAGGAATTAATTTCAGCAGTGATCATATTTGATGTAACATACATTGGTTGTACTGTATACTGTAGTAAAAAATGTTTGCAGCACAAAAATTCCATGTAGCAAAAAAATTAGAACAAGCAGGTAATATCTCCCTATACAAGAGTCAATATTGGCTGCGCCACATAGGTTAAAATAAGATTAAATGTCCAGAACTACAACAAAAAAGAAAATAAAAGACCTTGTAATTCACCCCAAAAACACAGACAAGAAACTTACAATTTTGACCTTTTTAATTTTTATAACTTTTTATAATCTTTTAAAATTATGTAAACCACTCTCTATTGCAAGATCATATCCCCTTCACCTATTAACCATACCAGGTATTTTTTAGTCTTTTATAACAGTTTTTTTTAATAATTATTTCTATTTATTATGGTATGTCACCAAACTAGGTTTATTTGATTAATATGACATTTTATGTATGAAGTAAAATATGGCACAAAAAGGCTTTCAAGCCTGTCTCAATTGCAAATTTTCTTTCCTTTAACACTGCAGTAAAGATTAATTTTATTGTCTGTCCCCCTCATTTCCATACAATCTATTAAGCTTACTGGTATATATGTTTTCAAAGCTTATATTTTTTTGTAGCTTATGATGATCCTAACTGTCCTTTCATTCCATTCACTATTTATTCAAATGACTATTTCTGACGAACGTATTGCAGTTCGTATGAATACGACCTCAATCCTCCATTCGCTCTTTCAAACATATTAAATAAATGAACGTTGGTTTTAGCCGAACAAACTGTCGAACGTCGGAACTAGCCGGATGCAACGGAAGCCGCGACTCACGCACATGCGCACTCACATCTCCCGTTCGGTACTACAGCCCCCTTAACTACACTACAGCTGTAAAACACAATGTGTCTCTTCAATTAACTCACACACTTCTCGTTTTAAACTTATCTATGTACACCCTGTATTCTTATTATGTGATCTCCAAATATTATAGGTTTGGTTAAAGCTTTTAGAATGTATGTTTTTTAGAATGTATGTTAAAGTTTTTAGAATGTATGTAAAGTTTTTTTTTAAAGTATGTTTTGTTTTTTTCTATGCTGCACTTTGATTTGCTGCCGGTGTATGATGTCATTTTGGCGCCATTTTCAACTATTTTTCAATCATTAGAGCACCTATATAAACTTAGTCAGGATGTTTATCTTACTCCATTTGATGAAGCCTTAGGCGAAACGCGTTATTGGATGTTTTATTTACTTTAGTACTTTACATAAAGGAATTCTTTTGGACCATACACCAAGGTTTGTGCCAAATTCCTTTTACAGTTTTATTTTATTTTTTATTTTCATACCTGACCTTTTATCATTACTGCAAAGAAATCCGAGGTGGGGATCATACCACCAAAGCTGATTCCATAGAGCAGTTAGCCTGCTCTATACTTTGTGAGTATATATTTTATTATATTTCTTGATACATTGGTTTTATCTACTGAGAGCACTATTGTCGCTTCCCCACCTTTTACTGTCGTCTGAGCTCAAGCTGTCATTTGAAGCTCCTAGGACTGAGGATACTCACATTATATCCCGAAGTGGGGATTGTACCACTACAGGCGTTTGAAGCTAGAGCTGGTCATAGCTCATAAGAATGTGAGTGTAATATTATTTTTATTATAATTACATCATACAAAACAAAGTTGCACTATTGGGACTTTTTCTACTTCCTCTCTCCCTTTTTATATATATATATATATATGACTGGATACTGGTGAGACTGATTACGGACACTACTCTGACATTATAAGAACCCAAATCTCACCTTTGAGCATACTGCAAAGACACCATTTGGTGTGAATTACAAGGTCTTTTCTTTTCTTTTTTTGTTGTATTTTTGGACATTTTACCTCGCCACATGTTCTTGGAGGGGCCTGTTTCCCAGCCTCCTGCCTCGGGACTATAGGCCATGCACAAAGGCTCATAAAAGACCTTGTTCGTGCCTTTTTTGGCTATTCTGTTCGGTAGTTTGCATTCCCCTCCTATTTTAACATTGTCCCGTTCGACTACCGTACAACCGCACGAACCATGGACCACCTGCGAGCTTGTTAACACCTATTAACAACTTGGAACGTTTCTCACTGCAGTGTTCTAATTGTTCGTCTGGGTAGCCGCAATTCCTATGGACAACCACGAGGTGGCGGCCATCTTGTTCACATGAACGCAGGCAGGGGTGTTTGGGCATGAATCTCATAGAACTAAAATCAGACAGAGAAACTCCCGAACACCGCTGGACTTCCATCATCCCCTGCGTTCAGTTCTATACAAGTTAGAATAGCACTGTAAGCACATATGATAATGCTTTGTCACTTATCACTTTAAGATTATATATCTTTACTCCGTGATATAGAAATTGGAGCTGTATTCAGGTATATGCTCTGCTAATAAATCTTTATATTTGCTTCATGTTGAGTGCAGTATAAATGTTTGTATTGTAATAAATATTATTGCTCCAAGCCAGCAGGGCTCCAGTGTGAATCAAATTCTAAAGATCAAGTACCAAAAAACACATACAATCCAATATCTCAAGGTAGTTCTTCTGCTTGCGGTTTGTCTTCCCAGGGTTTTCCTGAATAGTCGCCTATCAACCTGTAGAAAAGCGCTCTTATCCCTCAGTGGGAAACTCATCTTGACTTCCAGATGTGATCCTCTAAGGTTTTACTAGGTATTGCCTTAAGGGACTTCTTGTTCCAGAACTCTCACACATAGATGACAAGGAAGTTCTAGAGATGGTTCCTCTGCCCCTCTACTCCCAGACTTTGCACACTTTTTTCCATACTCCTATTCTTGGCTCATTAGTTTTTCTTTCTCCTACCATTATCCTTACCTCTTTTTTTTTTATACCAAGGCACTCTTCTCTTTTCTTGTCATATCTCTCTCATACTTGATATGACTTCTTCTAGAGGAGTGTGAACTGTAGAATGAGCACTACTGGTTGACATCACGGTAGTTTATAACATTAGCAATGTTTGATATAGTGCATTCTCCAGCTTACTTTGTCAGTGGACCCTGTATAGGGGCCAAACCTTCAGTCCCAGCATATATAATTAATTATTGCTCTAAATTCTTATTTTGATATCTTGAATTTTTTTTTGTTTGCTGTTTGACCATATATCTCCAACCTTACCCGCTGTATACTTTCATTAACTTGTGTCCTTGCACTCTGTTACATGTTCTAATAAACTAGTGCTTGTTAATCCCCAGGTTGGGATCCAACTATTTTAATGGGCTGTCATTTGTGGGGAAATTAATTTTATTTATCCTGCATTCAATAAATAATTTATTGTAGTACCAATGCTTTTTCCAGGAGGGAGACTCTTTCACGTTTCAATATTATATGAAAACTAAGGAGCAAAACCATTCTAATATTGCAAATGGTGACTAATGACATGTACCGTATATACTCGAGTATAAGTTGACCCGAATATAAGCCGAGACCCCTAATTTTACCCCCCAAAAATGGCAAAACTTTTTGACTCGAGTATAAGCCTAGGGTGGGAAATGCAGGAGCTACTGGTAAATTTATAAATAAAATTAGATCCCAATAAAATTACATTAATTGAATATTTATTTACAGTGTGTATATATAATGAATGCAGTGTGTGTGTTTGCGTGTAGTGTGTGTGTATATAATGCAGTGTGTGTTTGTGTAGTGTGTGTAAACTGGGTGAGCGGAGGGCATTTTTATTATTTTTTTATTTGAATATTATTATTTTAATATTATTATTATTTTATTTGAATATTATTATTATATTTTAATATTATTTGAATATTATTATTTGAATATTTTATTTTAATATTTGTATTTTTTTTTTTTATTTTATTGTTTTTTGTCCCCCCCCCTGCTTGTTGCCTGGCCAGGGAGGGGGGCTATGTTAATCTCTGGTGGTCCAGTGGATGAGCTGTGCAGTGGGGGGGCTGGCAGAGAGCGGTTACTTACCTTTCCTGCAGCTCCTGTCAGCTCCCTTCTCCTCCGTGCAGCTCCCCTGTCAGCTCCGTTCTGCTTACAGTGTAAGTCTCGCGGTCTGCGTGCCGCGTGGAGCGTTGCCACGGTAACCCGTGGCAACGCTCTGGCAATGTAAGTTGCCATAATACAGACAGTGACTCGAGTATAAGCAGAGTGGGGGTTTTTCAGCACAAAAAATGTGCCGAAAAACTCGGCTTATACTCGCGTATATAAGGTACATAATGTAGCTTCCTGCAAAAAAAAAAAGTATGTTACGACCCGCTGTGATAGACCGTTACTGACACCAGGACTCAGCTGGAACCCTGTAGCAAAGAGTATGGCTTTCAACATCAACTCACCATAAGGACTAATCTTCCCTATGGCCCTCAACAGGTTAAGTAAACTCACTGTCAGCACTGAAACAATTCTATGCCATTGGAGACCACTGTGAAAACACAAGGAGTTAATGGAGTTTGTTATCTGGTGTGTAAAGGCGTATCATTATTATTATTTTATTGCCATTTATATAGCGCCAACAGATTCCGTAGCGCTTTACACTATTATAAGAGGGGGGAATTAACTATAAATAGGACAATTACGAGAAAACTTACAGGAACAATAGGTTGAAGAGGACCCTGCTCAAATGAGCTTACAGTCTATAGGAGGTGGGGTATAAAACACATTAGGACAGGAAATTGCAATCAAACAAGGTGGGAGTGAAGGTGGAGGAGAGAGTAGAGTGCTGCCCTCTAGGAGAGAGCAAGAGACAGGTATGTGAGGTAGAGTTTACTCTGAGAGGCCAACTGACTGCAAATCATAGAGGTTTAGTCACAATTCGTAGCTGCGCTATTGAAAGTTTAAATAGCAGAGGGCCAAACCAGGCACAAAATGCATTTAGAACATTTTACCCTCAGGCTTGCAAAACGTGTAATTTAACAGGGATACAGAGTGACAGCGTCTAACTGTGAAATGCAGTCAGTCGCCTCAAGGCAGGATTTCCCATAGAGGAATATCGCTAGCCTCTCTTGTCTACAAGTTTAGTGTAAGCAATTTCCAGGTGATTCACGACTGTTTTGTGGTTTCGCATAGACTCCCTGTTCAGTACATTAGGGAGTTTTATTATATGGTGTCTACATGCCATTAGCAAAGTTTGAACTAAACTACTAAAACTGTCAGAAGACTGAGGTCACTTACACTGAGCACAGAAGTGACACAGCAATAGTTGAAGAGGTGATGGTGCTTGAATTCTGTATCTGCAGCTTTTCAGCTTGAAACCTTGCACATACCTTGAAAAAAGCACATTGCTTCCAGAGGTATAACTCCACCTTGGATAGTATTATTAATGAGCCTTTATTTGTTTATGTATTCTTCTATTAAGTTTCTCCCTTTTTTCTTTTCCTAATTTTCTTATTTTTCCTTTTTTGATTATATATTTTTGTATACCTTTTTAATATAATTCTGATTAAATGTTATGTTTTATCAATCGTATTAAAGTGTATGTTTAAACCTCATAAGAAACCTATTTGGATACGGCATTTTGTTTTCATTTCTCAAATTTAAAGAAACACTATAGGGTCAGGAACACAAACATGTATTCCTGACCCTATAGTATTAAAACCACCATCTAGCTCACCCTTGCCCCACTAAATATAGTAAAATATTACTTTTAGTCAAGTCTGCTGCTGCTGGCTCTGCCACTGATCTCCCTGCTTAGCTGACATAATCAGAAGTGATTCTCTGAGCCAATCACAATGCTTTCCCATAGGATTGGATGAGAATGTCAAGTAGGCAGATAAAGGGCAAAGCCAGCACAGGTCAAACACAGCCCTGGCCAATCAGCATCTCCTCATAGAGATACATTGAATCAATGCATCTCTATGAGGAAAGTTCAGTGTCTCCATGCAGAGTGTGGAGACATAAATGTCAGTCACACTGTGCAGCACTGTCCCAGGAAGCACCTCTAGCTTCCATCTAAGGAGTGGCCAGTGGCGATATCCCTAGGCTGTAATATAAACACTGCATTTTTTCTGAAAAGACAGTGTTTACCGCAAAAAGCCTGAAGGGAATGATTCTACTCACCAGAACAAATGCAATAAGCGGTAGTTGTTCTGTTGACTACAGTGTCCCTTTAAGGTCAAAATAGCAGAACTTGAAAAAATTCTCTGAATCTGCTATTTTCAGTCCTTCTGCTCTGACCTTAAATTTTAAATTCACTTTTAATTCTTACTTTAGTAAATAACCCGGTTTGTGTAAAATAGCCAAGAAATGATTATAGCAGAGTTGATGGATTCAGTGCTTTCACCGCCGCAGCCCGGGTTCGATTTCTGGTCAGGGAAAGTTAATCTTTTACCACAACAAGAGGACATAGTCTTAAATTAGAGAGGCAAATGTTTAAAAATAATATCAGCAAGTATTACTTTACTGAGAGGGTAGTGGATGCATGGAATAGCCTTTCAGCTGAAGTGGTACAGGTTAACATAGTAAAGGAGTTTAAACATGCGTGGGATAGGCATAAGTCTATCCTAAGTATAAGATAAGGCCAGGGACTAATGAAAGTATTTATAAAGTTGGGCAAATTAGATGGGCCGAATGGTTCTTACCTGCCGTCACGTCACATTCTATGTTTCTATGTGTTTGCCAAAATTGATCCAATTGCAATTCAGTTGGTATAGTTAGGAATTTAGCAAATTCAAAGTAAATTTCAAATTTTAAACCAAAGCAGCTGAACTAGAAGCATAGCTGACTTTGAGAATATTTTTGGGTTATTATTTGAAATCCACTTTGAATTCAGTTTTTATTTCCAACAAGACACACATATATAAAACCACATAGGCTTACTTATAATAAATGCCCAGTGTGCATTATTTATTCATTTTAAATTTTTTGACCACCTGAACCTCCTCCCCTTAATATTATAATTTTATCAATGCTTCTCAGTAGCTATCGTTCACGGAAGTTTCACGTAATGCAGAGCTTCTTTTTGATTCGTTACTAGGTAAAGCATGTAAGCTCATCGAGCAGGGCCCTCATCCCACTCTGTTCCTGTACGTCCGGTGGTCTGATCTCAATTATATGTCTGTTAGTCCACCCATTGTACAGCGCTACGGAATTTGTTGGCGCTATATAAATAATAAAATAATAATAATAATAAAGATCTACCATTTGTTCACCTTTACTGCAGTCTGTTTTCACTATCTATTGCACTTAGCATGAAAATTAGATTTAAATAAAATAAACAAACAATACTGGCCAATAGCAAAATTTCAATGCCAGTCTTCCCCAACCGACGCATTTCGTTACCTTCTTGTACCTTATGTAAGACCTAATACATTAAACATGTTACAGGCATAATAAATACACTAAAAAACGTATTCACCAATTCTTGATGATCCCGATTTGCTGAAACAAAACACAGGGGAGGTTCTGAGGAAAGCATTCTAATCTATCACAAATTGCTAGGTATTTATTCATTTATATATTTTACCTAACACGTAAATTTTTGTATTTTGCTCAAAACATTTGATAATATTTTCACACCATTTTTTGTAATACATTTTTTTGAGTCGTTTACTTAGAAAATAAAATAAATAACTCCAAGCTCTATTTTTATTTTCTGATTGACTGAAGCCTACCTGGCACATGAAAAAGCACCACCTTAATCTGTAAGGCATTTAAAACTGCCTAGAAGCTGTGTTAACTATTTTTAACAGTTCAGCAGATGTTTTGAAATTATTAATAGATTTCAGCCTCTCCTACCTGCTGTGATGCTCAGTGGACTATGAGCTTTGAGGGCAATACGTTAAACCATATCCTATTTCTCACTCTAAAAAAAAATAGCAGGTATGAAATGAGTAAGAGGAAATATAGATGCATTTTGGGATATAGAATCCTCACAGCAAACAAGGCTTAGACGAGCGCCATACTGTCTGAAGAATAATCCACAAGATTCCAGTGCTTGGATATTTCCTCCTATCAGAATGCAAAGGGGTTACAGAGAGAGATCAAGTATCCTAATTGTTAGACTTTCTCTTGAAGTTTGATATTTAAAAGGACACCAACATTTATACAACAAAACTGCTTAATGCCCGAGCAGTATCACTGTCCCTGCAGTCTCACTGCTCAATTATCTGCCATTCAGGAGTCATATCACTTTATTTATGCAGCCCTAGGCACACCTCCCTGCATGTGACTTACACAGCCTGCATGAACACTTCCTGTAAAGAGTCATCTAATGTTTAACCCCTTAAGGATCAAACGTCTGGAATAAAAGGGAATCATGACGTCACACATGTCATGTGTCCTTAAGGGGTTAAACTTCCTTTATTGCAAATTCTATGTAATTTATAATAACTTATCTCCTTCAAAACCCTGCAGTAGCCCCCTATGTGTGGTTAAAGTTACATTTTCAGAGCAGGAGATAAAAACTTTTAAAGTAAGTTACATCTGATTGAAAATGGAACCATGTTTTTTTCATGCAGTCTGTGTACGTCACAGTCGGGTCAGGTGTGACTAGGGCTGCATAAACACAAACAATAGTGATTTAACTCCTAAATGGCAGATAATTGAGCAGTGAGACTGCAAGGGCATAATCTATGCACCAAAACTGCTTCATTAAGCTAAAGTTGTTTTGATTACTCTAGTGTCATTTTAACATAACAATATAAAGGTCACACCAGAAACTTCAGTAAGAGAAATATAATAACAAGAAACAATTAAAAAAGAATAAATAAACCGCAATAATGACTCTTATTTTTCTTATGTTGCGAATTCTCTGCCAAAAATGATTTTGTTCATGTGCCATTTTCTTATGAATAAAATAAAAACTCTGTGTTTTTTATACTTTTGTGCCTGTTATAAACAAAACAATAAAAAAAAAACCAACAAAACAGCATGGCTGTCAATGTTTGTGAATAACTTTGTGGCGGAACCAGCCTCGCCACTGGGCATTGGAGAGGACTGATTGCCAGCCTCCTGCCATGTGACTATGGCCCCTGTACCACATACGTCCCAACCAGACCCAGAGATGGAAGACCTTATTGACTTGTCCTGGGAAGACACCCAGCTGGCAGATGGAGATGGGACCGAGGTCTTCTACCGACCCTACAGGGATGCTGGGCAGTCAGCCCAGATCCCCAGAGGCAGGATGTATCCCAGGGAGCTGAAGATGCCGTCCTTCCTCTCGAGGGGCAGTGTGTGTCCTTAGGAGAGGAGACAGTTGGTCCCTCTCCCCAGCAGTCCAGTGAGTTACAGGGAGACGAAGGTGCCGTCCTTCCCCACCCCAGTGGCAGTATGTTTCCCAGGGAGCTGAAGGTGCCGTCCTTCCTCCCCAGCGGCAGTGTGTGGCCTTAGGAGGGGAGACAGTTTGTCCCTCTCCCCAGCAGTCCAGTGAGTCCCAGGGTGCCGAAGGTGCAGTCCTTCCTCCCCAGCAGCAGTGTGTTTTACAGGGAGCTGAAGGTGTCGTCCTTCCTCCCCAGCGGCAGTGTGTGTCTTTAGGAGAGGAGACAGTTGGTCCCTCTCCCCAGCAGTCCAGTGAATTACAGTGAGACAAAGGTGCCCTCCTTCCTCCCCAGCGGCAGTGTGAGTTCTTGGGAGAGGAGACAGTCGGTCCCTCTCCCCAGCAGTCAAGCGAGTCCCAGGGAGCCGAATGTGCCGTCCTTCCTCCCCGGCAGCAGTGTGTCCGGCAGGGAGCAGAGACAGTCGGTCTCGGTCCCCAGCAGCGGGACAATATATTGAAAGGGAAGACAGTCGGTCCCCCTCTCCAACAGCAGAGAGAGTGTCACGGAGAGGAGCTTGTTATCCCCTCTCCCCAGCGGCTGAAAATATGTATGGGAGAGGAGCTTGTTACCCCCTCTCCCTAGTGGCTGAACGTATGTATGGGAGAGGAGCTTGTTACCCCCTCTCCCTAGTGGCAGCTTAGCCCACCAAGGGGAAACAGTAAGCTCCTCAACAGTGCAGATGGGACCGTGGTCTCTGCACATGCATCACCGGGGGTAGGAACAGTCGGTCCTGTCCATCAGCAGCAGGGCTGTTTAGCCAAAGGGGAGACAGTCAGTCTCCCCCTCCAGCAGCAGGGCTGTTTAGCCAAAGGGGAGACAGTCAGTCTCCACCTCCAGCAGCAGGACCATGTAACCAAAGGGGAGACAGTCGTCTCCCCCTCCAGCAGCAGCCCCAGATCTCGAGAGAGGAGCCTACCAACTCTTCTTTTCAGCATGGCTCCAACCAGGTAGCGCTGGCACCAGGGCAGAGTACCGCGGGTCTCTGCCAACTCAGCAACCCACCAAGGCAGCCTATCAGTACCCCACACAGCCGTGGTGAGGCACCTGGACATGGACAAGCTAATCTTTTACCCAGGTGTAGTAACCATGTATTGTGGGTGGGCTGTATTACTGTTTGTGCTTCGTAGGTGGGTTGGTGGACTAACCAGGACACTGACCGGCAGGAGGTCAGATACCCTGTTAGTCTGTTTGGAAAAGGGGAGAAATGTGGTGGAACCAGCCTCGCCACCGGGCATTGGAGAAGACTGACTGCCAGCCTCCTGCCATGTGACTATGGCCCCTGGGATGTATTGCCTGCTCTCCTGTACTGCTGAGGATTGCTACCAACTAGGTGGATTTGGCTATGGAGCTTGTGTAGTGCCCTCTGTTGGTAACAACACTAATATGCACTACCTGAATAGCAAGACTGGCAATTTGCATATTCAGGTAGATTTGCATATCGCTAATTCTACATGCAGGAGAGGCATTTTGTGTTATGGTCTTCCCCACACATTTATAAATATGTAATTATGTTATAATAAGTCACTGTATGTTGCCTGCTATGATTTGACTGTTTGTAATTTTATTGAGTTTTCACAGCAATGTTAATGTAATGACCATATGGGCTAGTCCCAAGTAAAATAACGTTTTCGACAGTTCTACTTCACTCTCAATTTGGATTGCCGTCTCTTATTGGGGGAATCTGCTACAAGGGATTGCTATGCTTGTCACACTCCCTTGCTAAATCGCTACTACACTCTTGTAGGAGCTTGTCCCTGCTTCGCTTTGAAGGAAGAGAGGTTCGGCCTTGGGTGGTTGTGGTGTCGGCTAGAGTGCTTGGGGTCCTCAAGAAGTGCTAGGAGCATCCTTCAACGGAGGTACCCAGTCGGGGTGCCAGGTGATCCGTTATAAACTTCCATGTGCGATTTAATTTATGTAGATTACTGTTTCTGTGTTGTTTTGTAATGTCTCTTTTCTAAACTATATTGTGTTATACAAACAAATGAACAAAAGGAAAATCTTTCTTTTCGATAAATAGTTGTTTAAATAAATACACAACTAACACCGTAGAGGTAAATTATGTTGAAAACAATTACATTGTTTTGCACACCTTTCTTTTAAATACCGAAAGTGCCAACATTCTGATAAAAAAAATAAAAAAAAAACCTGAAAAAAAAAAAGAGTGAAATTATTTTGGTGCTTAAACAGAATTACAAAAAAAGGGGCAAAAAAATATAAAAATAAATTGTTCCACAACCGACGCATTAAAAGAGATTGTGGCAGTTTTATACATTCTAAATAAAAAGAAAAAGGGCTAAAACAATTCACTTGTGTGAATATATTTGTGCAGTAAATTGCTACTCCTACACTCCTAAAACATAGTTATTACTTCTTAATGTATTTTTTTGTACTTGTTACTTCATGCCTCCCATACTGTTTTTCACAAAAACAACACTCTTGATCTCCAACTTGCAGTTAGAATGAACTCACACAGGTCTGCTCTGGTATTGCTAATTCAACATTAAAGACTTATGATTTCTGATTTCTATGCGGGTCTAAACACCGCAAGAATCCCTCTATATTGGCTCTGGGTTATCCTCTGGAACTATAACTTGACTAAGAAGACAATACTGGCTGTATTAGTGGTCTTACAACCCTCTTCTCAGTGGTCTTACGTGCTTTCAACTTGCGCCATTACGGTCCATAATGAATGCGGCGACAAGGCTCATCTTCCTGACAGCCTGCACCTCCCACGCCTCACCCTTCTGTCAGTCCCTGCAATAGCTTCCTGTAAGATATAGGGCTCAATTTAAAATTCTGGTTCTTGCTTTCAAATCTCTGCATAATGCTGCTCCCACCTATCTATCCTCCCTAATACACAAGTAGGTCCTAGGCATCTAGGCCCTTACGCTCTGCTGAAGACTTACGTCTATCTTCTGTCCGTACTCCCACCTCTGATGCTCGCCTTCAAGACTTCTTAAGGACTAACCCGTTCCTGTGGATCTCCCTTCCCTCCTCCGTTCGATGCTCACCCAGTCTCCACTTCTTCAAAAAATCTTTAAAAACCCACTTCTTCATAAAAGCGTATCAATTAAACTGTTAATAGCTCCCGACTGATTCCTCTCTTGCAACTGTCATTAGTCTAATGCTATCCTTACCTTTTGTGTCACTTTACCCCACTCTAGCATGTAAGCTCATTGAGCAGGGCCCTCAACCCCTCTGTTCCTGTGTGTTCAACTTGTCTGATTACAACTACATGTTTGTTTGTCCACCCACTGTAAAGCGCTGCGGAATTTGTTGGCGCTATATAAATAACATAATAATATTAAAATTACATGCATTCACGCTAGGCTGACTTTCTTTGAGCATGATTTGGGCATGATTGTCTTTTTGGGCGTTTATGTGTATGTTATTTGCGTCAGTGGCCCACCCTTTTACCCCACCCACCGAAATCCTGCTTCGCCGGACAATGCTGTTAAGGGGTATGGATTTACTGAAAGATGAAAGCAAGAGATAGGGTATGTGTTTTTTTATAGCTATATCCTGTGAGTTTCCCTTCAGCTCCACCAGGTACATGACTCTTGGGACTGGGAGGTATGATTGTTTTAGTGTTTTCTGTCAATACAATTCTATAATTAGGTCCATCATAATTGTCAGCACCAGTCCCAATCGCCTCTTAATTTGGCCCTGACGGGAATGATTTTTGTGAGATTTTTTACACAAACCTTAGAGCTCATTCCGTAAAGACGTGAAATAAAAAACATACAAACCCCAGCCTTTTATTGAAAGATACTCGGAGCTTGTCTGGTGATTTTCTGACTTTCTTAATTGCTGTCAATTAGAGCTAACATATAAAAATCTTTAAAAAAATAAATCACTTTAATGCTTAATTAAATTAATTATATTTAATTTACGTTTACACTAATTTACTTGTTCTTAGAGTTAATTACCAATTAGGTTGTACGTCTGTTGACATCGTTACACAATTAATGAGTTTGACAAATTCAGACTTTCTTTGTGATTTGTCATTGTCTTGATCCAGACACCCTCCACCTTACTATACAGCCTCTTGCAATATAGCATACGCAACGAAGAATGCCAGGAAGATTTAAATAGACTGGATCTGTCTCTGATAAAGTCATATTTATCTTAAATCTCCCAAAGTTTAGATAATTATTTAATGATTTCACTATCTTCCTTTGGTTTATCCGTATGCTTGCCCACAGGCTTCTGAATAAAAACTTGGCTGTTTGTGTTCTGGAATGGTGCTAATGGACCGTTGGTGTTCTGGCTGCTGTTTGTAAACGATCATACAGGGTTTTTACTAGGGTGAGAATTTTCTCAGGAATTCAAAGTGAATTTTAAAGTTAAGGCTAAAGATTCTGAAATAGAAGCATAGATAGCTTGGAGACCTATTTCAGTTCAGCTATTTTGGTCTTAAATTTGAAATTAACATTGAATACCGGATAATTATCACACTAGTGTATAACCCTGCCAGTGTTATAGTGGACACGGAGACAGACTTTGAGCATTGGTACTCCAGCTAGAATCTTTCTTGCGCCACTAAGGGGGTGGGCGTCCATTAGGAGTAAGGGGTCCTTCAATTCAACCTGAACACTGATGGCATTGGGTGCAGATGGTCCAAGGATGTGATCATGCGATTATCAGGCTTTATTCACTACAATAAGAATTCCAGGTGAATTTTAAATTTAAGGTAAAGTAGCTGAAATTGAAAAATTCTTGTCAGCTGTGTACCTGCAGTTTAACTATTCTGGCCTTAAATTTGAAGTTAACTTTGAATTCTCACCTTTTGTGAATAGCCCTGTATAATGCATTTGAGATCTGACAAGACAGGCAATTTAACGGAATGTGAAGATCAGAAAACAGTATGACTAGGCAAGGTTTATGGACTAGATTATAATGAGAGATTGCTGATTGGAGGAGACCTGTTTGTCCAAATGGTACGAAATAGATATGGTTTGTCCAAATGGTACGAAATGGTCTGTTTGCCGTTTTAGGTACAATAAAAATACGTTATTTTTTATTTTTCTGTTTTTTCCTGCAAATATTTAATGCATTTTCTATTTAACACATTAGAGAAGAGGGGACGTGCAACTAAAGTGCAGAAGGTTGCCTATTCCTGTTCTATAGGCATACCTATTAACCTATTAGCCTGACAGGCAGGATTGCCATCGGGAATTATGGGGCCCCTTACAAAACCATTTTGCGGGCCACTCCTTGCGCACTCTCACATATACAGATACAAACTCACGAACACGTCCCTATAGTGCCCCTATAATATATGTGTATAATTCTAGCATGTAAGCTCATTGAGCAGGGCCCTCAACCCCTCTGTTCCTGTGTGTCCCACTTCTCTGGTTACAACTACATGTCTGTTCGTCCACCCATTGTAAAGTGCTGCAGAATTTGACGGCGCTCTATAAATATCATAATAATAATAACTCTATGAGGCAGTGATTTATATGTGGACTTGGTTTACGATGAAAATGTCCACGCATAAGATATATTGCTAGAGGTCACAACCTCTTCTTCAATTAAGATTGTAGAAATTACTACCCGATCACTTTTGCTACTAACAACCACACTCAATGGATTGGCTGTGCGACAAACCTGACATCTTCCAGATGTTGTGGACTACGTCTCCCCTGAATCTTTGCCAGCATTAAGGCTGGAGCATTATGTGAGATATAGTCCAGAACAACTGAAGTGCAGAAGGTTGCCTATTCCTGTTCTATAGGCATACCTATTAATTTATAAGCCTGACAGGCAGGATTGCCATCGGAATTATGGGGCCCCTTACAAAACCATTTTGCGGGCCACCCCTGGCGCACTCTCACAGATACAAACTCACAAACACGTCCATATTCCCAGACATATGCGCACCCCCCCAGACAAATACAAACACACACACACACTCTCCCTCTCCCCCCCTCCCGCTCCCTCTCTCTTTCCCTTTCTCCCTCTCCCTCCCTCTCTCTTCCTCTCTCTCCCTCTCTCTCTCCCGCTCTCCCTCTCTCTCCCGCTCTCCCTCTCTCTTTCCCTCTCTCCCTCTCTCTCTTCACCTCTCTCTCTCCCTTACTCCTTCTCTCTCCCTCCCTCTCTCTCTCTCCCCCCCTCTCTCCCTTCCTCTCCCTCCCTCTCTCTCTCCCCCTTCCTCTCTCTCTCTTTCTCCCTCTCTCTCCCTCTCTCCCTCCCTCTCTCCACCTCTCTCTCTCCCTTACTTCCTCTCTCTCCCTCTCCCTCCCTCTCTCTCTCTCCCCCAAGCGTACTGACCGGGCCCCTGACATACACTGATGGCAGCAACTGATAAGCTTGCGCTGATATAGTCTCTCTAAGACATCATCATCAAATCATTCTAGAGAATTAAAAAAAACAACCCATACTAAGTCATCTGATACTCAGATAATAGACATTTATTCCCTTAACAGATGTATTGTGATTAGCTACACATGCAGTTCTTTAATGTATTTATTGTTTTTGTCTATTTTCAGGGTTCAAGTCGAATTTTATGTGAATGAAAATTCTTTTAAGGAAAGACTGAAATTATTTTTTATAAAGAATCAGAGATCAAGTAAGTATTTAACAGTGTTCTAGAACAAAGACAGTATGCTTTCTGACCTTGGGGTAACAAACTAGAGAAACACAAAAGGCACATTACTCCTCTGAATAGATTTCATGTGAGACCTTCCCATAGTCCATCCTTGCTTCCTCCCAAGTCTAAACATAATTGGGGGCTCAGAGCTAAGCGGAGGGTGGGATCGCTATCTGTTGTAGTTCTGACTGAATCTCATGATTTGTTGATTTAATCAAACACACAGGATATACTTTATAATTGGTACACTTATACATGCTGCCATTTTGTAGCCATGTACAGTACTTTGGAGGCCATTGATAGTCCCATTACACATAGGGTGACATAAACCATAGAAGCAATGGTAGTTTTTGAGTCCTCCTCTCTATGACTCAGATCACATTTCAGTGTTGGTGTTTGAATCCCAATGTCTTTTGGAATTTGGGCCAGTATTGCATGAGTGTTTTCAACAATAGCCATTCATATTGTTAATTATCTAGCAATAAATTATGATTGACTCCTAATTAGTGACACACACTATAGCTATGGGACATGAAGTCTGTCCCTCCCAGCACAGGGTGACAGACAGGACGGAACTATGGGACATGGAGTCTGTCCCTCCCAGCACAGGGTGACACAGACAGAAGGGAGCTATGGGACATGAAATCTGTCCCTCCCAGCACAGACAGGAGGGAGCTATGGGACATGGAGTCTGTCCCTCCCAGCACAGGGTGAGAGACAGGAGGGAACTATGGGACATGGAGTCTGTCCCTCCCAGCACAGGGTTACACAAACAGGAGGGAGCTATGGGACATGGAGTCTGTCCCTCCCAGCACAGGGTGACACAGACAGGAGGAAGCTATGGGATATGGAGTCTGTCCCTCCCAGCACAGGGTGACACAGACAGGAGGGAGCTATGGGACATGGAGTCTGTCCCTCCCAGCACAGGCTGGCACAGAGAGGAGGGAGCTATAGGACATGGAGTCTGTCCCTCCCAGCACAGGCTGGCAAAGACATGAGAGAGCTATGGGACATGGAGTCTGTCCCTCCCAGCACAGGGTGACTCAGACAGGAGGGAGATATGGGACATGGAGACTTCCCCTCCCAGCAAAGATTTAAATAGTAGGAGGTATTTATGAGACATGGAGTCTGTCCCTCCCAGCACAGGGTACACAGACAGGAGGGAGCTATGGGACATGGAGTCTGTCCTTCCCAGCACAGGCTGACACAGACAGGAGGGAGCTATGGAACATGGAGTCTGTCCCTCCCAGCACAGGGTGACACAGACAGGAGGGAAATCTGGGACATGGAGTCTGTCCCACCCAGCTCAGGGTGACACAGACAAGAGGGAGCTATGGAACATGGAGTCTGTCCCTACCAGCACAGGGTGACACAGACAGGAGGGAGATCTGGGACATGGAGTCTGTCCCACCCAGCTCAGGGGTGACACAAACTAGAGGGAGATACGGGACATGGAGTCTGTCCCTCCCAGCACAGGGTGACACAGACAGGAAGCTATGTGACATGGAGTCTATCCTTCTCAGCACAGGGTGACACAGACAGGAGGGAGCTATGGGACATGGAGTCTGTCCTTCCCAGCACAGGGTGACACAGACAGGAGGGAGCTATGGGACATGGAGTTTGTCCCTCCCAGCACAGGGTGACACAAACAAGAGGGAGCTATGGGACATAGATATTTGAGTATGGGGTTTATGGTATTAAACATTGTATACCGTCTCGAATTCACTTTCCTATATGTTTTCCAGGTTTAAGGGTTAGACTGTTTAATTTTTCATTGAAGTTGCTGAGTTGCCTCCTTTACATTATAAGAGTCCTTTTAGATGATCCAGCAGAGAACAGGGGGGCGTGGTGAGTTTCCTTGGTCCCCCTCCATGCCTCAATGCTTAAACTACTCCCTGCCATCCTTATACCTTTTTTCCATTCTTATTTCTCTTCATTTCTCCCATGGCCCCATTTAAAAACACTATTCGTGCTCACTATATCTCCCTAACTCTCTTTAAACTCATCTGCCACTTCATCTCAGATTGACTTCCCACATCGTGAGCCATCACCTATGAGTTTTAATTTCCAGCTTGACTCCCTTTGCGTTCCACTGCCTTATCTTCTACGTCTCACCTGCTCATTTCTCATTGCAGTTGGGAATGTTCCAAACAGAATTATTCTGCACAACATAGATTTGACTGGTAAGAAAATAATTTCTTTTTTTTTTTAAATAATATAGCGAGATGGAATCTGCCCTTCCAAAACAAAGTTGCATAGACAGGAGTGAGCTAGAGGACATGGAGTCTGTCCCTCCCAGCACAGGATACACAGACAGGAGGGAGCTATGGGACATGGAGTCTGTCCCTCCCAGCACAGAGTGACACAGACAAGAGGGAGCTATAGGACATGGAGTCTGTCCCTCCCAGCACAGGGTGACACAGACAGGAGGGAGCTATGGGACATGGAGTCTGTCCCTCCCAGCACAGGCTGACACAGACAAGAGGGAGCTATGGGACATGGAGTCTGTCCCTCCCAGCACAGCGTGACACAGACAAGAGGGAGCTATAGGACATGGAGTCTGTCCCTCCCAGCACAGGGTGACACAGACAGGAGGGAGCTATGGGACATGGAGTCTGTCGCTCTCAGCACAGAGTGACACAGACAGGAGGGAGCTATGGGACATGGAGTCTGTCCCTCCCAGCACAGGGTGACACAGACAGTGGGGAGCTATGGGACATGGAGTCTGTCCCTCCCAGCACAGGGTGACACAGACAGGAGGGAGCTATGGGACATGGAGTCTGTCCCTCCCAGCACAGGGTGACACAGACAGGAGGGAGCTATGGGACATGGAGTTTGTCCCTCCCAGCACAGGGTGACACAGACAGGAGGGAGCTATGGGACATGGAGTTTGTCCCTCCCAGCACAGGGTGACACAGACAGGAGGGAGCTATGGGACATGGAGTTTGTCCCTCCCACCAAAGAGTGAAATAGTAGGAGGTATTTGTGAGACATGGAGTCTGTCCCGCCCACTATGGGGTGACACAAGGAGCTCTGGGACATGGAGAACTTGTATGCAGTTTGTCTATCTTGTGATCTTTCTATAGTTTCCACTCTAATAACAGTCTATTTCTCCTCTCCTAGGACCCCTATTATTTGGGTGAACAGACCACTGCCTTTGTGGGGTCTCCAGGTGAGCACCATCTGCTAAACCTATGGTTAGCTTGATGTCTAGTAATTGCCCTCCTGTTCAAACTCTTCCTTTCTGTCTCTTGGTAGTGTTAGCATTGGAAGCCTATTGCATATGTGCGACAAATCTCAAATCAAATGTTCCTGACTTGGTTCTCACAAGGAGAGCATCTCCCATGGCTACTGTTCCTCCAGAACTGAAATGTTTTACATTGCAGTTTTAAAACTGGCCCAATTTAGTAATTTCAGTTATGTGTCATTGGTTGATTTGGCAAGCACCGACTGTATGTATGTTTGTAATAGTGTGTTTTTAATTGGGTCAGAATTTCTTGGGGACAGAGAAATTGCTTGAATTGAGCCAGCAGTTAATCACCATGATTGTAGACAAAGGTAACTTTTGCTTTGTTTCCCTTTTCTTTTGGATGTAGGAAGCTGGATTTTGGTAAAGTTTTTAAAAAAGGTTAACAGTGTCAGGTGCCCAAACTGACGTGACCTTATTCTATGATAATGCATAGCAATGCAGTCAGTGTTTTCAACTCCAAACAGCATTCACACCCATATTTTAATAATGCATCCTACTTTATCCCTGTATCATCTATCATTCCATCTGTCCATCCATCTCTGTCTATCATCTTAGTACAACAAATATTGTTAACACATTTATAATGCAGCTCAGCCAGATTTCAAGCTGCCTTTGCATTATGGGAAATGCAGTATGGAAATATCTGGTGTGCCGAGGTTAGGCACTACTTATCAAATAGCCTGCCTTTATATTTGCCTCCTTTATTTTATTTAGCTCTCAATCTTTATTTTTGTCTCCCTTCCCCTGGTTTTAGGTACTTGTTGCGTTAATTAGTTTTCTGGAAACAATGCTGTTGACATACCTCGGATACAAGGTAACTTGCGCTGTCTTTGTAAGCCCTCTCCATGACTCCTTTTGTCATTCAGCCAGCAATATTATCTATGTAGGAAATGAGTTGCAAGTAATTGCTTTCATATTCATTTAAAATCCAGTGAAATCTCTCCTGTGACTATTCATTTGTCCCGCTGATTGTCAATTTGTACCTATTTTATAAGTAAAAAATTAGTCTTGCCTCCTGCGATGCATGCTCATCAAACATTTTTTTTGTGCCTCATAACACCGTTTATTGATGAGGTCTTTGTTAGACGTTTGCCAGTCTTCAGGTATATGATATGTATTAGTGTGGTGTATAGTGTAGTGTTTGTGTGATCTGATCGTATGTAGCACTGAACGTTCTCTAGAATACACGAGAATCAGGGGTGTCGCTAGTCGGGGCTTCGATGACTGAAGTCCCAGATCTCTACAGTTACTAGTGGGGGTTGGAGGATATTAGTGTTTTTTTAGATTTTTAAATTTTTCATCTGGCAGCTGCTTCGAGAAGCTGCTATCTTTACAAAAACAAAGATCAGAGGTATAGTTGTTCCTCAGGCTTTTTAGGGGAAGACGATGGTACCCCCCAGGTAACTGTGGAGAGGAGCGCTGGGGAACAGGACTTTGCTGCATGCTCCTCTATTAGTTTCGCTTGTGCTCATTTTGTTTATTTTTTATCTTTCATTTAAATAGAGACGAGCGGACATAACATAGAAAAAATTCAGGATATGTCATGAAATATCAACACCTCTTTGTATGTGTTGGGGCATTACATTTTTCTTTGGGATCAAGCCCCAAGTTTTTCTAGAACCTCGCAATGCCTCTCATGAGAATGAAAATGAGCTGGTGGTTTATAATGGTGTTAGGGCCTTAATTGCAGCATTTGTTGACCTCACTCCACTGTTAAATAACACCCGTCAATTACTTCAGGGGTAGAGAAGCCCATGTCTGTTTGGGAGGCAGACTGTAGGTTTGTTTGATGTAACGCAGGAGGAGTGATGTGATGTCATACCCATGTTCTTGCTGTGTGTGTTATAAAGCAGGTGTAATGATGTGATGTCACACCCCTGTTTAGGGTTAGCCATAGTTATATCCCTGCTCCTGCTGTGTTTAATGTAACGCAGAAATCTAATATTTTTTTCCCCCAGCTCTCATTATATATGATGTAAAACAGATGCAGTCCCATGATGTCCTATACCTGCTCACACTCTGTGCAATATAAAACAGGTGTAGTGAGATGATGTCATGCCAATGCAATCACTGTGTGTAATAAAAAGCAGATACAGTCATATGATGTCATGCACATGAACCCAGTTTGTATTATATATAGGTGTATTGATATGATGTCATACCCCTGCTCCTGTTCTGTGTGATGTAAAGCAATTGTAGTGATATGATGTCATACGCCTATATAGCCATTGTTCCCCATGTGCAACGATTAGAGGGGTCAAGTAGGAGGTGGGAAGAGCTGTGCCTTAGCAAGCATAGATCTTTTTCACATGGGGCACAATGGCCATATAGGCGAATGTCATCATATCACTACAATTGCTTTACATCACACAGAGCAGAAGCAGGGGAATGACTTCATATCAAGCAATTACTACTTACATAGTTACATAGCTGAAAAGAGACTTGCGTCCATCAAGTTCAGCCTTCCTCGCATTTGTTTTTGCTGTTGATCCAAAAGAAGGCAAAAAACCTAGTCTGAAGCGCTTTTCCAATTTTGCAACAAACTAGGCGAAAATTCCTTCTTGACCCCAAAATAGCAGTCCGATCTCCTTGGATCACGCAGCTATTACCCCATCAATTAGAAATGATATCCCTGTATGTTATGTTTTTGGAAGTATTTATCCAATTGCAGTTTAAACATCTGTATGGACTCTGATAAAACCACCTCTTCAGGCAGAGAATTCCATATCCTTATTGTTCTTACTGTAAAAAAAACCTTTTCTTTGCCTTAGATGAAATCTCCTTTCTTCCAGCATAAATGTGTGTCCTATTTCCAGACAATTGTTTGTACTGCCCCCGAATATATTTGTAAAATGTTATCATATCCCCTCTGAGGCGCTGTGTTTCCAAACTGAAGAGATTTACATTTTTTAACCTTTCTTCGTAACTAAAATGCTCTATTCCTTTTATCAATTTTGTAGCGTGTCTCTGCACTTTTTCTAGTGCCATGATATCCTTCTTTAGAACAGGTGCCCAAAATTGCACAGCATTTTACAAGCTTAACCCACTTACCTGGGCGATAAAGGCCTCGTGGGTCTCTCTATGTATTTCCAGCGTAATGATGCCCCCTGTGTGCAAATGCACATACTGTTATTTTCTTCTGGTTTTACTTGTCGATGGTATCTTTGCCTTAACCTTTGCTACAGGCAACTGACAGCAAATATGAAAATTCCCCCTTAGCACCTTGCTCATTAATTTAGGTATCGGGGTGCTTTTGAGAAGACCCTGGATTGGAATGCTCAGGAGTTTTTTTAGCCCTTAAAGCAAACAAATCCGTGAAGATGCCAATTAAACGCTTAAAAGCCTACTGCTAACTAGTGCTGGGGGCAGAAAGTCGCTTTTCTAAAATTTAACAGGTTCTCCATGGTAGATGAGGATGAATTCTTATTATAATTGGAATTAATGTAGGCTGCGAAGTAAGCTCCAGCTGCTATTAAAGGGATAGTTCATGGCTGAGTTATCTCCCCTTTCTTTTATGTATAATAGAGAGAATGCATAAAAAGGAAGATAAAAATGAAGTGAAAAAATATTTATCAGTGAAAGTTTGCATTTCGCAAAAACAAATTAATGGTTTACAATATCTACCTTGTGACATGCTCGAAATAGCTATAATGCCACACTCAATTATTTTCCTACAGTGACAATTTACTAGACATTCACCTATTCGGGTCATTTGCTGAACTGTGAATTAATGAAAATTGGCCAACATATTTCACATTTAAAGGGATACTGTAGTGCCCTTTGTCAAGGCCCACCCCTGTGGTGCAGAAGGGGTTAATAACCTCTTCTGTCACTTACCTGGGTCCAGCGCTGTTGTCCCTCGGCACTGGCTCAGCTCTGCCCAAGCTGTTCTCCCGCCGGTGGATGTTGGCGGGAGAGACCTAATGCGCATGCGTCTCCTTCCCATAGGAAAGCATTATTCAGTGCTTTCCTATGGGGATTCCGGCGACGCTGGAGGTCCTCACGCATAGCGTGAGGATGTCCAGCGTCGTTTAGACGATGAAAAGAACTCGGAAGTCCCTCTAGTGGCTGTCTGGTAGATGCAATAATTACATGCTCAGGGTTAAGGGTGATGGGAGTTGGCAAAAAGACTACTTCAATGGGCTGAAGTGGTCTGAGTGCCTAAAGTGTCCCTTTAAGTCCAAATAGTCAATCTGGAAAAATGCATACATTTTTCCAGAGCAACTTTTGTGTCCTAAAATTTACAATTCACTTTGAATTTCTGATAATTCACACTTTTTGTGAATAAATCAAAAAGACAGGCTCATGCCATTCTGAAATACCCAAATGCATTTTACACCTTAGATACATGTTCACTCCCTGTAGAATTATCCAATCAAAGACAAGTTTGCATCATATTGTAGCACCAAACACATTTCACTTTGGAGGAAAGCTGTGGCACTCAACTTTACACTCTGGAGACCAAATCACACCATAAAGAAGAGCCAACGCATTTCACATATAGTGATTAATCCTATGCCCAGTATAGTATGTCACTGAGTGTAAATGACACAGCTGAGTAGAACTCGCTGAAATTATTTATTTTACCTTGTTTCTTCCAGGGAAATATATGGGAGCAGCTACTCAGGATTCCGTTCATACTGGAGATGTTGAACACTCTTCCATTCTTTATCACTGTGAGTAGGGATTTTTACCTTCAGAGCCTTTTCTATACTTCTGCTTTTCTTTCTTATTCAAGACATAAAGTCATATGTTATTCACTAAATTGGGAATTTCCAGGAACTGAAAGAAGAAAAAACCCCACTTTGCTATTTCTCCAGATCAGCTCTTTTGGCCTAGAGAATAAACCTGTTTGTGCAATCTCTGCCGTCACAATACATGCCAGCTTCCCCAGACTTTCAGATTTGGGCTCTGCTCTGTTTCACATTAGCCTCTCTGGCACACACAGGGTTAATACCATCGATTTAACATATTAGATGCACTTAGGGGGAAATGCCAGTTCTGACACACTTAGACTTAAATAGTTAGTATCCAAAAATGTGTTAATACCCATTGAATGAAGACAGTATCCACCCGAACTCCCAGCAATATAAGAGTTAAACAAGACTATTTATAACTAAGCATAATAAACTACTATATAAACCACTGTCATATTTAACCAGATGAATGCCTTTCTACTTCTTTGCTCACAGTGTAATCCAGTGTTAAAGAGGACCTATTGCTGCAAATATTGCGTGCCTTGTACGACGTACATCATCTGCAGCAATAGGTCCTTTTTCTATCAATAGTACATCCCAGAAATGTAATGTAATCCAGGTAATTAATGGGTAAATAATTTTGTTATCTTACCCTGCTATAACACAGTTTACTAATCTTTTGTGCATTTGTTACTAGTAGCATTCAGTTATAAGAAAGCTTAGAAATACCATGCTAGGTGATCTATTATATATTACAGATGCAAGGCTAGTCCAGCAGGTAGGATAGTTTCATTATAATACAGGCTGGGATTCTGCTTATATCTTCGTTATTCTGTGTGCGGCTCATTCATTCAGCACCATGGACAGGGAGCTTCTGAGCTACAGCAAACAGTGCTGCTAATTCCCTATAAGCAAGGCACAGTGAGGAGTGGGGGCAATGGAATACTGAGAATTCATAGGATTATTTACTAAAGTGGGAATTCAAAACAAAATCTAAGTAAAAGGCCAGAGCTATTTTGACCTTAAATTTTAAAATTCACATCAAATTCTCCCTATTTGTGAATAACCCTGTTAGTGTTGTGATCTGAGAAGTGGGGCAAAGTTGTAAACGTAGAGGTATCACCACTGGTATGTGCCTGCTTATTGCATTGGTTTCCATGGCTACTGCCCCACTTCCAGGACTTTGCATCCCTTTTTAGAATAGAACACTTTGATAAATCTCCCCCTTTGTATATATTGTCTATGGTCATGGGTTACCTGGCATTTGCAGAATTCTTTCAACTGTGTATCCTATAGGCCAGCTCTCAACCATCACCACTGTTTTAGAATTATTGTAGCAAGGGGTTTCCAGCAACAAAGTCACACTGAATGCGTAGAGCCATACATTACATGGTATGTCAAGACTAAATGGATATACACTAAAATCTGAATAAGCCCCAGATTTTTCATTTAGATTTGCAAGCTGAACATTTTCTATTATAAATTAGAGGTCATATCGGTGACGCCGATAAAGACAAACATTCGAAGCACAGAAAGGGTGATTGGTCATTATGATGAAAAACTCTGTCTTCAATTTAAAGAAAATTCGGAACTTAACTCCTGCAAATGTATAATTCGATTTTACTATTCATTCTGTTACTGCATTCGTAACCACCCAGGGGAGACTTAATCCGGGATTATTTCCATATGGGAGCTCTCTTGGAAATTTATACATTTTGTGAATAAGGTCCAGATTTTGTTCCTGAAAATGGCCCTTAAATTGCTCCAAATACGTGTTGTCCCGTTTTGGCAAGGTTACATTTGGATTTTATTGAATAATCCTGAAATTGATATTATTGTATTTGTGGGATTACCTGCTTTGCTATTAGTTGACTGATTTCCTGCTACTTTTACAGAGTTACTCACTAAAGTGAGAATTCAAAGTGAATTTTAAATTTAAGACCAAAATAGCCGAACTGGAAAAACTGTCTAAGCCAGTTTTGCATTCAGTTCGATTAGTCTGACCTTAAATTTTAAATTCACTTGGAATTCTCACTTTAGTAAATAACCCTTTTAATTTTCTTGATCCTGTTTCACATTCCTCGTTCTGTAAGATGTCTGATTTAGTGCTAATCTACTTAACACGGAATTGAATACACATGATACAAGATTTGCACATTGTAGACCAAAATAGCTGATTTGCGAATAGTCTGTTTTGTTTGGCTCTGTTGCTTTAGCCTAAACTTTTATTTTCTTGTAAACTTTGTACATTTCCCAGTCTAGCGAATACATTCCTTTTCTTTCTCTATCAATCTTATTTTCTCTTTTTATTTTGCCTTCTTAAACACGTACTGGTTCCTGTTTTTCTTCTGATTATAATATTCTCATTTTCTTCTACTTATTATACACCGGTTTGTTTTCTTACAATATTTTTTTTCTCTCCTCCTTTATTTCCTTTATTATTTCTTTATCGTTTCTTCTCTCCCATCTCTCTACTCCTTCTGTTTTGTTTTTTCACCTCCTACGCTCCCCCTTCCCCACGCTCCTCCTATCAATCTACCTAAATAGCACCCGTCAAACTTTGTGATTTTCTAATTCTCTTCCTGTTCGTTGTGGGTGTTACAAATACCTCCTAGGTTCGAGACAGCTGACACTCATTTCCCACAGTCAACCTCACAAAGACATGCCTTGGCCTCTGAGATTAGTTTATTATTATTTTTACTGTCCCATAATGTAATCTTCATTAACCAACCTTTTTATGTTAAAAAATCAGGGCTATTTTATAGAGCAAACACTATTTTATGGATTTGTTTCTCTCCTACAAAAATATGAAGGCCACCACTCGCATCTGAAACACTCTTCTTGCTAGTGTTTTGTAGAGAAGAAGACAGTAGTGTAAGACAGAGCCCCACCATCTTTAAACGTCACCAGACGTAATTGGTATCAAGAATGTTATTAAAGCAAATAATTGACCCTGCGCTGGTCCTAAATAGCATAATATGGCTTGGAATATCTGCTACGCTATTATTTTGTGCAGAAAAGATTATGTATGGCCCAAGTCTTTCTATCTATAGAAAAAGGGCTTTGAAATTCTTCTAAGCGAGGGTTTCCCATAACGGTTGAGGAAGTAAGACCTGGGAATGTTTCTGTGCCGATATTTTCTCTAGAGGAATAGGTAATATGACTTCGGCTTGTATCCTGAGCCATTGTTCTGCTCAGAGAGTGCCACAGCCTCAGACTCTTCTAAGCTGCTCATTTCCCATGGAGGAAGAGATGGTACTACCAATATGGCTTTTGATCGCTTGCATGCTTGTTACCCATGGTGGTAAAGACAAAGCTTACATTTTCCATGGAGGTAGTTATATATTTGCTCTGGGGTGATTTAAAACTTGCTTTCCATTAACTCTGTAAACATTGGATTGCTTAGCATTTCAGGCTTGGTGGCAGAAGTACCTTACCTAATGGGTCTTTCGACACAAAATACCAACCATCTTCTGCTCATACTGGATACTTTTCTTTTCAACGTATTTAACAGGTGGTGCAGTAGTTGGGCAAACGAACTAGCTAGAACTTAACGACTGTTGGCCATTTTTTAAACGTGACTTACAGACTGGTTGTTTTGTTGGATGGATCTTGTAAGATCTCTTTGGACAGGATATTTATAAAAGATCGAGAAACCCTCCACGTAATACCCCTGAATGTCTCTCCTTCAATAACTCTATTCCTCTCATCACTCTTACTGTTTTTCCAGGTTTTTTGGCCTCCTTTACGGAATGTTTTCATTCCCGTCTTCCTCAACTGCTGGCTGGCTAAGCATGCCCTCGAAAACATGATTGTGAGTACGTCCATCTTCCTACACACCTTCTAGTTTAGTGTGAATTCTATTTGGAGCTATTTATAATTACACTGAGCTCCATGTGAACCAAGTATAAAGTCACAAACAAGTTATTTATACAGTCCTGGCACAATCTTTAGGCAGACTCTGGTTGGTGAACCTGTTTGTGTAGCAATTACTGTCACAGAACCCTTTTCTTTTTTTCCTTTCTTTTTTTCTTTTTTTTAGCATAATGTAAGGTTTATATTGCCTTTTTAGTACATTATTATTTACTCCATACATAGAATCCTAAAATGGTGGTGTCAACATACCTGTCATGGTATGCTCAATTTTATTTTAAATAACAAAGGGGAAATGTCATCTATACATTGTACTAACAAAGTTGCAGGCAAATGTATACATTTTTCACTAAATTTAAAACAAGAACAGTCGTTCCGCTCACCTGTCAATCAATTCCTCACCATAGAGGTGTACGGTGACGAGTGACAGGAGAGGAATGAGATTGTGTGTTTTTTTAATATTTATTTTAAATGAAGCTGGTATAATGGTGGGGCAGTGAGCATGGAAGATGGAGTAATAATTGAATTGACATTTCCTAAAGCAATTAAAAGTAAAATCTATCATTGTTATACATTTATATATTTAGCGCATAAGGGGAAGTTATCATTTAAAGTGAACATTATGTCATGACTGGTTCACTATGAAGTAAAATTGGACCAGGATCCTATATCACATTAGTATTCATTCAGTGGTCTTTGAAGAACAACTGTAGGACAAAATGCTAAAAGTGGAATAATCGGCAGGTACGTTCCATTGGTTCCCATGGTGATCACTCCATCATTAGAACTTTGCCCCACTTTTCTGTCAGTTACAGTTTTGAGAAAAAAATCCATCAGTATCTTACATTCATTTTCTGTAGACTTCTATCCGTTCTTTCTACCTCTTTACAATTTTTTTATCATATATTTTCCTCCCCGACTCCAGAATGACCTACATCGCGCCATCCAGAGAACCCACTCGGCTATGTTTAACCAAGTCTTCATCCTAATTTGCACCTTAGTCTGCCTCATGTTCACCTGGTAAGAGAACAATGAGATATATCAGTGAGGGCAGTAGGTTAATTATGTACAATGGCACAGTCTGGCCTTTTCCTATTAGTAATCTCAGCTGCCCCATCATAATGCCAATATATTTGTCATAAGAATCAAATTATTCTCTTGGGATAAGACCGGTAAGCTTGAACTCAGCCTTTTGTACTGCTTGTTCCCACTGACTTTGACAGAAAAAAATGTAAGATTTCTAATCTATTGTATGAGGCTCCGGCTGGTATTAGATCTTCCAAATGGTTTTGAAAAAAAAAAAAAAAACAGAAAAAAAACCCACACATGCATTGACTTTATATAAATGATTTTCTTCTGTTGAACCTTAATGTTCTATTTTGCAAAGCATTCTGGGAGAATCTGTCTTTCTGTTACTAATGAAAACCCAGATATAATGTACACACACGATTATGTGCCGTGCTACTTGATGCAAAAGTGATTTAAGACCAATTACACACGAAGAAACAGGAGATGTAATGAAAGGGAATAATCTTGGGGAAAAAATGAGCTAGTCAAACAATTTCTAAGCATTTACACCCTCGTCGCTACCGGATGACATTTGTCAACATTGCGTTATGTCAATATGTATATCAACAAAATTGATATTTTTTTTTCGTACTAAGTCCTTCCTATCCAGAAAACACATAATAAAGATTCCAATGTTGTGAAATTGCTCATAACCAATTTCACGTTTGCAAACATCAATTGTCTGAAAACAATTATTTTTAACTCTACAAAACTGACCAAGTCCTGGCACATCTTTGGTCCTTAAGGAGTGAAAGGAGAAATCAATGGGAAGGGTAAATGGTCATAAATTTAACACGCAGTTTTCAAAATACACATCGTCGCACACAGTATATTATACTAAAATCTATTTTACGGCCAATAACAATCATTTCATAAAATCCTGTAAACGGTCATGAAAATAGTTTTCTTTTCGAGAATATACTGATCTGTACTTAGAAAAAAAAAATGCTAAAGTTCTATTGGACCATAAATCTGGTCTCGCCAGAATATGCTCTGGTTTCTGAATTGGTTTAAATTTCCTTAAATGAAAATATCGTACAAACTCCCCCCCCCTCCCCATTCATGTACTAATCCTTCCCGTCTGTCCTACTGCAACTCTTTACTTAATGGTTAACCGGATCCCAGAACCAATCCTATTTAATCTATTCTCAACCACATAAATACTTCTGATTTACCGTAGAACAACACCAACTCCTATCCCTATTCTGTTTGATCAACATTAGTTTGGGTTCTCTACTACATGGTACCCCTAAAGTGCTACACACACCTGTTGAATATAAATTAATGATGCCTACATTTGTTGACAGATAACATCTGATCGGTCCATTAATCATCTTGAAGCTTGATGCATGTTCAATCACAGTTATTTATGCTAGAACATAATTACCATTATGTAATCCCTGGGAATGAATGATTGATGATTATGTCACATCTTCGTATATAATTACTCTGAAATTAGTCTGTGTAAATGAAGACTGATGACCTATGTCTTCTATAATAGACGATGACCTTTTAATGTGTTTTTCCTATCTATCCTGCCCATCCACCTGTCTATTTGAAGTTCTGTTTTTCCCTGAACATTTCTCAAATTTTTGGTACTTATCCCGATTAATCTTTTTCTCCGTTTCTCCCCACCCCCCCTCCCGTAGTATCTGTGGGATTCAGCACTTGGAAAGAGCTGGGAACAATCTCACCCTCTTTGACTCCCTTTACTTTTGCATTGTTACTTTTTCAACTGTGGGATTCGGGGATGTAACACCCAAAATATGGCCGTCACAGCTGCTGGTGGTCATCATGATCTGTGTGGCACTGATCGTGCTTCCTATCCAGGTGATGTTCTTTCACTGAATCCAGCTTCCATTATTGTCATTTTATCATTCTTTTTCCCTGCTTTTTTATCTCTGTTTTTTTTAAATCTTAATCTTCCTCTCTCTTGTTGTTTCTCCCTGTTCTTCCTCCCACCCTGAGCGATACACTGTGCTTCGATTGAGTAGCTGTTGATGACACTTGTTATGAGAGGAGATATAGGAGATGACAAGGGAGAAAATATTGCATTCACAAGTAACCCGCTCACTGCCAGAGAGATGCTGTAAAGTTATAGGCAGTCCAGTGTTCACCCATGTCAGCCTGTCTTTTAACCATTTAGCATGTCACTCCCTAAATAGGACTGACCTATTAACCCATTAAACATGTCATTATCAGTGCTCCCCATGTTACTGACCCTTTCAACCAAGCAAGACAGACCTATTAACCCATTAAAGGGACATTGTATGCACCAAGACCACTTCATCTCAATGAGCTGGTGTGGATGCTATGTTCCCCGCTTTTAACCCTGTAGCTGAAAACATTGCCGTTCTGCTGGAAGGGCAATATTTTCTTTGCAGGTTAACGTGCCTCTACTGGCTACCATACTGAAAGCCACTAGAGGTGCTTCTGTGTAATGGAAGAGCAAAACTCCGCTATGTCTATCAGGTGGCCTGAGAGAGACCATCTGATTTTCGCAGAGCTTTGCCGCGTATGCGCACTGGCCTCCCAATGCTTTTGATTGGCTGAGATTATCGATCTCAATGCTCTAATCCAAGGAGGTGAATCCAGCCACCGACAGAGCAGGAGTTAACATTTAAACACTATAGTCATCAGAACAACTACAGCTTATTGCATTTGTTCTGGTGAGTAGAATCATTACCTTCAGGCTTTTTGCTGTAAACACTATCTTTTAAGAGAAAATGCAGTGTTTACATTACAGCAAGCATGTCAAACTCGTTGGCCCACAAGGACCATATTTGCGGCCTGTTGAGCCACGAGTACATGCTCGATGTTATAGCAGAGTAGTCATCTGCAGCCTTCATAAACTTAAACCTTGTTTATGTGGCCTGCGCCAGACTTTGAGTTTGACATGCTTGCATTACAGCCTAGTGATAAGTTCACTGGCCACTCCTCAGATGGCTGCTAGAGCTGCTTACTATCTCAGTCTTGCCTAGTGTGCATCACAACATATCAGTATCTCCTCCCTCTGCATGCAGACACTGAACTTTCCTCATAGAGATTAATTGATTCAACTCATCTCTATGAGGAGATACTGATTGGCCAGGTCTGTGTTTGACTTGTGCTGACTCTGCCCCTGATTTTCCTCCTTCACAGTCTCAGCCAATCCTATGGGGAAGCATTGCGATTGGCTCAGAACAACACTTCTGATGATGTCAGCAGACAGCTTGCTATTCTGAGGCAGACAGGGGCAGAGCCAGCAGCTTCAGGCTTGAATAAAAGTAAGATTTTACTATATTTAGGGAGGCAAGAGAGGGCCAAGGGGGCTAGATAATGATTTTAACACAGTAGAGTCAGAAATATATGTTTGTGTCTCTGACCCTATAGTGCTCCTTTAAACCTTGCATGCAGGGGGAGTCTGATCATGTAAACGGTGACTGTGGAATTATAGCTTTGCATTTCTAAGTCTATAGTGTTCCTTTAAATCTGTCACTTTTATTAGGTCAGTGGACTACCAGAGGGCCTGACCCTTTAACTCATTAAACATGTCACTGTCATTGGGTCACTGTGCTTCCTAGTGAGCCTAACCATTTCACCCACAATTGTAACTCTCACATGGTCATTTCCCAGACAGACTGACATTCACAACCTATCAATAAGTGGATAGAAATGGAGCTGTCACTTCTGAGGATTTTAATGTTATGATAACTGATCAGCTATATTTAACAAATATGTATTTGTAAAATGTGTGAAAAATAAAACTACATGCAGAAATCCACATTTTGTTATTGTGCAACTGGGCGCCTCCATCTTAGCTACCTGTCAGTCATTGTTACAAGCTCTGTACTTTACACCTGGCAGTCAATATAGATAAAGCAGACAGCGATGAGAAATTAAACAATGATTTTAGTTCTCCTTTTTAGTTGCAGTGTGTGTGCTGCCTGTGCCTGGACTGAACTAGATAATGACGCCAAATGATGCACATTTTTAAAATATAAATTTAAAAGAAAACCGAGCATCACACAAAACATGTTTACCACAGTTTATAGATCATTTTCAGTGTTTTATCCATAAATTTAGTCTTCAGAGAGTTAATTGTTCTCCTTTAAAAGGTCCCTGTCATGACAAATACAACTTAATATTAAATGATAGAGATTTTAAATTCATTTAAATATTATACTAGAAGAATTGCTAGCAAATGTCTAGATTTCACTAAAATCACAGCATAAAAGCAGCCCTTTCCCCCTCCTGTCAGTCAGTTGTGCCTGAGCCAAACCTGTGCCGGTCGGCACAGAGATAAGAAGGCTGTGCAGTGTATGTCTGTTATAAGGGAAACCCGCTTGTGGGCATCTCTCCTGCTTGCCTTCAGCCTATGGGAAAGGAATACCTGCAAGGGGAAGGAGGGAGGAGGGGCAGGCTCTGTGTGAGAGCAGCAGTCGCAGTGTGATGAGAAAGATCGAGAATGATTTATTGCAGCAACTTTATACAGGCAAACCAAGAATAGGGAGAGAGATACAGAGATAAGACAGATACATTTTATTTACCTGCCATAAAACTTAAAGTGTTGGGGACAGTCAACACGAACTGAAAAGATGAAGGATGCTCTCAGCAGGAGACAGGGGTAATGGAAATATATAAAAATATGAGTTCTTAATAGTATTAAGAAAAGAAACACTTAATTCCACCTGTGGAAAATATTACAGTAAAAAAGTAACAATGACAGAGGCAGCCATCATCTCGGATTGATAGAAATATTGAGTTTAAAATAAGGATTCCATATGGGAGAGAATCTCCAAAAATGAAGGTATTGGAGAACATTTTGGGAAGAGTGCTATTCTGGTGACTATGTCATTCATTATTATATTTCAGTTTGAGCAGTTAGCTTTCCTGTGGATGGAGAGACAGAAGTCTGGAGGGAATTACAGTCGTTATCGTGCTCAGACTGAGAAACACGTGGTTCTGTGTGTCAGTTCCTTGAAGATTGACCTCCTCATGGATTTCCTAAATGAGTTTTACGCTCATCCAAGGCTACAAGTGAGAAACTTTGTGTCTTTATCAGAGTGATATGATACATGAATGATTGGTGTTTTCACGGTCAATAAGTTATGAGAGGGAGATCAGATTTGGGGGGAGAAGTCTTGTTGAACCTGATAAATTTCACAAATTGTTGTTTCTATTATATTGGTTTAAACTATTACTGACCGCCTGGTTACCCAAATCCAGGCACAATTTCACAGAGTCATTCTCCTTTCTTCCAGTCTCAATGGGTGATCTCTTGTCTGCTTTATATTCCTGTTATTGAACAGTTTAGCACATAGCGGTTTGTATCGACCCTGTATATATTTGTATAGCGCTATCATATCCCCTTTGAGGCAACTTTTTTCTAAAGAACAAATGCAGTTTTTCTAGTCTTTCATAACTGTTTTCCACCCCCCTTGCTAATTTTGTAGCTCACCTCTGCACATTTCCCAGTTTTGCAATATCCTTCTTTAAAATTGGCGCCCAAACTCGCAAGGCATATTCAAGTTGAATCTTACCACTGATTTATAAAGGAAGCAAAAATAAATTTTGATCATTTGAATTTATTTCTATTCAAATGGTTACATTGGTCTTAGGACAGAATTGTTATCCACGACTTTCCTTGGTAATTCTTCTGGCTGTCCATTCTTTATGTTTTTTTGTTTTTTTCTGTAGGACCATTATGTAGTCCTTCTTTGCCCCACTGAAATGGATCTACCTGTGAGAAGAGTCTTACAAATCCCTCTGTGGTCTCAACGTGTCATCTACCTACAGGGTTCAGCATTAAAAGACCAAGACCTCATGAGAGCTAAGTAAGTACATGTTGGAATAAAGGTTTTAGGTTATGATATATAAGGGCCTGACCTCCTTGAACTTTGATGTGCACAATCAGAACTCATCCACTTTAGCAATTTTTGTCTCTACATGCGTCAGGCTGGCTGCTGGTGTGTTCCCATTTTCAAAAACACCTTCTGCTAAGCTTTGCAAACTACCCACTAATCTTACAAAACCTAGAGTTAAATTGAGCGAGATGTATAATCAGAATGCAGGTCTTTAGCACCTCAGAGCTTTGTAATTTTAGATGTCTTGCAGAATGACTTTTCATAATCTGCAATTATTAATCACGTTAAATTGTGAAGCATTTTCGGCTCTACGATGGGTTATATCCAGGGATTCACTGCGCAGACAGAAGGAAACATGCAGACATGGAACTCATTGGACCCTGTATTTGCCCCCTGGAACTGTAGGCTTTTAGCAGAAAGAGGATTAAAGCACAAACGTCCCACATCATTCAGGAATGATCCACTATGGGTCCAATGAGTGAGTTTTCAGGTTCTAATGTGCAGAGGAATACATGTAATTTGTTCCATAATACATAGTCCTTCTGCAAGTACTCGAACTGGTTTAGATTTTCACTACATTATTGTAAACTACCTCGATACACACAGTGTACGTTACCAATGCCAAGTAGCACTAAGTAAGACAGGTTCCACCAGCACAAACATCTATATTCATTTCTGCTAACTCACATCTTCATTTTCTTGTGGTTTTTGCTTTATTTCAGTTTTTCTCATTTCTTACTATTTCCCGTGCACAGTCTGAGAACTTGTAATTGGAATTATGTTATCTCTTTGGACTCTTTTCCAACATCACCCCACGTATTTTTTCTGACCATTGCTCTACCTTTTTCTTTTGTCCATTATGCTACATTCTTTTCAACCCTCACATCACAGGGAAGGGAGAAAGGGAGTGGGGGATATACAAGGCAGTAAGGGGAAACTCCAACCATTTTAAGTAGAAGCATTGCACACACAGATTTCTACCATCATGACCACTTCTAAAAGCAAAAGTTATCTCGGTGGTTGGAGTAACCCTCAAACCAAACTCTCCATGGATTTAGCTTTTTGCTTATTTTGATTGTCCTTTCTGCCTGTCCTTATAATGTCAGTATGGTTCTACTCAATTCTTTGCCTGTTATCTTTCCTTTCCAATCTTTTTTCATGTATTTCCGGTTTGTTTTTCCGTAGAATTGATGACGCAGAAGCCTGTTTTATTCTCAGCAACCGCTTTGAAACAGACCGCATTGCAGCTGTATGTGTAAAAGGGTTTGGGAAGGAGGGTGGTGACTGTAATTACTAGGGGGCTATTAATGATGTCTCATGTAAGAAGATGAGAATAAAAAGCAGATCCTGTTCTAAATTATATGGTGCTGCTGGCAAAAAATAGTCCAGTGCTTTTAACCTACACTAGCAATCAGAATCACAGAAACTGTTTTAAACCCATTTATGTAAATTCAACTCTCTACTACAAATTCTCCTAATAACAGCTAATAGGTTAAAGTAATGAATGCTAATTGCTCTATCATATGCTTTCACATGGGGCTTCCAAATTAACCAAGGCCATTCATTCAAATCATAGGAAACACACACAAAGGAGGGAGCTATGGGACATGGAGTCTGTCCCTCCCACTACAGGGTGACACAGACAGGAGGGAGCTATGGGACATGGAGTCTGTCCCTCCCAGCACAGGGTGACACAGACAGGAGGGAGCTATGGGCCACGGAGTCTGTCCCTCCCAGAACAGCGTGACACAGACAGGAGGGAACAGTCAGGTCCATAAATATTGGGACATTGACACAATTCTAATCATTTTGGCTCTATACACCAACACAATGGGTTTGAAATGAAACAAACAAGATGTGCTTTAACTGCAGACTTTTCGGCTTTAATTTGAGGGTATTTACATCTAAATCAGGTGAACGGTGTAGGAATTACAACAGTTTGTATATGTGCCTCACACTTTTTAAGGGACCAAAAGTAATGGGACAACTGGCTGCTCAGCTGTTCCAGGGCCAGGTGTGTGTTATTCCCTCATTATCCCATTTGCAAGGAGCAGATGAAAGGTCCAGAATTAATTTCAAGTGTGCTATTTGCATTTGGGATCTGTTGCTGTCAACTCTGAATATGAGATCCAAAGAGCTGTCACTATCAGTCAAGTAAGCCATCATTAGGCTGAAAAAAACAAAACAAACCCATCAGAGAGATAGCAAAAACATTAGGTGTGGCCAAATCAACTGTTTGGAACATCCTTAAAAAGAAAGAACGCACCGGTGAGCTCAGCAACACCAAAAGACCCGGAAGACCATGGAAAACAACTGTGGTGGATGACCGAAGAATTCTTTCCCTGGTGAAGAAAACACGATTCACAACAGTTGGCCAGATCAAGAACACTCTCCAGGAGGTAGGTGTATGTGTGTCAAAGTCAACAATCAAGAGAAGACTTCACCAGAGTGAATACAGAGGGTTCACCACAAGATGTAAACCATTGGTGAGCCTCAAAAACAGGAAAGCCAGATTAGATTTTGCCAAACAACATCTAAAAAAGCCTTCACAGTTCTGGAACTACATCCTATGGACAGATGAGACCAAGATCAACTTGTACCAGAGTGATGGGAAGAGAAGAGTATGGAGAAGGAAAGGAAATGCTCATGATCCAAAGCATACCACCTCATCAGTGAAGCATGGTGGTGGTAGTGTTATGGCGTGGGCATTTATGGCTGCCAATGGAACTGGTTCTCTTGTATTTATTGATGATGTGACTGCTGACAAAAGCAGCAGGATGAATACTGAAGTGTTTCGGGCAATATTATCTGCTCATATTCAGCCAAATGCTTCAGAACTTATTGGACGGCGCTTCAGAGTGCAGATGGACAATGACCTGAAGCATACTGCAAAATCAACCAAAGAGTTTTTTAAGGGAAAAAAGTGGAATGTTATGCAATGGCCAAGTCAATCACCTGACCTGAATCCGATTGAGCATGCATTTCACTTGATGAAGACAAAACTGAAGGGAAAAAGCCCCAAGACCATGCAGGAACTGAAGACAGTTGCAGTAGAGGCCTGGCAGAGCATCACCAGGGATGAAACCCAGCGTCTGTTGATGTCTATGCGTTCCAGACTTCAGTCTGTAGTTGACTGCAAAGGATTTGCAACCATGTATTAAAAAGTGAAAGTTTGATTTATGACTGTTAATCTGTCCCATTACTTTTGGTCCCTTAAAAAGTGGGAGGCACATATACAAACGGTAGTAATTCCTACACTGTTCACCTGCTTTGGATGTAAATACCCTCAAATTAAAGCTGAAAGTCTGCAGTTAAAGCACATCATGTTCATTTCATTTCAAATCCATTGTGTTGGTGTATAGAGCCAAAAAGATTAGAATTGTGCCCATGTCCCAATATTTATGGACCTGACTGTATGGGACATGGAGTCTGTCCCTCCCAACACAGGGTGACACAGACAGGAAGGAGCTATGGGACACGGAGTCTGTCCCTCTCAGCACAGGGTGACACAGACAGGAGGGAGCTATGGGACACGGAGTCTGTCCCTCCCAGCACAGGGTGACACAGACAGAAGGGAGCTATGGGACATGGAGTCTGTCCCTCCCAGCACAGCTTGACACAGACAGGAGGAAGCTATGGGACATGGAGTCTGTCGCTCCCAGCACAGGGTGACACAGAGTCTGTCCCTCCCAGCACAGGGTGACACGGAGTCTGTCCCACCCAGCACAGGGGAATACAGACAGGAGGAAGCTATGGGACATGGAATCTGTCCCTCCCAGCACAGGGTGACACAGACAGGAGGGAGCTATGGGCCACGGAGTCTGTCCCTCCCAGCACAGGGTGACAGACAGGAGGGAACTATGGGACATGGAGTCTGTCCCTCCCAGCACACGGTGATACAGACAGGAAGTCAATGGAATGAATAAAATCATGTTTAATCAAATCCATTTTTCATTCCTCTACCTGTAGGATCACCAGACCATTCTACGTGCGTGGGCAGTGAAGGATTTTGCACCGAACTGCCCCTTGTTTGTCCAGATCCTGAAGCCAGAAAATAAATTTCATATAAAATTTGCAGGTACAGTAAGTTAAGATGTAAGATGTAAGTTTAAGATGTAAAACAGCATTCAGAATCCAGACAGACATTTTGTAGCCAAGGAGAAATTTATATTGCAGGAACTTAGTTGTAATAGAAAAATGGGAGTATATGAAATAATAGGATGAGTAATATGAAGTAATGGTTATATGGAGTAATAGGAGGAGTTATAGAAAGAGGTTATATGGAGTAATAGGAGGAGTTATAGGGAGAGGTTATATGGAGTAATAGGAGGAGTTATAGAGAGAGGTTATATGGAGTAATAGGAGGAGTTATATGGAGTAATAGGAGGAGTTATAGGGAGAGGTTATATGGAGTAATAGGAGGAGTTATAGGGAGAGGTTATATGGAGTAATAGGGGAGTTATAGATAGAGGTTATATGGAGTAATAGGAGGAGTTATAGAGAGAGGTTATATGGAGTAATAGAATGAGTTATAGGGAGAGGTTATATGGAGTAATAGGGGGAGTTATAGATAGAGGTTATATGGAGTAATAGGAGGAGTTATAGGGAAAGGTTATATGGAGTAATAGGAGGAGTTATAGGGAGAGGTTATATGGAGTAATAGGAGGAGTTATAGGGAGAGGTTATATGGAGTAATAGGAGGAGTTATAGGGAGAGGTTATATGGAGTAATAGGAGGAGTTATAGGGAGAGGCTATATGGAGTAATAGGAGGAGTTATAGAGAGAGGTTATATGGAGTAATAGGAGGAGTTATAGAGAGAGGTTATATGGAGTAATAGGAGGAGTTATAGAGAGAGGTTATATGGAGTAATAGGAGGAGTTATAGAGAGAGGTTATATGGAGTAATAGGAGGAGTTATAGAGAGAGGTTATATGGAGTAATAGGAACCATTAACACATGATTAGTCAGTAATCTTTGAATTGTAGTAAACTGAAATCCAACTGAAAGACAAAATTCTGGCAAAAACAACTGATTTGAAAAAAAAAAATCTCTGACTGTCATATTCACAGATTAGCCTTTTAGACTAAACTTTATCATTTGGATTTGATTTTGCGACAGTTCTGAATTGAATCAATAAACCCTAATCAGGTTATTATCTAAAGTTTGAATTGTTGGGAAAGTGAATTTAAAGTACATTTCCAGGTTAAAAATGTTTTCAGTTTGGCTGTTCAGGCCCATAATTTAAAACGCCCTTTGTAGACAGGTTAAGCCGCAGATACTGCGTCATTGATGACAAATTGGATCATTATCACTGGAAAGGCGCAAAATAGATTTTGTCCCTTGGAGGCTAAATGCCTTCTCCATCATTGTAGATGGGCTCTATGATACAATATGACGAGTTACATGTATGAACTATGAAATGGGGAAACATTCTAATGCAGCCGTGTTGAATCCAGTATAACTTATATAAAGGAATTGTACTAGTGAATGCATTTCTTTGCCGTTATTCTCAGTATAAGCGGTGGAATAAGGATATGTATTGAGGGATGAGGAGAAGCCGTTCTATGTATAACCTGTGTTTCCTTCCTCCCACTCTGTCTGTAATTGCCTCAGATCATGTGGTTTGCGAAGAGGAATTTAAGTATGCCATGTTGGCGCTGAACTGTGTTTGCCCAGCTACCTCCACGCTCATCACTTTGCTGATACACACCTCCCGTGGGCAGTAAGTGGCTTGTTAGACTAAGAACTTCTTTTGTGTATAACTGTAGCATATTCTGTACACTGCCTTCAACATCCTGTGCTAATTCCTATCCTGTTTCTGCACAAACAATGTCCTATTGTTATTTCAATTTTGCTACAGCACATACAGCATCCTGCGCTAATTCATGTTCTATAACTTCACATACAGCATCCTGTGCTAATTCATGTACTATAACTGCACATACAGCATCCTGTGCTAATTCATGTACTATAACTGCACATACAGCATCCTGTGCTAATTCATGTACTATAACTACACATACAGCATCCTGTGCTAATTCATGTACTATAACTGCACATACAGCATCCTGTGCTAATTCATGTTCTATAACTGCACATACAGCATCCTGTGCTAATTCATGTACTATAACTGCACATACAGCATCCTGTGCTAATTCATGTACTATAACTGCACATACAGCATCCTGCGCTAATTCATGTACTATAACTGCACATACAGCATCCTGTGCTAATTCATGTACTATAACTGCACATACAGCATCCTGCGCTAATTCATGTACTATAACTGCACATACAGCATAACATGCACATACAGCATCCTGTGCTAATTCATGTTCTATAACTGCACATACAGCATCCTGTGCTAATTCATGTACTATAAACATACAGCATCCTGTGCTAATACATGTACTATAACCATACAGCATCCTGTGCTAATTCATGTACTATAACTGCACATACAGCATCCTGTGCTAATTCATGTACTATAACTGCACATACAGCATCCTGTGCTAATTCATGTACTATAACTGCACATACAGCATCCTGTGCTAATTCATGTACTATAACTGCACATACAGCATCCTGTGCTAATTCATGTTCTATAACTGCACATACAGCATCCTGTGCTAATTCATGTACTATAACTGCACATACAGCATCCTGTGCTAATACATGTACTATAACTGTACATACAGCATCCTGTGCTAATTCATGTACTATAACTACACATACAGCATCCTGTGCTAATTCATGTACTATAACTGCACATACAGCATCCTGTGCTAATTCATGTACTATAAATGCACATACAGCATCCTGCGCTAATTCATGTTCTATAACTGCACATACAGCATCCTGTGCTAATTCATGTACTATAAATGCACATACAGCATCCTGTGCTAATTCATGTACTATAAATGCACATACAGCATCCTGTGCTAATTCATGTACTATAACTGCACATACAGCATCCTGTGCTAATTCATGTACTATAACTGCACATGCAGCATCCTGTGCTAATTCATGTTCTATAACTGCACATGCAGCATCCTGTGCTAATTCATGTTCTATACCTGCACATACAGCATCCTCGCTAATTCATGTTCTATAACTGCAGCATCCTGTGCTAATTCATGTACTATAACTACACATACAGCATCCTGTGCTAATTCATGTACTAATAACTAACTGCACATACAGCATCCTGTGCTAATTCATGTACTATAACTGCACATACAGCATCCTGTGCTAATTCATGTACTATAACTGCACATACAGCATCCTGTGCTAATTCATGTACTATAACTGCACATACAGCATCCTGTGCTAATTCATGTACTATAACTGCACATACAGCATCCTGTGCTAATTCATGTACTATAACTACACATACAGCATCCTGTGCTAATTCATGTACTATAACTACACATACAGCATCCTGTGCTAATTCATGTACTATAACTGCACATACAGCATCCTGTGCTAATTCATGTACTATAACTGCACATACAGCATCCTGTGCTAATTCATGTTCTATAACTGCACATACAGCATCCTGTGCTAATTCATGTTCTATAACTGCACATACAGCATCCTGTGCTAATTCATGTACTATAACTGCACATACAGCATCCTCGCTAATTCATGTTCTATAACTGGACATACAGCATCCTGTGCTAATTCATGTTCTATAACTGCACATACAGAATCCTGTGCTAATTCATGTTCTATAACTGCACATACAGAATCCTGCGCTAATTCATGTACTATAACTGCACATACAGAATCCTGTGCTAATTCATGTTCTATAACTGCACATACAGAATCCTGTGCTAATTCATGTTCTATAACTGCACATAAAGCATCCTGTGCTAATTCATGTACTATAACTGCACATACAGCATCCTCGCTAATTCATGTTCTATAACTGGACATACAACATCCTGTGCTAATTCATTTTCTATAACTGCACATACAGCATCCTGCGCTAATTCATGTTCTATAACTGCACATACAGCATCCTGTGCTAATTCATGTTCTATAACTGCACATACAGCATCCTGTGCTAATTCATGTTCTATAACTGCACATACAGCATCCTGTGCTAATTCATGTTCTATAACTGCACATACAGCATCCTGCGCTAATTCATGTTCTATAACTGCACATACAGAATCCTGTGCTAATTCATGTTCTATAACTGCACATACAGAATCCTGTGCTAATTCATGTACTATAACTGCACATACAGAATCCTGTGCTAATTCATGTTCTATAACTGCACATACAGAATCCTGTGCTAATTCATGTTCTATAACTGCACATACAGCATCCTGTGCTAATTCATGTACTATAACTACACATACAGCATCCTGTGCTAATGAATGATCTGTTACTTCACATTCTGTGCTAATCTTAGTTTTCTAAAGAATAACCGTGAGAAAGCATGGATTTGATAATATTGTGTATAACACTGTGTTTTACTGATTATTGCCAAAATTAGGCCAAAGTGACAGTGAACACTATTTTTTATTGAGTACTTGAGGTACACATTTCTACCAGGGTTAAATTTTGAGAGCATCTGTACCAGCCTGTCCAACCAGCGTTTCTGCTCCTTAGACTATGGTTACGTAAGGGTTGCTCTAATATAACATTGCAGCTGTTTATTAAACAGGTATAACATGCTGAACAGTCAGTAGGCAGCTGTCTTTGCCGTGGGTGGGTAAATCCAACCCTGCTGCTTTGCTGTGCTCCCAGATGCTGTTATCCAGACCTTGGAGCTGACGGATATCATTGCTGGATGTTGCTGCAGTGTTTTTTATCCATCTGCTAATACCCAGCCAGTCCTGTGTGTGTGCAGATCGCTGGAATAAGAGGTCTGCGGAGGACAATCTTACATTAAACTATGAATGGGGGACTGTGTGTAATATTATACAGCGACACACACACATCATTGCACTCACAGATGGAATAAGATCATCATCATTGCACAGAAACACATAGATTCTCATCAAACTCACGTAATCACCTTCCATTTCTGCCATTTCTGCCAGTCTAAGTGCCACTGTATGAATTGTGGATTCATACTGCCCAGAAGCACATCCTTAACTCCCAAACTGCCCTAGTGTCTGAATCTGGATTAAACATGAGTAAGAGGTGCAGTGCCAGATTCGTGGGTATAGAGAGCTGTATATTTAATAGCACTGCCTTAGACTATCTGTTTGTCTTTTGTCGTACATCAGTTTTCAGATCTTCATCTGGCGCTGTAATTCTCTGCATGCCTAAATAAACTATAATATATGTAAAACGTGCGTGAAAGTGGCAATTAAAACTCTTAAAAAAAATAAACAAATATATATATAATGTATAGTGATAGAAGCTCTAACACTCAGTTGATACTCCCTCCCATGATTCACAATAAATCCAACAAATCAAAACTAGTTTAGGTGATAAACCACACAAAAAGATAAAGCGAGTGAAGCATTCAAACACATGACTTACCCCTCTTTTTTTTTTTAACAAGGTATGGGGATATAGTTAAAAAAATAAACACATCAAATAGTGTGATACTGTTGTAAAAGAAACACAAATAATAACATTGTGCACTTGTGCTGGTACGTTTTTTACACTCATATTTGGCGGAGCCTTTTTTTAAAATAAAATAGCTCTAAGTGCCTTTAAGCTAGCACACTAAATGCTTGGACAGCCTTTCACTTTATTTCAAAGGCAAAGGAAAACAACACTGGTGTTATATTAAATACAACACTAGTATAAAATGTGAGTGTAAATTTGCCATCACAAGCACACAATATTATTATTTGCGTTTCCTTTAAACAGTATCACACTATATTTGCTGTGTTTCTAAATGATGTTAAGTTAATGCCACATTTTTTTAACACAATATCTCTGACCCTATCCTTGGTCGTTGTTGTCCCTTTTAGCATTTTACATTTTAACTTCTACTATGTTTTTCCAATAGTCTATCGCTTTCCCTCTGTCAGGACTGTCGGTAGGGGGAAAAATGAGTAAGAGAGAAAGGTATAGTGTATGCCACAAAATAACCCACCTAGTCTTAGCTACCCTCTCTTTTATCCCCTTCAATCTCCTTGTTTTATACTTTCGTTACTCATTCTAGTTTTGAATAATGTATTTTCCTTGCTGGCATCTTTCTTACTCTTTTATGCTACAATATCCTACAACTTTCCAAACTCTCTTTATGTTCCCCTATTTTAGGGACAGCCCAAGCTCACCCGACCAGTGGCAGAAAACATACAGTCGCTGTTCAGCAAATGAAATCTACCACATCCGACTGAGTGAGAGCAAATTCTTTGGTGAATACGAGGGGAAAAGCTTTACATACTCGTCCTTCCATGCTCACAAAAAGTACGTACCAGTATGATCCTCCTCCTTACGTTAGATAATCATTGTGAAGAGCCTTAAAGGACCACTCTAGGCACCCAGACCACTTCAGCTTAATGAAGTGGTCTGGGTGCCAGGTCCCTCTAGGGTTAACCCATTTTTTCATAATTATAGCAGTTTCAGAGAAACTGCTATAATTATGAATGGGTTAAGCCTTCCCCCTAATCCTCTAGTGGCTGTCTTCTATTGGATAAAGTCATTGAGGCGCTATGCGCTTCACCGCATTTTTCACAGTGAGAGCACGCCAGCGCCCATAGTGGTGCCATTGGCGAATGCTTTCCAGCGCGACGCAGTTGAATGCCTTTGCCGCTGGCAAGCGCATTCAGGCCGGGCGGGGCGGAGAGGAGTGGTGGTTTCCTCGGCCAGCGCTGAAAAAAGGTAAGTTATTACCCCTTTCCCCCTTCCAGAGCCGGGCGGGAGGGGGTCCCTGAGGGTGGGGGCACCCTCAGGGCACTATAGTGCCAGGAAAACGAGTATGTTTTCCTGGCACTATAGTGGTCCTTTAATATACACACCAAGTGTCCTGCATCTCGTTGGACAGTCCTGATTTGGAGTCCATCAGTAGACGTGGTTGACCAGCTGGTGACTTGTACGTCAGCTCAGTGTATATAAATGCAAGGCTGATACGTCTCTTTTCCTTCCATGCCCACGTTGATATATGCTCTCTCTTGTGTAAGAAGAACACCCCTATTCTTGACACAGTTAAAAGATCTAGCAATTATTTCTATTTTAATCCCTTCATATCAGCACAAATACAGGATAAATTTTAATATTTCATTCCTGGTAAAATATTTTATGAATAAATAAATATCATGGAGATAGGCAAATCCTGTTAATCCTGCCTCGATATGCCATGACAAATAACCATGCCATTTAATGTGCTCTTAGCTTACTTTTACTCTTTGCACTTGAAGTTTAAAAGATAAAACATTATGTTCTTCTATTTATTGCATCACCAAGAAACGGAGATCTTGCTGGAGAATCTGCTGTCCTTCCTATGAATGATATAAAAAACACCATAGAGAGGTATGGTAGAGTTGCGTGAGGACAATAGTGCTTCTCTGTGGTGTATTCTATGGTGAGAAGAAAGTCCTCCAGCACCCCACAATAAAGGATAAAGGGAAAAAAACCACAATATATTTCAGAAGCTAATCTATAGCAGCAAGGACGTGTATATTTAAGTGAATAGTATCAGGAAAGGTTGTATCAGAAGAGGTATACACTCATTAATGACTGCAACCATTTATTGAAATGGAGAAACAATGGGAATTACTATGATTTCAATATGTCATCTCTGATAACCGTAGAAGAGAAATAAAAGACCTCCTGTTTGCAGCTGTTTTTTTTTCCCACAGGAGAAAATCCTGTTCTTCTCATTCTACTATCGCTAGGGGATTCTGATTACTCTTTGACAATAACATCTTCAGTAGTGTTCAATGTCCAACTGCTGTTACAGCAAATCCCACACGGCAAGTTATTTCCAGGCATAAAAGATTGGAGTGCAGGAAATAAATTATAATTAGAAATGGTTTCTTACCATTTACTTTGAACATGGACACATAATTGTCCATTAAGATACCATGAAAGGACATTTCAGAAGAATATTTCCTCCCGTATGCTCCGTAGATGAAAAATGTGAGGGAATAATGAAAAGATCTCCTGTTCAACCATGAAAATTATTACTTACGATAAAGGAAGTAATAATGTGCATTTCGATTTTAAAAGAAGTTATGGTTGTTATTGGGAAAATACATGTTGGGTATGATTATTTTATGGAAACATGATTTATTGATGAATTTAGGGCTTAATCATTTTTGACTGCACACTTTTTTTTTAATTATTATTCTTTATTTATAAAGCACCAGCACATAGTGCACATTGTACATGGGGACAACTGGTACAAGTAAAAAGACAAAGATACAATACAAAATTTGTCAAACAAATACAGGAGGAGTTGAGGCCTCTTTCCCGTGGGAGCTTACGATCTAGATGGATAGGAGGGATGGGGGTGAGCCGGAGTATATATGTTGATTAGTAAGGACAGGTAGTGGGGTGCGGCGTAAGTAAGGGCTTTGTAGACCAGGGTGAGAATTTTGAATTTAATTCTACTTTGAATGGGAAGCCAGTGAAGGGACTCTCAGAGCTGCAGCAGATATAGAAAAACAGGTAAGTTGGGTTAGCCTGGCAGGGGAATTCATGATAGACTGAGAGAGGATAGAAGGGGAGAAAGGCCAGTTGTTTCGGTTATTGCAGTATTGGTTTAAAGATCAGGCTCCAGGAAAGATGAAATAATATGAAATTTGAACATTAACAATTAATTGTAGAGAACAAAAAACTGAATTACAAAAAGTGCTTATTCAAATAGATCCTAAATTCAGTATAATCACATCTTGGCTATTTTATACTAACATTTGCCATCCGGTTTCCTATTCACTGATTTGATTTGGGTTTTGTTGAATAAGCCTCCTTACATAGCGAGACCTTCATAATTATATCCGGACTGCTTGTAAAAAATACTTAGCCAGTGCCCCGTTCCTCAAAGATCTCCCCAGCCCTGCAACAATGCAGATTTAAATATTTGTATAGTGCTTCCTGCGGCAGTGAAACCAAATCACTGTTCCACAGCACTATTCTCATAGTTTTCAAAATTTCAGGTAAAAATTGCCAAACTGTCAAAAAGTTAGATTCGGTTCAGGTTCGGCTAATCTGGCCTTAAATTTGAAACTCAATTTGAATTTTTACATTAGTAAATTACCCTAATAACGTTTGTCACCCAGTGTGCTCACATGACTTATCACACTCTTCTCCCAGTTAATCTACCTACTGCCCATGCCACATGTCACACCTTATTTTGGATACAGTTTAAAAAAACAAGTGATACCTAGAAAGTGTTTACTATTGATCTTTATATGAAAAATTTTACTATTTTCTATACAGACAATATATGAGCTGGAAATCATTTTTCATCAAATACTGTCACAACAATTAGCATATTTTATAGAAATGCCTTTTATTTCATAATAAATTCAAATAAAACTGTAATTCATGAACTTTGGAGAGGTAACAATAACTCATTGTTAAAGAAAGTAGCAAAACCATGACTGTAAGATGGATATTGGTGTCGCCAAGACCCCTATCCCACTGAAAACAGTACTGGGGCATGACTTGTGTCATGTTCCGTGTGACAAATAGAGATATTACCTATAATATGTATAGATTATAAATTCCAGTGATCCTCTTGTTATTTGGCAAACACATTCTCTTTTGTCCCGGTATATTTAGTAACACTTATTGGTTCTCTAGGTATGGAGTCTGCCTGATTGGAGTGTGTCGTGAAGAAAAAGCCAATATCCTTCTAAATCCGGGGCCTTGCCATATTATGTCATCATCTGATACCTGCTTCTATATCAACATCTCAAAGGAAGAGAACTCTGCCTTCAGCTTTAAGGAACAAGAGCAGATCCAGAGATCAGGGATTGCAAAATCTGCTTACCATGGGTTAACAAGACTCCCGGTTCACAGCATAATCGCCAGCATGGGTGAATGACCTTCAAGATTATGGCAAAATTAAAAATGTGATCTATTAAAAGGATAAAGTCTGTTCTTTCCATTCACATAGGATATAAAAAGAATTTGGAATGTTTACGTCATTGAAAGTGCAATGTTATGGTTCTATTTGGATCCATATGGTAACATTGCAATTCTACCAAATTGTGGTTATTTATCCCACCATACTGCTGCAGAAGCAAAAAGAAAAAAAAAAAATCACCTGGAAAGTAAACATGACCTACAGACTATCCATGGGAATACCTTTTATTCTGTACATCTTCCCTTTTTTGCTCTTCTAGGTACAGTTGCTATTGATCTTCAGGGGTCGAGGAGCCCAGAGAGTATAAATAGTAACATGCTGAGCCCACCTGCTGAACCACACCACAAAAGGAAGCATAGCATTGATGTGGTACCTGATGTCATGGATGGTGACACTAGCACAACGTTCGATCTTATGAGTGACCAGTCAGAAGATGAGACCAGTCAATCTGATGAAGAGCTTGACATATCTCATGAGTAGGTGATGTTAAAGGGAAACATCTGTGTTTTAACCCCATAATGACACATGACGGAAATATTCCGTCATGATGCCCTTTTATTCCAGAAGTTGTGTCCTTAAGGGGTTAGAGGATGCAGAGAAAAAAAAAACCCCAGTAGCTAATAAAAGTAGTAATGGAAAATGAGCGAGTGTGTTAATTATGTTTTTATATTTAAAATATGCATGTAATCTGTACTTACCATTTAATATACATGTTAAAGGTATACTGTAAGCACCAAAACAACTTTAGCTTAATGAAGCTGTTTTAATGTATAAATCATGCACTACAGTCTCATTGCTCAATTCTCTGCCGTTTAGGAGTTTAATCACTTTTGTTTATGTATCCCCAGCCAGATGGGCTGTGACTGACACTGTCTGTTTAATTTTTAATTAGGTCTTAAAGCACAATGTGTTTACTTTAGAAGCTATTATATCCTACTTTGTTAATTGAACTTTAAAGGAACACTATAGGGTCAGGAACATAAACATGTATTCCTGACCCTAATGTGTTAAAACCATCCTTGGCCCCCCTTGCATCCCTAAATATAGTAAAATCTTACTTGTATTTAAGTCTGAAGCTGTTGGCTCTGCCTCTGACCTGTCCCTGTCTGCTGACATCATCAGAAGTGGTGGCCTGATCCAATCACAATGCTTCCCCATAGGATTGGCTGAGACTGTCAAGGAGGCAGATCAGGGGCAGAGCCAGCAGAAGTCAAACACAGCTCCGGCCATTCAGCGTCTCCTCATATAGATGAATTCAGTGGTGTATTTTAGATTTGTGCTGCCCTAGGCATGTCGAAACTCGGGCACCCCCCCCTAATTTAAATTTGTCCCACCCCTCCCTGTTTAGGACTAAAACACACTTTGACTGACAGACATAAACTGACACAATCACCCTCTTAGATATACATATACTGACATACATACACACTCACTGATTTCACACACATATCCTCACTGATTTGACACACTGACAAACACACAATAACAGACACATGCACTTACTGACACACACATACTAATAGATACTCACATACACACACACATTCACTGACAGACACACATGCACACAAACATACACTGACAGACACACATACTCAGACATACACTGACACACGCGCACTCACTGACAGACATGCGCACATTCACTGACAATCACTCACAGACATACATTGACATACACACTCACTAGTCTAATACTATCCTTACCTTTTTGTGTCATTTTACCCCACTCCCTCTAGCATGTAAGTTTATTTAGCAGGGCCCTCAACCCCTCTGTTCCTGTGTGTCCAACTTGTCTGGTTACAACTACATGTCTGTTCGTCCACCCATTGTAAAGCGCTGCGGAATTTGATGGCGCTAAATAAATATCATAATAATAATAATAATAATGTACACTTACAAATACCCGCATTCACTGACAGATACTCACAGACATACACTGACAAACACACACAAATACATACATTCACTGACAGACACACACTGACACACACCATGATACTGACACACTCACATACATTGCCTCACATACTCTCAATTTGTTATTTTCTTAAATTAAAATCCACCCAGCCTTCCTACCTTTTGGAAGAACTGGAGTGGATTCTTTACCTGGGGGTCCAGAGGGGCTGATGTCCCTGGGATCAAGTGTAGGTGCTGGGCTGTATGGCCGGCTGTGCAGGCTCCTGTGCTCCTCAGTGGGTGGGCGGGCGGGCAGGCAGGCGTCTGGTCATTGTTGGTCGCTAAGTGATGCCGGAGTGACGTCATATTCCGGCTCCGGCATTACGTGGGGCGCGTGAGGGAGCTGAGCAGGAAGAACTCAGAGAACCATGCTTTCTCGCCGCCCGGCTACAACTTTTACAGCTGCCCACCTCAAGGGGCCTCCAAGCCGGCCAGCAGGCCAGCTCTTGGGCCCACTATGAAAGAGACTGACAAGGCATCTGCCGGGGTGTTTGGGGGCAGCATTTTTTGCCTTGTTAGCCTTGTGGAAGATACAGCTTTGGAATCAATGCATCTTTATGAGGAAAGTTCAGTCTCTGCATGCAGAGGGTGGAGACACTAAATAGCAGTGCTGCTTACTCTGCAGTACTGCCCAAGGAAGGATCTCTAGCAGCCATCTGAGGAGTGGCCAGTTGAGTTATCACTAGGCTGTAATGTAAACATTGCATTTTCTCTGAAAAAAACAGTGTTCACTGCAAAAAGCCTGAAGGGAATGATTCTACTTACCAGAACAAATACAATAAGCTGTAGTTGTTCTGGTGACTATAGTGTCCCTTTAACCCCTTAAGGACCAAACTTTTGGAATAAAAGGGAATCATGACATGTCACACATGTCATGTGTCCTTAAGGGGTTAATCACACACAGGAGGCTCCTAAAGGCTCTAGCAGGCTATTAAAAGAATGGGAGTGGGGGTGAGAAGAAGGGATCTCTAACCTGCCAGTTATAGAGCCGCTTTCAACAGAAGTAATGTCTTACCATGGGAGACTAGTTGTGCATTCCCAAAAGATGGGTGCCAGGTCTCTGACATGTTGATACATGGCCAGCATCAGCTGGGGAATTGGGTGAAATGTTTCTGTAGGCTATGAAGGTTACACAGTATAACAATTTATATAATGATCTAGGAGCTCTATTGATATCGTCTGCAAAGATTGTGTTGATTCAAAGATAAAGGATACCGCATTCACACAGTGAAAACCAGATGCATCAAAGACCAGGTTGGCAAAACCCAATTTAGTAGATAATAGTAGAAAGTAGGTCCAGGTTTCTTCAAAGAGGCAGATATATTGAAAACTGAATGTGCAACGTTTTGGCCTTCACAGAGACTGTTGTGAAGGCCGAAACGTTGTACATTCAGTTTTCAATAAATCTGCCTTTTTGAAGAAACCTTGAGTGCCTGGACCTACTTTCTACGAATGTCTACAAAGATTGCGTCATAAGTGTCGTAGAAATCCTAGCCTTTTAACCCCTTAAGGACACAAGACGTGTGTGACATGTCATGATTCCCTTTTATTACATCAGTTTGGTCCTTAAGGGGTTAAATTAGCTTATGAAATTTCTGAAAATCCAAAGGACATGCAAAAATTGGAAACTTTTTGTCAATGTTTCTATGTTTGTTTGTTTTTAAATCCCATGTGGAACTCTTCTGTGGCCTTGAAATAACATGATGTAGGTAAAGAGAGCTGCAGTGGATTTAAAAAAAATCTGATTTTACTTAATCTTTATTTTTGCGTGCATTATAAAACATACAAGAGTAGAATGAGAGGGTAGTGTAAATACATGCAAGAGTAATCGCCATAGTTGTAGCATAAAATGTCATAGAAGAACATTGCACTTTTTAGTATAGTGATACAGAGTGAGAAGAGATGTGCCAGAGAATGAGTGAATGCTCAAGACTACAGGTTGTACATACTGGCAGTGAGAGTAATTAATAAGACCACTGGATTAGGATAGAAAAGAAAGGTGAGGTTACGCGAGGCAGATACAATTAAAATAAAACAGAAGGCAAACAAGTGAGACACCGCTTTCAGCACTGGAAACAGGAGAGTTTCACGATGCCACTCTGGATGCCCTAATAGCATATCACCCTATGCCACAGATAGTCCAGGCTTGAGAGTACTGGACCTCTTCATGACTGTCATGCGTTACCTTCGCTCAAGTGCTGTGCATATTCTGCAATTTGCCATTCTTCAAAAAGTGAAGTAGGCCATCCAGCTGTTGTCTCCCGTAACTGCAGCTCCGGGTTTGATGGGGGATTAGTGCCCCGTGTCCATAGATCCACCTTCTGCATGAGGCTGAATATTGTGCCAGCAGGGTCCCCTTAGCTCGGTTGTCCCCTAGAGTGTATGGACGGCAGCCAGAAGAGTGACGGGAAACTGGTGCAGCTGTGTTTGTTGGTGAAGTACCTGGAGAAGGCACAGTGTGAGGGCGAGGAGTCGCTTCAGTGACTGCTGGTGCTGCAGAGGCTGGAGGGGTGCTGTGTATGCGATGCCAAACAGAGTGCTTCAAATTTTGCCTCAATTTGCTCTCTCCACTCCTGACCTCCAAAGCTTGTTGGAACCTGTGGGTGCAGATGCGCAGTGGCCATCTTGGCTCCACCACGTGGTTGACTCCACAGTGTTTCTCTCAAGGTCAGTGGGGGTTTAAGCTGTCACAGTGAGGACCAGGATATCCCCTGCCGGCCCAAAGGGGGGGGGATAACGGGGCTACCACGAGCTGAGATGTGGTGCAGTCCCTGGGCCAGGAGATCGGCCTCTTCTCTTGACTTTGACGACGGCCACTTCAGTAGGCCGCAAGGCCAGGCATGTTACAGATGCAGTACAGACACGAGCTGGGCAATCTCAGTAAATTTGTTGATCTGCTGCCAGTTATAAGCTCCTTTGCTGATGATACTAAGATATGTAACAGGGTTGATGTTCCAGGAGGGAAAAGCCAAATGGCAAATGATTGCTGATGATACTAAGATATGTAACAGGGTTGATGTTCCAGGAGGGATAAGCTAAATGGCAAACTAGAAAATTGGTCAGAATTGTGGCAACTGACATTTAATGTGGATAAGTGCAAGATAATGCATCCTGGATGTAAAAACCCAAGGGCAGAGTACAGAATATTTGATAGAGTCCTAACCTCAACATCTGAGGAAAGGGATTTAGGGGTGATTATTTCTGATGACTTAAAGGTAGGCAGACAATGTAATAGAGCAGCAGGAAATGCTAGCAGAATGCTTGGTTGTATAGGGAGAGGTATTAGCAGTAGAAAGAGGGAAGTGCTCATGCCATTGTACAGAACACTGGTGAGACCTCACTTGGAGTATTGTACACAGTACTGGAGACCGTATCTTCAGAAGGATATTGATACCTTAGAGAGGGTTCAGAGAAGGGCTACTAAACTGGTTCATGGATTGCGGGATAAAACTTACCAGGAAAGGTTAAAGGATCTTAACATGTATAGCTTGGAGGAAAGACGAGACAGGGGGGATATGATAGAAACATTTAAATATATAAAGGGAATCAACACAGTAAAGGAGGAGACTATATTTAAAAGAAGAAAAACTACCACAACAAGAGGACATAGTCTTAAATTAGAGGGACAAAGGTTTAAAAATAATATCAGGAAGTATTACTTTACTGAGAGGGTAGTGGATGCATGGAATAGCCTTCCAGCTGAAGTGGTAGAGGTTAACACAGTAAAGGAGTTTAAGCATGCGTGGGATAGGCATAAGGCTATCCTAACTATAAGATAAGGCTAGGGACTAATGAAAGTATTTAGAAAATTGGGCAGACTAGATGGGCCGAATGGTTCTTATCTGCCGTCACATTCTATGTCTCTATGTTTCTATGAGCAGGGTTTTGTGCTCGAAAAGCAGGAGTGTATACTCAAAAAACAAGATTTTAGATCAAATCAGCAGGAGCTAGTGTGAGACAAATGTGGCCATCTTGGCTATCAGGCCCCACCCTCCTGATTTTACTTTTAATAACAGTTTTTTTAGCCAACAATTTAAATATAAAATTTTTCAATTATTTTCTGTTTAGCAGTGAATGGTATGGATCAACGTGGCATGTACTATATGTTTTACTGACTTGCTTTTCTCTCTGCACAGCTGGGTGAAAGGTTATCCTTCCAATACTCCCTACATCGGCAGCTCGCCCACCCTGTGTCACCTGTTGAAGCAGAAGAGTCCGTACTGTTGCTTGCGACTTGATAAGGTAAAGCTTAGTTCAAAATGACTACACTGCCAGTTATAGCTATCATTGCCTTAAGTGATAATACGAATAAACTTGTTTCATGTGCCGTGAAGTTCTTCGAATGGAAACAAAAATACCTGTTGGGCAAACCCGAAATTTGTTTCCCATCTCATCAGATTGATTTTGCTCACCAGGAGTTTGTAGAAAAAGTGTCTCCACTTTAATTTCTATCCTTTGGCAACTGTACTTCATCAAGGGAGTTGCAGTTTGATCTAAGTTAGATAAATGTAGAATTTTTTTAAATTTTTTTTTTCTGTAGGGTCATTTAGATAAATAATCTTTATGGAATCAATTTTTAAATAGAACACAATTCAGAATGCTACATTTTTATGAAATATGTGCAGATGAATAAATAACTTTATCACATTTAGAATGTGCTTCAAGAGTCCCTACTTAAGGCTAATTAAGGATGATAGTGATTAATGGTCCATAAGGGGCAGGTGGCCAGATAATTATCTCCTGCTCTGAAAGATACCAACAGCACAACATTTACAGACAATAGGACACATTGCATACGTAGGGGAAACTTAAGGGGCTCCGTGCCCTGGGAAGGAAAAGGGGTACACATATAAAATATACATCCGTGGCTAGCTCCGGGGCCCAACTAGGAACCCTGCAAATAGCAGGGCTATCGGATGTACAGAACCCGAGAAATCATCGTATAAAATCTGGGCTTGAGGCTCTGTACATCCCTGCAATTAGTTCCACAGAGTTGCTTGGTTTAGTCCGGCAATTTCAAACCAAATCGTGCCAATGAGCGCTTGGGAGAGGAGGCGTTCCGTCAGCCAATCAGGGAGATGGCGGGAAACCAAATTGCGCCAACTGGGGAGAGGGAAGAGGAGGCATTCCGCCAGCCAATCAGTGAAATGTTGCGGAACCAAATTGCGCCAATTGGGGATAGGAGGCGTTCCGTCAGCCAATCAGGGAAAGGGCGCAAAACCAGTTTGAATAGCAGCTCTTCTCCTATTGGCTGGCACAGAGTTCCAGGCGGCCAGCGGGACTCTGCGGCTGTGAGACCGACTCTGGGATTCTCTGCTGGGCTTGCGGCTCTCTCTCCGGTGGATATTTCCACGTAGGTATCACCGGAGAGAGCGCTCTTTGGGCAGTCAGTAGCCCGGACAGTGATTAGGCTCTTTTAGGGGTAGATAGAGCAAACAGAAGAGCCAGTACCCCAAAAGTGTCCCCACCAACGTTAGGGACCCATTCATGGAGTTGCAGTGCGAAGACCCCGCAAGGGAAGCGTCTCCTTTCGGGATACGAATGCTTTCCTGGTTGGCATTCGTCTATACGAAATGGCTGCCACCCAGGGCAGCACTCATTAATTACTTCCCTTGCGGTTTCGCACGTATGTTGTATGTGCGAACGTTCTAATTGATGTAAACATTCTAATCGGATACAGGGGAGATGAACGGGCTCCATTCATATGAACTCTCCCGAACGGGAAACAGAGCATTATACACCACATAATACACACGAATAAGCAGTGGGCACATGTGGATAGGTTTTTGCTGTTGAACGGAGCATGACCTTCAATCAGTACATGGGGTTAAATGGGCAAAACTCAACAAGTCAAAGAGAAATTCCAGAAGTAGAGTCTAGTGCCCAACATCTTCAAACTTCACCAGCTGTCACTGGTGGTTAAAGTTGTAAATTAATGACTAATGATCTCCGGGTTACCTCTGCAAATCTTCAAAACAATATACCTTAAAATAACATTTCCGCAGCTGTAATCCCAAATCACTTCCTGGACAGGTATGTCTCACTGATTTTCATATACCTCTCTCACACTCCTGTCTGCTTCTCCTCCACAGAGTTGTCACCACAATCCTTATGAAGATGCACGGGCGTATGGCTTCCGAAACTCATTGGTGATTGTGTCTGCTGAGTGTGCAGGAAATGGGCTGTATAACTTTATAGTGCCACTAAGAGCCTACTACAGGGCAAAAAAAGAACTGAGCCCCATTATCCTCCTCCTAGAGAACATGTGAGAATTAACAGGATCCTTGACAAAAACATTCTAATATCTTTCTACTATGAAGTAATAGGAGGAGTTAAAGGGAGAGGTTATATGGAGTAATAGGAGGAGTTATAGGGAGAGGTTATATGGAGTAATAGGAGGAGTTATAGAAAGAGGTTATATGGAGTAATAGGAGGAGGTATAGAAAGAGGTTATATGGAGTAATAGGAGGAGTTATATGGAGTAATAGGAGGAGTTATAGGGAGAGGTTATATGGAGTAATAGGAGGAGTTAAAGGGAGAGATTATGTGGAGTAATAGGAGGAGTTATAGAGAGAGGTTATATGGAGTAATAGGAGGAGTTATAGGGAGAGGTTATATGGAGTAGTAGGAGGAGTTATAGGGAGAGGTTATATGGAGTAATAGGAGGAGTTATAGGGAGAGGTTATATGGAGTAGTAGGAGGAGTTATAGGGAGAGGGTATATGGAGTAATAGGAGGAGTTACAGGGAGAGGTTATATGGAGTAATAGGAGGAGTTATAGGGAGAGGTTATATGAAGTAATAGGAGGAGTTATAGAGAGAGGTTATATGGAGTAATAGGAGGAGTTAGAGAGAGAGGTTATATGGAGTAATAGGAGGAGTTATAGAGTGAGGTTATATGGAGTAATAGGAGGAGGTATAGGGAGAGGTTATATGGAGTAATAGGAGGAGTTATAGAGAGAGGTTATATGGAGTAATAGGAGGAGTTATAAAGAGAGGTTATATGGAGTAATAGGAGGAGTTATAGGGAGAGGTTATATGAAGTAATAGGAGGAGTTATAGAGAGAGGTTATATGGAGTAATAGGAGGAGTTAGAGAGAGAGGTTATATGGAGTAATAGGAGGAGTTATAGAGAGAGGTTATATGGAGTAATAGGAGGAGGTATAGGGAGAGGTTATATGGAGTAATAGGAGGAGTTATAGAGAGAGGTTATATGGAGTAATAGGAGGAGTTATAGAGAGAGGTTATATGGAGTAATAGGAGGAGCTATAGGGAGAGGTTATATAGAGTAATAGGAGGAGTTATAGAGAGAGGTTATATGGAGTAATAGGAGGAGCTATAGGGAGAGGTTATATAGAGTAATAGGAGGAGTTATAGAGAGAGGTTATATGGAGTAATAGGAGGAGTTATAGGGAGAGGTTATATGGAGTAATAGGAGGAGTTATAGGGAGGGGTTATATGGAGTAATAGGAGGAAATATAGGGAGAGGTTATATGGAGTGGGCCAGGAGTTGGCAGAGGAGAGGTTACGTGGAGCACAGGGAGGAGAGCCAGGGAGAGGTTGGCGGCGGAAATTTGGCCAGGATGAGCCATAGGGAGAGGTTACATGGAGTAATACTGAGAGGAGTTATAGGAGAGTAAGCCATAATGGGAGTAATAGGGAGGAGCTATAGAGGAGAGGTTATATGGAGTAATAGAGGAGTTATAGGGAGAGGTTATATGGAGTAATAGGTGGAGTTATAGGGAGAGGTTATATGGAATAATAGGAGGAGTTATAGAGAGAGGTTATATGGAGTAATAGGAGGAGTTATAGAGAGAGGTTATATGGAGTAATAGGAGGAGTTATAGAAAGAGGTTATATGGAGTAATAAGAGGAGTTATAAGGAGAGGTTATATGGAATAATAGGAGGAGTTATAGAGAGAGGTTATATGGAGTAATAGGAGGAGTTATAGAAAGAGGTTATATGGAGTAATAGGAGGAGTTACAGGGAGAGGTTATATGGAGTAATAGGAGGAGTTATAGGGAGAGATTATATGGAGTAATAGGAGGAGTTATAAGGAGAGGTTATATGGAATAATAGGAGGAGTTATAGAGAGAGGTTATATGGAGTAATAGGAGGAGTTATAGAAAGAGGTTATATGGAGTAATAAGAGGAGTTATAGGGAGAGGTTATATGGAGTAATAGGAGGAGTTATAGGGAGAGGTTATATGGAGTAATAGGAGGAGTTGTAGGGAGAGGTTATATGGAGTAATAGGAGGAGTTATAGGGAGAGGTTATATGGAATAATAGGAGGAGTTATAGAGAGAGGTTATATGGAGTAATAGGAGGAGTTATAGAAAGAGGTTATATGGAGTAATAGGAGGAGTTATAGGGAGAGGTTATATGGAGTAATAGAAGGAGTTATAGAGAGAGGTTATATGGAGTAATAGGTGGAGTTATAGGAAGAGGTTATATGGGGTAATAGAAGTTATAGAAAGAGGTTATATGGAGTAATAGGAGTTATATAAAGAGGTTATATGGGGTAGTAGGAGGAGTTATAGGGAGAGGTTATAATTAAAAGTGGAGTAATCACCCTGGGATCCATGTCATGTTCCTGCTGATTGTTCCACGTTTAGCCCTGTATTAATAATTGCTGTATATGACAAACCTGGTTTGTTGCTCTGTAGCTTTGACTATTCCATTTACCCATTTGTTACTATTGCAGACCTGATCCCCAGTTTCTGGAGGCAATCTGCTGGTTTCCTCTCGTCTACTACATGGTCGGATCCATAGACAAGTGAGTAATAGAATCCCACACGGGGGACAATTGACAATCTGGGTAACTGTGCTCAGACCAAGGACACCGATAGGCAAAGATAACCATTGGCTACTTGTCTCAGTTTAGCCTGAACAAAGGGGCTCTAAACACTATGTTGGAGGTCAAGTAAAAAATAACATTGAAAGTAATCTTGTTTAGTCGCATAGCGACATATCTCATTGTAGAGGTTGTGGTGCAGAGAGTTTGGGTGACATGTACCTAGCTCATCGCCGACCATCTTTAAAATTCCCCAGTGCTCTCAATGCGATCCTAAGTTGGACAGCTACTACGGAAGTATTTATCTACATTAGTGCAGTGGAAACAGAAGGTTCTTTAATTACTGGTAGTTCCCCTGTTTTTATCATACTTCTAAAAATTGCTTCACAAAAACTGGGGAGCTATCAATCTGTGGAATTTACCATAACACTACAATGAGTTTTACTATGGTACGTACAGTGAATGAGATATATTTTGAAAGAAGGAACTTGTGTAGCAAAATCCACCTGGCTGTCCAACATATTCCCCACTCATTGTTTTCCCCGTAGACTTTCGTGTGAATTAAAAC
>OW240914.1:35633503-35644386 GCA_933207985.1 Pelobates cultripes
GGTCAAGATTAAATAACCAGCTTGAAATAGAAGCAGTCAATTGTTGGACTGCTGTTGCAATTTATCAAAATAATTATGTTATAATTGATAATGATATTGCAACTAAGAAAGCAACTGTGACCCTAGTATGTAGAAAATACTTAGTTGCAAAAGCGTTCTAATAATATAACAGTACAGAGGCTCTGTCAAAATTAGCTGTTCAGCTTGTAGTAGAAATAAACAGATATATATAATATAACAGGATTCTATGCAGAATAGTACTTTATTGGAATAAACAGTTTCTTAACCCCCCAGAATGAATATAGTCAGAAAGTAAAGAAGTATCTGTGCCTTCAAGGGCACCTATCAGATAGAGAAACTAACTGCAAGAAAGAAAAGGGAGGAATAATGTCTCTATCCTTAATAAATAGCATCTAAATATAAGAGAGCCTGAGTCCGTATACTGTAATATATAATGAGCGGTCACTGCAATGCAAGCGTCAATTGATAAGTGCAGCTGGATTGTTTTGTCACCCTCCCCAAATACCCAATGTCTAAATAGTCCTTAGCCAAAATGTAAAAATAAGAGAATAGTTCCTGCAAGTGCAGGGTATTTCAAATGTTAGGAGGGATCTGAAAATATACAGACTTATCAAGATTTAATATGTGAAATTATCACTCTATATTCCGTTCACTATTAAAAGTTAAATTTTAAACTATATATGTTTTTAGGTAGATGTTTTAAGGCTCTTTAAAATGATGAATGTTTGCGTCCTAATCCAGAAATCGGTTGTGCATTTTCAGTCTCAGTCAAATTTCTATTGTCATTGTCCACCCTGTCACCTCCTCAGCCTCTCCTGTTCGAATTCTAATCCCTTTGCTTTCTCGATTCCAAGTCACAGGTCTCTATAAGTGTGGAGGATTATGAGGACACAAGGGAGACCCGTTGGGGAGACTCTTCCCACAGCCGCCCCACACATCGCAATTCTACATCTAGTGATCAATCTGAACACCCTCTCCTGCGCAGGAAAAGCATGCAGTGGGCAAGGCGGCTAAGCCGTAAGGGAGCTCGGCAACCTGGAAAATCAGCTTCCGAGAGAATCAGTCAACAGAGGATGAGTCTCTACAGACGGTCAGAGCGTCAGGAACTCAATGCTTTGGTGAAGACCAGGATGAAGCACCTGGGGCTTTCAACTGCTGAGTATAGTATGAGACCACAAGACATTTCTAACTAATTTAGGAACCAGTCCATGAACACATTACTAACATGTAAAATAGATACTCGGCCAAACTGATTTATTACCAGGCTTTAGCGCTCAATAAATTCTCTATTTTGCAAAATTGTGCATCTTACAACAACATAAATCCTGAATAGAGAACATTTAACTGAGTTTATCTTTTACTGTAACTGAAGAAGTAGATTGGACGAGTAGACAGGGCTACACAAACCATAGCTCTCTAGCTGTTTTTGAACTAACTATCCCCAAAATCCTCATTACAGAAGAAATGACAAGATGGATCATCAGGTACACACTACCACTTATCAGTGATCAACCCACTTTTTAAATTAATCTGCTTATTGTCACCTGACAAACCATGTTCCTCCTCCATACCTGCCAATCTGAGTTATAGGCAGTAATTCTATATTGTTATTTTTATTATCGACATTTATACAGCACCAACTTATTCAGCATTTCTTAACTCTACACTATGTTCTCTCTGTAAAGCATCATTTACACCCATGTGTGTGTCTTCTCTTTCTCTCTCTCTTACAGTGGACATTATGGACACCGATAATATGTTATCTTATATCCTTATAAATCCTCCTCCAGATACCAAACTGGAGCTTAATGATGTGATGTAAGTTACTACGAAGGACACATTCTGTTTTGTATTATATGTTTGTTACTTTCTTGTTGTTGTATTGATATCTCATTGTCTTGGCTTTCATGTTTCATTTCTTCTTCCCAAATGTTTTATTTTGTCCCTTTTAGTGTCTCCAAGTCATACTTTTGTTTTGTTATCTTTGCCTTCCTCTTGACTTCTAAGGATTTTCCTTTGTCGACCATAGTATCTTTGAGAGTTTTTCCTGGTGTCATTTTTTTGTAGAATTACTGTTTTTCTTTTTGGATCGTATAGTCTGCTACTTGGCATCTCATTGGCTTCTTTTTCCTGTCCCTCCTTTTTGCAATTATAACTTGAATTTTCCTTCTGATGCAAGCTCTTGTATTCTACTGTATTTGATGCCTCATTGTTTACCTTATGACATGCCCTTGTCATTCTCTTGTCTCCTTATCTTTCCCTTGTTTTCTTTAGATATGTCTCATTATCTCTTTGCCATTATAATATACGTCTCTTTGCATCTTATTTCTTCTTTGTGTTGCCTTCCCCTTATCATTACTGTGTTAAATCTTCATTTTCTATCATTTCCTTTTTCTATCTTGCTTCATTCATTGTATGTCACAGAAATAATTGTTATTAGTCCTTTTCGGTTTTCAAGAATTTAGACTTTTCCATAAATATAGCACCTTGTGCAGACATCGATTGTCGACCCCAGATGTCTGTGGGTCTTTCATTTATTTCAGTATGTTTTTATACCTTCATGTTTATGAATGCTTTATGAGTTAAGAGATTTTGATCTAGGCACCTCTCCAAGGTGTATGATGATTAAATAGATTGTTTTGCTGATGAAGCCATGCTAGAGGTTATTCTAGAATATGACTTGATATGTTGTAACCACTTCAAATGAGTGTTTTATTTCCCTCATAGTTACCTCATTCGCCCAGATCCTCTTACTCTGGTTTCCAATAACAACCGGAAAGCCAGTGTCACACGTTCAGAAGGCCACATTCATGATACGAAGGATAGCACTCATCTCTGAGCCTTTATCTCACAGTGGAATGGTGAAGACAAAAGGAAGGCAAGAAAGAAGCAGAGAAAGAAAAGAGGAGGGCAGTGTAAAGTAGTCCTCTCTACCAACGCACAGGGGACTGGACATTCATCACGATCCCTCTGCCATGTCCTGACTGCACATGGGAAATAACACACTGTAGCTATTTACTTCAGACATGTGGGTGTTGATATAATTACTTCTGTCTCATTCTATGACTTATCTTTAATCTAAGATATTCTGAGCTCCCTGATTGACATTGGGGCTTGACTCACACTCTATTGTTGTTGTTCACAAGCTACAGAAGACATGAGAACCCTGAGGTTAATACATTCTGAAAGGAGTTATTGAAGCAAGTGCTGATATTTCTACGCCCATGTTCACGTCTTAGCAGTACCAGGCTTTGAATTCCCCATGTCCAGGTCTACAAGTATTAGGCTCTGTAGTTTCATGCTGAGTATCGGAGGTCCGAGACTCTTGTGGGGGAGATACCAGGCTCAGTATACAATGTAACAAGGTTTGAGAGATACCTAGCAAAGTGTCGGCTTTAAAGGTGCTGAATTTGGTGAGCCCTATGCTCTTTATCAACCATTTTGGTTATGGTAGGCAATAGGCTTGGTTCGATGCCAGCCCTTCCCATGCCAAGTGCCACATTCCCGTTTTCAAATATTGAGGTTTCTGTCTCTGTGTTTCATTTGATATGTTCATCAGTGTCCAGCAATATCATCAAGTAATAGCGGTCTATGCTCATTATTCAGCTGTGTCTGTCAGACTTTGTGGACACTTGTTCACCTATAATTTTGCAAGACTCTGTTTTGTCCATACATAAATACTTTGTACCGTGGTGTGCAAGCTTATATATTTGTGTTGATTTTTCTACGTTTTATTATCTGCTCTATTTTTTGTTATATCATTGGTCTTTACAATGTAAAACTTTGTTTCCTGTGCCAAGATTTATATCAGTCAGGCTCTTTATCTTTCCATCCATAGAAGAGGTAGGCTCCATTAACCTAAGTCCAGTCATTGCGTTGGCATGCTCTTTGTGTCCAGTCATTGCGGATACAGGGTTTTATATCCAGTCATTACGGAGACAGGCTCTTTATGACCAGTCATTGTGGTGACATGTTCTTTTTGTCCAGTCCTTGAGGTTACCAGTTCTTTATGTCCAATGATTGAAATAATGGGTTTTAATGGATAAAACTGTCCATTAATTTCGTACATGGATGAGCTGCAAAGTGGTTAGCTCAAGGTATACAGAAGATAGAGTAGGTAGTACCCTTTAACATTCTGAGAGGTGCCAGGCTCGGCACTGTTGTTTCTTAATATGCCTGGTCATATTTTTATAGATGTCAAATTCATAATGTGTTCATTCAGTCTTACAGGTACAAGTTTTTTTTCCCCTGTATCTTTGGTCCAGTGTTTATATACCTCCAATAATGCCTAGATATGTCAGGCTTTCTATCATTGTTTTTAGTTCCGAAAGGCACTGTGACAAGTTATAGACATATCACATTATTATTTCTTTGTCTGCATAAAGAGGTGCTGGGGAATGTATACTTCAGTCCTAATTGTTCCAGGGTATCCTATTCAAGACGAGAAAAAGAAGAACCTGTCTTTGTGAGTCAGTCAATATTTGTCTAATCTCGTAAACATAAGAAAACAAATACCATTCCAGAATTATATGGTATTGATAACCACAAATTTCATGGCATTTTTTTGTATTCTTGAACCATGCTTAATGGTACTCTAAATGCGCTTTACAAAATAGTTAGGCAATTCAATAGTGATGCCATTTCTGGGTGCCTACCCTGCATATCCTGACCATTTTGTCTGTACATCATGTCAAAGCAATACTGCAGAATGTAAGCAAGGAATACCCATGCTCAGTTACCACATTAATAATGAAATTGGTAGGGTGAGTATTTTGGTGTCCTACAGACATATCAGGTATATTGGTAATTTAAATTATTGTTAAAGAATGTTGATTTCTTACCATGATTAGTCTATCTACTTGCAAATCAGTCATTCTTTACCACATCCAAGAGGTGCGTGGCACCTATTTTGACACATGCACAGATTTTGCCAGACCTAAGATGCACTCTAGAGCTGTTATCTCTTGTTGTGTTAACCTATCTTCCTTTGTTCTGCTAATGTCCTGAGTTGCCATGAACACTAGGTGTTCTGTCTGTCCATATCTATCTCTGTATTCTTCGTTTGGGCCCTGCTTTTAATTCTGCAGATGTCTAATTCTATCATGTTCCCATCCCGTGTGGATCCAGCCATGGATACATTAGTCCCTATGTCCAGTTCTAGAGGTATTAGTTGTAAAAAGGCTGTGTATCATGTGGCCAAATCTACATGTTCTAGATTGTGCATCATATGTCCAGCATTTACTTGTGAAGGTTCCAGTGGAACCTCTGTGCAGGATTATGTGTGCTCTGATTTGTGACAATGGAATGCTGTTTTGTAAAACCTCAGTGATGGACAACCTATTGTGTCAACAAACACTGTGATAAACAACATTCTAAAATAAATATACTGAAATATGAGTGACCTCTGCTTGCTTGTATTTGTGTCGAGTCTGTCTTTTCTATCATGTATTTGTATCTTGGCTAAGCTCTATTAAGACATTCAAAAACATCCATCACACTACATCTAGCTCACAAGACCTGCATCTACCAACACCCCTGATTTGCTAGGTAATATTTCAAAATTCAATGAATTTACTAAGTCATGATGGAAAGTCATGATTTTATTTAAGACATAAGGGAGCATTATGCATTTCACTCTAGGCACCCAGACCACTTCAGCTTAATGAAGTGGTCTGGGTGCCTGGTCCTTCTAGGGTTAACCCATTTTTTCATAATTATAGCAGTTTCAGAGAAACTGCTATAATTATGAATGGGTTAAGCCTTCCCCCTATTCCTCTAGTGGCTGTCTCATTGACAGCCACTGGCGCTGCGATGCTTCTCACTGTGAAAATCACAGTGAGAGCATATCATAAGAAAGCATTGATAATGCTTTCTATGCGACGAGCTGAACTCTTGTAGCGCTCTGCGTGGCGGCGCCTTTGGCCCGGCGGTCGGGGAGGAGAGAAGGGAGGAGGCTCTCCGCCCAGCGCTGGAAAAAGGTAAGTTATTACCCCTTTCCCCCTTCCAGAGCCGGGCGGGAGGGTGTCCCTGAGGGTGGGGGCACCCTCAGGGCACTATAGTGCCAGGAAAACAAGTATGTTTTCCTGGCACTATAGTGGTCCTTTAACTGAAAATTAGCAGCAAAGACAATAACATACAAATGTAGAACAGAAAACGAAAATAAGTGACATCATATAATATCAACCAATCAGAACATTTGAGAGATTATATAAGGATTAGAACATATTCCATTGTCCTCTTTCTTTACACATCGAAAGCAGTTTAATCCAGAAATTGTCAAAATTTAAATAATCCATGAAGATTAAATAGAATAAAAACATTATGTTCAACAACTAAGAAGTAAACTGGAATGAAGGTAAAGTATAAAGTAATGAATATGTTTAGAATACAATTCTTTAAAAAATGATTCTGCAGACCAATTTTCAGATTTCATAAGAATACATAAACTGCATCCAAAATGAAAAAAAACGAGACATTGTGGCACCCAAAGATGAGTGAGCACCGAAACTAGAAATGTCCACACCAGCCATATCCATTAGTTAGGGTTGTGTAGGACAGAAACGGATTGAGATCCCACAGGGCCCTTGGCAGGTTACCAGTTCATATAGAGATGGTGAAAGGAGCCAAGCAAATTCATGGTTCAGGGTCCCTGGTTAACCCCTGGGCTAAAGGCAGCTACCTAGGGTCACCTTCGGTGAATCCTGCTCTGGTGGAAGATACCGACAATTTTTTTTTTTTTTATAGATTTGCATTTTAAACATAAAACAGGACAACGAGAAGGTTTATATGGAAAGGCTGGATAAAAAGAATCCAGAAGTAGGAGAAGTTATAGCGTGTCTGTAAATATCAGAACGAACACCTTCAGGTATTTAAGAGTACGCATTCAAATTTAATGCCCGACCATCAGGCACACATTTACAAGACAATTGGAATCATAACAAGTTTAGAAAGATCTCAAGTGTCTGGCCGGCAATCAAACAAAGATTAACATCCCAAATATGACCTAATAAGCTTTCCAAATGATTTAATGCTGTTAAAAAATTTGGAAAAATTGTTTTAATCTGCAGATGTCACCATTACAATCTATGGGAATTTGTGTGGCTAAATCATTTGGTACGTGTTTCTAACAATGTTGAATCATTTGGAAAGCTTATTAAAAGGAGTCCTGTGTTGGTATTTAACCTTGGCCGAAAAACATTTTTTTTTACCTTTCAATAAATGACAAATTAGACTGTTTTCCGAGTGAAATGCCATCAAAACCACCATGGCCTGTTGAAATCAGCCAGATGATAACGATTATTAATTATGTAAGTTTTGCCACATTCAAAAAGAGATTTCAGAAATTAAAGAAAGGCCTTCACAGGTGCCGAAATGGGTCCCAAAATCTGTTACATGCAGCAATCAGAGCAAATTCTGCAAATGGTCCAAAATTATTATATCTGGTCCCTGTAGCACATGCTTCCTTGAATAAATGCAAAGTCTTATTTGAAATGAAATGACTTCGTTAAGGTCCTCGAAATTCATCCAAGCAACTAGTTGTAGAGGTTCCTGCTGTAGCAGCATGTGCGATTGTCCGACTGGATTGGTAAACATTCACAGATCTTGAGATAGAAGACTTGGGTAGGCTATTGAAAGGTGTGGAAAGGATGTAACGACTATTGAGGAGTCACAACTACTATCTTTATCTTCTATTGTCGAACATGAAGGAGAGTTTAAGAAATCATCGTGAATGGAGGAAACGCATAATTAAGGCTCACTATCCATTTTTGGAGGAAATCATCTTTGGCTTCTACTTAAGGATCTGGTCTTCAACTGAAGAAACAAGGAAGTTGGGAATTTTAGTATTTTGGGTAAATAGATCTACAGAGAGAGAATCCGATAAAATCTGCAATTTTAAGTAAATATCTTCCTATCTAGCTTCTGATCGTGATCTAGAAAGTGTCTGAAATTCCAGTCTGCTGTAATGTTGGAAAATATTCTGCTATATTCTTTTTCAGACAAAACGTTCAGAATTCTTTCATGAAATTTGCCAAGATTTCTGATTGAGTACCACCCAAATGTTTGATGTAATGAATCGTAAAAATGTTGTCCATGAATAGTAAGATGCAACAATCTGCTTTGTCTTTGGTGAAACTCTGAAGTGCAAAAAAATGCCACATAGAGTTATAGACAATTGACATGAAGACATTGTTTGAGATCTGCCATCTTCCTCCCATGGAGATATCGCCACAATGTGCTTCCCAGACAAATCTGCTGGTATCTGATTCTATAATTAAGTCTGGTTGTCTGTCAAATACCTCTTTCCATTCCATGCTTCCATATGATGTAGCCACAAAAGCACTTCCGTTTTGGCTTTCCAGTCCAATGGAATTGTGTTTAACTTAAATCCAGAAGCAAATGTTGAATCTTCAGACATTGTCATTATATAAACATTCTATTCTCACTGAATGTTTGATTGTCAGACATGTTAGAGTTCTTCTGATTTCCTTCTTGATAGAACAAAGTTTTGATCATTGGAGACTGATGGAATTATTCACTAAAATCTGAATGGTCCAGTACCAAATGGGGTAAAAGCATCCAGCTGTATAGAGGTCATTCAGACAGCAACATCTGGACACTGCATGCTATACAACAATTTCAAAAAATTTCAATTTAGGCCCTTTGGGCCTGCATTTGGTTCAGATTTGAGCTAGACCGAATGCTGGTGGATAGCTGAAAATCGGATTGAATGCTTAAAAAAAAACCAACAACACCTACAACATATAGACTGGCATAAACTCCTTAGTAGAAAAAACACTGAGGATAAATGGAAACTATTCAAACAAATATTAGAAAGGTACATTTCTCAGTATGTACCATTAGGTAATAAATATAAAAGAAACAAATTAAAACCATTGTGGCTTAGTAGAGAAGTAAAACAAGAGATTAAAAATAAGAAAAAGCATTTAAATCGGACAAATCAGAGGCATCCTATTTAAGATATAAGGAAGCCAATAATGCTTGCAAAAAGGCAATTAAAGTGGCTGAACTAGAACATGAGAAATTGATAGCCAAAAAATGCAAAACCAACACTAAAAAGTTTTTCAAGTACATCAATTCTAGAAAAACTAAAAATGAAAGTGTAGGTACACTGGAAACAGAGATGGGTCTGTTAGTTAATGAAGACCAGGAAAAGGTAGAAATGTTAAATAACTATTTTTCTTCATTATATATTAATGAGGATCCTATGGCAAAAGATATGCAAATGATTGCTGCAAAAAAGTTGCAGATAACTTGTGACTGGATAACTCGAGACAAGGTGCTACAGTTATTAAAGAAAATTAATGTAAATAAAACCGCGGGGCCTGACAGTATTCACCCATGAGTACTTAAGGAGCTAAGTAGGGAAATAAGTGTATTTAATTTTTCAAGATTCTTTTGTTTCAGGTATTGTACTGGAGGATTGGAGGAAGGCAGATGTCGTTCCTATATTTAAAAAGGGTTCAAAATCCTTGCCTGGAAATTATAGACCTGTGAGCTTAACTTCTGTGACTGGTAAAATCTTTGAAGGGCTATTAAGGGATAATATTCAGGAATTCATTGGGAAGAACTTTGTTATTAGCAATAATCAGCATGGTTTTATGAAACATAGGTCATGTCAAACTAACCTAATTGCATTCTACGAAGAAGTAAGTAGACTTATAGATCAAGGTGTTGCAGTGGATGTGATCTACTTGAATTTTGCCAAGGCATTTGATACAGTTCCTCAGAATAGGTTAGTCTTCAAACTAAAAGAAATTGGTCTAGATGATTATTCTTGTTCCAGGGTAGATCATTGGCTTAAGGATAGAAAGTTGATAGACGAGTTGTCATTAATGGTAAATTTTCAGGCTGGACAAAAGTGATAAGTGGTCTCCTTTAGGGTTCTGTTTTGGGACCGCTTCTTTTTAACATATTTATAAATGATCTTGAAATGGGCATTAAAAGCCATGTTTCGGTGTTTGCAGATGACACAAAACTTTGTAACGTAATAAAATGTGAGCAGGATATTGCTTTGCTGCAGAGGGATTTGGATAGATTGGGGGATTGGGCACTAAAATGGCAGATGAAATTTAACATAGAGAAATGTGCAAAAGCTATGCACTTCAAGAAATGCATAAGCAACTTCTACACCCCAAAATGGTAGTGTAATTGTGGATAACCACACACCCAGAAGGACTTTGGGAAATTGTTATAGACAACAAATTAGGGCATCAATATGCAATGCTTCGAATCTGCAGCTAAGGTTAAGGCCAGTAAGGTTTTGTCATGTATAAATAGGGGCATAAATTCTCGGGATGAAAATATAATTTTGCCTCTTTATAAATCGCTGGTAAGACCACACCTTGAATATGCTGTGCAATTTTGGGCACCTGTTCTAAAGAAGGATATAATGGCACTAGATAAAGTGCAGAGACAAGCCACAAAATTGATAAAAGGAATGGAGCATTTTAGTTACGAAGAAAGATTAAAAAACTTAAATCTCTTTAGTTTGGAAAAACGGCGCCTCAGAGGGGATATGATAACATTATACAAATATATTTGGTGCCAGTACAAACCATTATCTGGAAATCTATTCATAAACAGGGCTATACATAGGACACAAAGTCACGCATTTAGGCTGGAAGAAAGGAGAGTTCATCTAAGGCAAAGAAAAGTTTTTTTACAGTAAGAGCAATAAGGATATGGAATTCTCTTCCTGAAGAGGTGGTTTTATCAGTCCATACAGATGTTTAAACTAAAATTCGATAAATACTTAAAAAAACATAACATACAGGGATATAATTTCTAATTAGTGGGGTAATAGCTGCTTGATCCAAGGATAAATCTGACTGCCATTTTGG
>OW240914.1:35644486-35708221 GCA_933207985.1 Pelobates cultripes
GGTCAAGAAGGAAGTTTTTCCAACTTGTTGCAAAATTGGAAGCGCTTCAGACTGGGTTTTTTGCCTTCTTTTGGATCAACAGCAAAAACATATGTGAGGAAGGCTGAACTTGATGGACGCAAGTCTCTTTTCAGCTATGTAACTATGTAACTATGTAACACAATTTTTGAATTATTTGCCCGGTAGTAGCACTTGCTTGCTTATTATAATATAAGGGTATAGGAACTCATTGGTGGAGGGTGAGATCGCTAATAATGATATTAAGGTGAGGAGGACCTAACGTCTACCTACCTACCTTACTATTATGAGGGTTTCAATAAAACTAATACCTGTAAAAATATATTTACCATATGAATTCTTCTTCCTTACAACTCTTTTTATCTTTGGCCTCAAAAAGGCCAAACTAAAATCCAGAATTCCCAATACATCTAAAAAAACCCTGATTCTCAAAAAAAAAAAAAAGACTTATTTTGAAAAACAATGCGCTCTGTGGGAAAGCATTTCTTGCTATGAGAGTTCACTCTGTGGCAAGCCCTCATGGGGTGAAGACGGATTCATTTTATTGTGTCGTTGTTTTTATTTTGGGGGGGGAGACATTGTTTTTTTTTGTTTTGTTTTTTTACAGGTATTAGTTTTAATTGCCTCTAACATTTATTAGGGTGTGTCGGGGCAGGTAGGGACCTTTCTTTTTAATGGAGAGTTGCTTGGGGCACCCTAGCCACCTTGGTAGTGGGTGCACATGCCATTATTTGCAAGGGTGGAAGATGTCATGTCCGTTCTCCTATTGTGTTTCTAGAGCCCACATCTGCTGCCCATGGGTGGGATAGGGTAAGACACTAAGCCCTCCCCCTTTAATAATATAACTATGGCCCCCAACTGTGCTCAATGGGTGGGGGCCAGGGAAAAATATTAGTTTCCCCTCTTATATTATACTAGCCCCCTCCTGCTGACATGGGTAGGAGAAGAGGGTGGATAGTGATTTGTCCACCCCCATTATTATTTTTTTTATGTCCTGTGGGGAAAGGTAACATTGTTCCCCCTGTTATGTTACAGGCCTTACCACATCCCATCTTGTTTACAAATTGAGATTAGTAGGTATACATAGGCTCTATTGGGAGCTTGCAAGTGTATGTTTAGTCAGATTAGATTTTGTAGCTCTGATGAGAAACAATGAATGACTATAATAGAATGGATAGTTAATGTTTCAGCGGTTACCACTAGATGTCACTGTTGCAATAAAGTATCCATATAAATTAGCCTAAACTGTTGTTACTGTTACAGTTACTGACCTGTTACAGGGTTAAATCCATGTTACCTCTGTTAACAATATGTACTGTAAAAAAATTTGTAGACCATGGATTCTAAACACTTTGAAATGTTGATAACTAGAGAGATCAGATTTCTGAGCTTGATCACAGGTCTAATTTTACCTTTTTCGGCAACCAGAAACAGTTTGTTCAAATAAACTTGCTTTAACGTAGAGGCATTTTGAATTTCCCCTTCTTAGACTAAATGTTTCACCTAACTAACTGCTTGTGACAAACTGATCGGACAAGATTAGGCGAGATTTGAAAAAAATTTGAGATAAATTCTATTTGATAACCCTTGAACAGTCTGAAGAATCCAAACATCAGACATTAATTCCAAGCTAGGAATACATTTGTGAGTCTGCCCACTTTTTTGGGAAATAAAATGGGTTTTACCATGCTGTTCCTTTGAGGGCAATGATTGTAATGGGACTCTGTTCCTGGGGCTCGTGAAGGGGGGGCAGGTGGGGACTTGAAGGTCAGCCTCCTCCCTACAGACTATGGACTCTGTCCCTGAACACTAAACAGTCACCAAAAAGGGTTATTATCACTGTGGGGTGTGTTTGTATAAGGGGATCTCGGTGCTTATTCTACCTCAAGCTGATGTTTGGTAAACCCTGGACATCACCATGAACTGCCACACCAAGGGACTGATCATGAGATACCATGAGACTCTATGGAACTATTCACCGGGTTGGAACTGTGCTAGTGACCTAGTGAATCTTTGATGAGGTGTTGCTCTGTGCCCCTGCCACCAATCACAGTGCTCTTCAGGGAGGATGCTGGGGAGGTGAGGAGGCATCTGGGGATACCCTGGAGTTGTGGGCACTAACTTCCTGTGGGCTCTAGGAACACCTTTACTGGGAGCAGCCACAGAACTGCATGGAACTCTGTGCCAGATTGGAGGATGTCCGTAACCTAGGGAACCTTTAAATTGCTGTCGATTGCTCTGGGCACTGTTTGGACAGACGATAGCCCAGGGATGTATGGGGTATTAATGTACTGCATTATAGATGGGAGGACACAGTAGGTGTGACATGTTATCAGTCTGAACTTATCAGCCCAGACAGCATGGTGCTGGGCAGCAGATTGCATTGTATTATATTGCATTGCATGGACACCCCCTGCCGGTTCAGTATACGTCGATTGTATTTAAACGTGTTTGAGTTGGTTCAATAAAGTGTACTCTGTTTCGTCTTTCATCGAGTCTCTCCGCTGATGTTTTGGTGAGCTGCTATAATTGCTCTAAGTACCCTGTTGGAAACCCTCAGGCTGAGCACCCAGTTCTATGACAAAGAAACTCTTGAACCTCAAGCCCACTAAACTAACCTGTGGTCTTCTGATCTTGTGGCAGGTTTTTCTGACTAAAGGAGCCTTGGCTTGTTCTGAAACAGCTTGGCAATCGTCGGCCCTTATTTCTGCCGGCCTTATTGATCACTCGATAAGAGAAGACTCTCTTAATGTTTGTTTGAGCCTTATTCAAAGCTGTAAAGGCACTTACAATAGGCATTTGCTTTTTTTGCTTAAAGGTAGAATTTTACCTTTGATCATTAGTAGAAGTTCTTTGTAATGAACAAAATTGGTTAGCAGAGGGAGACATGGGCGATAGCCTCCTTTTGGCATAGCATTAGCCTGCAAAATAGCCTTAAAAATTGATTTTGACAGAATCTGAGAGTGTTCCGAGAGGAACATTTTGCACGTTGGTATTCTTTGAGAAGACAGTGGAGGCAAGGAGGCGAGAAGGGGATGCAGCTCTGGCCTTAAGAGCCTGTTCAAAGACCTTTAGATCTTGCCTGCGGACCACGGTTCAATTGGAGGCAATTACACAGTCTGAGGACAGATCCTCTGTGTTGGAGCAGGAAACTTTAGGGGAGACAGAAGCTGAGGATTGGAAGGTAGCCACAGTAGCCTCCTTTTGAGGCTCTGGAACAGGAGCAGGGTTATCTGGGACCATGATGGTGCCATTGGTCTGGTTAGGTGGTCTTTTCGGTCCAGTAGCATGCAGAGTTGAACAATAAAGGGGCAATGGAGGACTTGCTGGATGGTGATACAGAGCCCCCACATGGCTATGTTTAGGGCGAGGAGGACGTATTGGGCAATAGCTGATGTAGTGGCCTCCCTTGCCACAACAGAAGCAAAGGCATTTGGCTCTCCTTCTGTCCTTTTCAGTTACTGTGAACATGGTAATTAGTGCTCCAATCTGCATGGGTTCCTTTATGTCCATGGTGGGGATAGGGGTATAGGTCTCACCAGCAGGTTGGGAGCGTTGATCGGGCAGAGGGTTCGTTTCAAATCACTCCTGCCTTCTTTCTCGGAACCGGCGATCCAGCTGGGTGGATAGCACCATTAATTCTTCCAGGGAGGTTGGAACTCCCACTCGTGCCAGTTCATCCTTAAGGAATTCAGTTAAACCAAGGTGGAATTGGTCCACTAGGGTGGTTTCATTGAGTCCAGTGTCTGATGACAAGCCATGGAACTCTGTGATGTAATTTTCCACAGGACGGTTTCCTTGTTTAAGGGAACGGAGAGAAGTTCTGGCTGTGGAGGCACGGAAGGGGTCCTCCTACAAGGAGGTCAAGGCTGTAGCAAAGGATTCCCAGGTGTCCAGTACAGGGCTTTTGGCATACAGCTGTTGATGAGCCCAAGTCTTGGGTTGCCCGGATAACAGGGTGGTGACAGTTCTTACTTTAACAAAATCTGTGGCATAGGTACGGGGTGTAAGTACAAACAGGGTTTCACAGTCTGTGATAAAGGAACGGAAGGAAGCCCTACGACCAGTGAATCTTTCAGGCAATGCAATATCAGGTCCAGGAGCATGGTGTGTGTTCCCCTTTAAATCAGCATAGTCATGCTGCAATTCACTTATGGTTTGAGACAGGAGGGTCACTTGCTGTGTGAGGGTACTCAAGACATTCATCATCTCCGCGGGCTCCATGGTAGTAGTTCTGGTCATTATGTAACAGTTCACCAGGAGACTTATGTAACAGTTTAACAGGAGTTGGAGCCCAGTTGCAGGAGATGGCACAGGAAGGAGGCAAAATCCAAAAGCGCAGTACGGATTAAGGGGAAAACCAAAGGGAGGGTCAGACGAGAAGCAGAAGTCAGGGCTGGCAGCGGAGAAGCGTAGTCGGTAAAGCAGGCAGAGGTCAGAGTCCAGGAAATCAGTCAGTAGCGTAGCAAAGATCTGGCAGGAAACACCAAACAGGCAAAATGACCAGATGCTAAATTTCAGGCTAAATTTCATCGGTGACTTTTTGATATTATATACATTCAAGTTATAAAAAAATTCCTGAAAATATAAATATAGCATAAACTAATAGTAAAAGGGAGAAGTTTATTTCTATCCAGACAGCTTAAAAAGAAAGTTTTTTTTATCAAATAAAATAATATTCAAAAGTACCAGAGCATAAATGATGTTATGTCTGACACAAAGCATTTTCCCACAGAGCTAAAGTTATTTAAGAATGTCCAGATTTTTCAATTCCGGATACCGGATTCCAATCACATTGAACGACACCATAAAACTGAAATCTGGACGTGAATGCTTCAGATCTGGACCCAGAGGCATCAAAGCTCACTTTTTTACATATCCAGACCCAAATTTCAAAAGAAGTCTGATCTATTTGCCCACTGGTGACGCTAGCTGGCAAATAGTTAAATAACCCTTGGCAGTGCATGGGGTAGTTATGTGGCAGATGGCAAGCATTTGCCAGCCATCTGCCACATTGAATAGGTAAAAATAAAATTAAATAAAGAAAACCCCTCTGGGCATATTCATATAAGGGAGGTTTAAAACTAGCACATGGGCAGCCATTACTGTCCAGTTGTCCATTCCATGGGATGGGGCTTATAAAATAAAATCTGGGTACAGATGCTCTAAATCTGGGCCTTGATGCTTTCCTATAGGAATGTTTTAAATGCTGGACGAAAAAAAAAGCAGTATAAAATACAGGAAGACTAAAACACGGTAAGGGAGGAAGAAAGCTCATAAAAAGGCTTCTGTGTCTTGTAATAAAATTTACATTTCTATTTACTCAGTTTTGAGTTTTAAATTTGTGTTGTCGTGGATCCTAATGTTTATCCTATTTCTGTTAGTTTTCCTCAGATAACTCAGTAAGTATTAACCAGTTCCTAGTGAGATACAAAGATACATTATTTTTATTATTACTGACGTGTATATGTTGCCAGCATATTATGCAGCACTTTTATTATACAGGACTGTCTGGTTGCCTCTCCCACTCCCTGAATGTTTCAGGATGTCAGAGGTCGCAAGTGCCTCCTACTAGACACCAGGGAGGTCCAGGAATAAGTGCATAGGATTCCATTTAGCTCCTCGGGTAAGTGCTGGGGATACCATCTCAGTCCTGGAGTAAGTGCAGGGCATGCCAGACATCTCGGTGCAGGGCACGTGCTGGGGATGCAATCAGGGTGCCTGACCAAGTTGTTGGGGGTACAGAGATGGCACAGAGCTGCTGGGGGCTGAACAATAAAAGTGATGCTGAGAGCAGAACAATGGCACAGAGAGACAGGGGGCAGAGAGATGGCACTGGCAGGTTGTTTGGGGGCACAGATGGCACTAACAGATGTTTTGGAGGCACATATGGCTCATTGACATGATATACAAATTGCATGAATTTACTGCTCTTTGGAATGATATACCTAGTTTATGTATTTGCTGCTCATTGGCATGATACACAAGGTTTATGTATTTATTGCTTATTGATATGATATGCCATGTTTACTCATTTAATGTTAATTGGCATGATATATCAAGTTTATGTATTTATCACTTATTGGCATGATATACAAGGTTTATGCATTTACTACTCATTGGCTTGATATACACTTGTAATCAAAATGATTCAACCAAAATAAAAATCATGCTTATTGTAAATAATTACAGACTTTCAGCTGTTTGCAATGAGCAAATCAAACAAAAGCAATTAAAATACCTCAACACAACAATTACTTTCTCCAAATTCAAATTAAAATGCAACTTATAATAACTTCTCCAGTCTCAAAAGTATTCAGCCCCCTGGATAGAATCACTAACAACTGCACAAATTGCAAAACAGGTGTTGTCTCAAGCACACCTGATGCAACTAATTGAAGGCTTCATTAGTTGCACCGGGTGTGCTTGAGCTGGAACACTTGAAATACCTTAACTGGCTATGGCTTACTTGAGTGTCACGTTTGACTAGATATTAGAAATATGGCTAGGTCAAATGAATGGTCCTCAAAGTTAAGAGAAGAGATCATGCAGCATGTGGGAGGTAAGATGGATTCATTGGTGTATCAGGAAATCCTAGGAGAAAACTTCATGCCATCTTCATGGAGGAAACTAAAGCTTGGGCATCATTGTACCTTCCAACACGACAATGATCCCAAGCATACCTCCTATTCCACCAATGCTTGGTTGCAAAGGAAGTCTTGTACAATTCTACAATGGCCATCATAGTCATCTGATTTGAACCCCATAGAAAATGTCTGGTTTGATTTGAAGAAGGCGGTTGCAGCATGCAAACCCAGGAATATTACTGAACTGGAGGCCATTGCTCAAGATTCCTCAGGAACCCTGACAGAAGCTGGTGTCTGACTATGCATCTCGTTTGCAGCAGGTCATAACAGCAAAAGGGATCCCTACTAAGTACTAAAGATACTTGCCATGAAGGGGTTGAATAATTTTGGGACTGCAGAAGTCATTATAAGTTGCATTTTTCAGTTGAATTTGGGGAAACCACTTGAAGCATTCGTTGTGTTGAGCTATTTCAGTTGCTTTTATTTGATTTGTTTATTGCAAAAAGCTGAAAGTCTGTACAATTTGACAATAAACCTAATTTTCATTGGAGGTTGAATAATTTTGATTTTAACTGTACAGGGTATATATGTATATTATGCATTAATAGCATTTCCTTGCTGGAAAATCCATCAGAACTCCTTTTACTAATTGCATGCCTGGTTGGAGAGATCTTCCTTATTGAATAGCGATGTCCAAGTGTGAAGTGAGCAGGACAACTGCTCCCCGGGCTGCTCTCTAACCACTTTTCACATATAAATGCCCAAGTGCATAGCACTTTAATTCTTTCTATTCAGTTAACTTCTGTCTAACAACACATCTATTTTGTTTGTGCACTTGTGTCTATTGCTTACGTTAACAGATGGGCTGGTAAAATTGCACTATGGGCTGCTAAATTGAATTACTATTACTGTCAACTAAATATATATAGGGCATGATGACGACGTGACGTCACGCAGGGAGCGTAGCGTACACACTGCCGTACAGAGCTGAGTTGGAGTCGACGCCCGACTGAATATCCGAGTATCTGCTCCCACGATTATGCCGGCCGAACCCACAATGGCTCCTAGGAGAGAAAGTTGTCCCTAGGTCTTCTAAGTACCCTGAGGTGGAGCGTTCTCTGGTACAGCTGTGGGCAGATTGAAAGCTTATACCCAGGAAGGAGGTGAGCGTTGGAGCAACAGGCTGGGAAACTGAAAATTCCAAACTAAATAAGGCATTTAAAAAGCATGATTTAAAGGGCGGAGGAAAGAAAAAAAAAGGAAAAACTGTTTAATATTTAGTTCTGAAGGGGTTAAAATTGAAGCAGCTGCAAACATTAAAGAATAGTCTCAAAAAGAAAATTAAAAAAAAAGGAAGATTAAAAAAAACAAATGCATAAGTTTAAAAATAAAATAAAAAATATTCGTTTAACAACTAGCCCTGAATGTATTGAAGGTATTGAAGGGGAGAAGCTGAAAAAAAAAAATATATATAGATATACACTGCTCAATAATCAGCTCTGAAAGTACTGAAGTGGAGAAGCTGTAAGTGGAGAAGCCAAGCAGTGTATTAACAGAATTGAGTAAAGAAAACAGAGAAAGAAGGATACCAAGAAAGGAGGAAAAGAAACAAGAAGGAAATAGTTAAAGAATTTAACACCTCCTTAAAAGTGGTAAAAACTTGAAACGTCCGATCAGGTACTTCTGCTAAACGTAGCTTCCCAATAAAATACGTGTTAAAATAGAGGGAAATCAGACCCAATAAACGGCAACAAGGAAAACAGCTGATCGAAGGCAGGATTTGAAATCTCCCCCCAAAAAAGACCAGGAAAAAAAAAGATAAACAGAAAAAGAGACTTTCAAATTTTTTTAATGCCCCAGCAGATAAAAGCACCTTAGAAATCTCTCAGATATCAACTCCAAATAAAGCTGCCTTAAGGTAATACTGAGGTAAAGGAATGCTCAGATGAACGACAAATGATCACCCCAGTGTACTTAAAAGAATGTTTAGATCTACAGTTGGAACAAATAAAAATAGAAATGCAGGCGAGCTTTGCCGCTTTAAAGAAAGATATATTGGAGATCGGACAAAAAGTTAAAGTCAACAAACAAAAAATAGAAAATCTAGAATTTCTTCTACAGATGCAAAGTGAGATTATTGAAAAACAACAAACGAAGATTAATGATCTTGAAGAGAGAACCATAAATAACGAGTTTTTTTAAAGCTCTTAAAATAAATATTGAGGATAAAGTGGACTTTCTTGAAAGAACACATCGACTGTACAAACCAAGATCACTTCCAGCTGACCTCCCAAGAGATACAATCATTGCTTGTCACTCCTATTCTTTTAGAAAAAAAAATTCTAAAAGCAGCAAGACTAATGGAAAGAGATCAAGGCAAATTTAATGATATAAAGGTCTTCCAGGATTTGTCTTTCCAGACAAGAAAAGCGAGGAGACAATTCCTGCCAGCTACTTTGCACTTAAGGGAATATAATTTAAAATACCGGTGGGGGCTTCCCAACCAAATTTATAGTTACTAAAGATGGGATTACGCACAATTTTGACTCACTTGAGAAGGTCATAAATTGGTTGAATAATATGGTTTAATAATGGATAGAATTGGAATAAGTAAGGTGTTAACTCCTTTTTTTGTATTCAGATTGATTCATTATTATATTTAAAATGGAAAAGGTTTAATATGTTAATTAATTCCCAGCTCTTTTGGGAAAATGTAGAAATAGCACTTTAAAGGTTTAAACACAGAGCACATAGGAAGTGTTATTTTTTTTTTTTTTTTGCATAAAATATGGCTTGTTTGAACTAAACGTTGGATCTTGGCTATTCCCCGCTTAAGGGAAAATAATATGAAACACCGGTGATAGATGGGCTTATGTATATATTGTCTCACTTAAGAAAAATTATAAAGTGGTTGGAAAATAAGGTTTAATTTTGCATGGTTTTTAGCTATGTAATGAGATTTTTCTGTCATGTGCGGAGATTGACTCACTTATATAAATACAGGAAATAGGTTGAGGGGTTAACCGATAACTTCTGTTTATTTTTTTTATTTTTTTATTTTTTTAGAAGAGAAGTAAATTAAGGGTTTAGTCCTAATTGTTTATGGTATGCACTTAGTATAAAGGGTGTGTTTTCTTTCGAAAGGTATAAAATATGGCTTGTTTGAATATAATGATGGATCTTGGGGTAAGGTAGTAAGGGTAATATATAGGATGGAGATAAGGATAAAAAAAAAATTGTGTAGCACTTGGAAAAAATTAATGGAAAATTGACATATATTACACTTGTATAAGTTGATAAATTTGAATCACATGGGTAAAACGTTTGTGCCATGGCTGCATCTTGCAGCCGCTATGTAAAGAGCTCCCTAATTCCCACGGTATTAGGAAGCTATTTACTATTAGGCGGAAAGGCCAATTTTGGTTTTTCAGCCTAATAGTAAATAGCTCCCTAATACCGTTTCAGACAAAAGTAAAAAAACTGCAGTTCATGAAAAAAAAAAAAATGTATTTAAACCGTGTTTATTGCTAAGGGAGTCTGCAGAAATGCGGTAAGTCTGAAACACGATGCCTGTCTGAGCTCATTTACATATCAACCTGGGAAATCAGGGATAGTTGCGGAAACACAATTTCTCTTGTTTCCGTGCCCAAGAAGGATATTTCAAAGTCCAACTTGAGATATGCAGATAAACTAGAAACAGTAATTTTTCTTTTTCCTATATATTCTTAGTAATTAACATGGAAACATATTTCTTTTTTGTCCATGTAGTTCTTGCATGTAAGTCATTGGGGATTCGGTTGGAAACTATCTGATTGATTTGCATTTATGATAATGTATATTTTTAGAAGACATAATATTGACCAGGCCCGGACTGGCCATCAGACATACTGGGCAAATGCCCGGTGGGCCATGATGACCATGGGCCGAGGCCGACAGGGGAGATCACAGGACCTCCCCTGTCGGCCCATGCAGAGCTAGCGCTATATGAGGGCCGGCCCTGCTGTGTGCAAAGATCTCCCTCACTGGCCCACAGGCAGTGAAAGGGGGCTGCCGGCTGGGGAGGGAGCGAGGACCCGGTGGAACTCTAACCTTCAGCTCCGCTGAGTTCCTCTCGCGAGGTCGGAGCATTGCCGCGTTTACCACAGCAACGCAGGTTAGAGTTCACTCACTACTAGGACCACCAGGGACTGCAGCATGGCCCCCCTCCCAGGCTAAAGGTAAGAAGGGAGGGGACAATATAAAAAAAATTTTTTAAATAAAAAAACAAATACATATTTAATATATTAAAATTTGTTCCCCCACACACAATCCCTCCATATTCACACACCACACACACACACACACACACACACACACACACACACACAGCACAGTCACACTAACAGCACCCTCACACGATACAGCAACCTCACACACAACACCCCCCCCACACACACACAGAACACTCATACACACAGCATCCTCACACATAACATCCTCACACACAGCACCCTCAGACACACACACACAGCATCCTCAGACACACACAGCACCAATACACACACAGCACCCTCACACACACACATATACACACACACACACCACCATTACACACAGCACCCACATAGCACCATTACAAACACACTCACACACACACACACACACATATATATATATATATATAAAAATAGTCCTCAGTGAGTTAACAGACAAAGAAAATTAGAAACATAGAATGTAACGGCAGATAAGAACACCCTCACACACAGAGCACCCCTCTTACACACACACTGCACCCCTCACAAACAGACACATGAGGCACCCTTCACACATACACTACAGCACCCCTCATACTGCACCACTACACACATTATGCTCCAGATACATCCTAGATCCCTTACTCAACTCTGGATCATCTAATCTATACACGCACACATACACACAATATCTCCTATACACACTCTGGGTTTGTTACACACTAGATCCCCTACACGCACACACTGCACCACCTACACACCCTACACCTACACACACTACATTCCTGACATACAAACTCTGGATCCCCTATGCACACACTACGTTTCTTGTAAGCAAACACATACTATATTTAAATACACAATCTCTACAACCCCTACACACACTACGCCACCTATATACACACACACACACACACACACTACAGCCCATATGCACACTCGCTACATTCCCTATACACACTATGCCCCCTATACACACACTCTCTACAGCCCGTAGCCACACATATTACACCACAAACATGAATGAATGCAACCTATTTGCACAATACCACACCACAATCAGCTTACTCTACACACACGCAATCCCATAAGCAGGCTCCAAACACATGCACCATACACTTCCCTGGCCCTTTTGTCCTCTGGTATCCCACTTATGGAGACACCAGAGACAAGTTAAAAGCAAGAACAGCGCAAGCATGTTATTAAATTTGCTTGCGCTGCGCAGAACAAATACAGGGCCATTTTCTCATGCTAGAGTTCTTCAGCGTGGCTCTGCGCATTGAACCAACATGCTCACTTTGAGAGGGAGCGTGCTTGTCATTAGTGATGACAAAACACACCCTCTCTGGCCCCGCACCGTCTCAGGAGGCCGCTGTGATTAAAAAATGTCCGGGCCAAATATTTTTCCCAGTTCGGCCCTGATATTGTCACTATCTCTTACCTTATTCTATCACGCCCACGTGGAGCAGGATCCAGGGCAGACTCCTCTTCCAACGAGTCCAGCATGTCCCACGCCGGACGCTGGAGTCACACCACTTTTTATGACGAATGTGGGCCGACGTCATTAAGCTATTGACGTAGTCCCGCGTCATAAATAACGGCCCAGAACATTTTGGGGGTCGTAACCTTAAAGCAAAAGACACTCCCTTATAAAAGGGGTGCCTTTTGCCTTGTTCCTTGCCCTGTTGTGGTTCCTTGTGTTTCCCTGAGTCCTCTTTGATTCTCCTTGCATATTTACTGTTGTTTCTGTGTAGTGACCCTTTCCTGTTTTCTGGTTCACTGACTCGGCTTGTATTTTGACCTCCTGTTTTCTGGTATCCTGACCCGGCTATTCTTGTATCGTTCTCCTGATCTCTGGTATTCTGATTTTTGGCTATCCTCTGACTACTCTTTTCTACCTACGTTAAATCCGACCATTCTAAGGTTCGGTAATACGTGCTTGGGTTTTCTGTGGGTTTGCATACTGCGTGTTGGGTTATCACACGACCGTGATAGATATTGACTTTCAATATTAAAACCTTTGGTAATCCCAAACGCCCAATAAAAGGATTATTTAGATTTTAAGTATTTAGGAAAACACACATAAGAAGCATAGAATATATTGAATAAGCAAATTGGCGTATTGGTGGGCCCATAGGTTGATAGTGGGAGCTGATCAGAACTTAAGAACTGCCTGTGTTAGGTTCAGTTCCAAGGTGATGATTGTGATGTTTCAAGCATTGTACAGATTTTAAATGATTTGGCAGTCTTTCAGTTATTCAACAACCAAGGGCCCATATGTTCTAAAAATCTCCTATTTTTCTTTCCAAATCAAAATACAAATCTACATACAAAGCTACATGATCAAATAGTTAAAGTAAGACATTTATTTAAGATTGCCGTAATATAGGAAGGTCAACTGTAATTCAAAACCTGACGTTTTGTACAAATATTTTAGTATGTTTGGTGGAATAAACTAGCTTTCGTGGGAACTCATCCTCCCTAAACTGGTTTGCTTATATTTTCGAGTCTGTTCAGTACATATTACTATCAATGTACTGTCAGACATAATATGCCCTACAATTATCCTTGCAATACAGAAATTAGTCAGTTCCTGCAGGAATTGTGCAGTAAACACTGCCTCTTTGAGAGAAAAGGCAGTGTTTACATTACAGCCTAAGGAAACATCCAGTGGCCACTCCTTAGATGGCTGCTAGAGGTGCTTCTTGGGGCAGTGCTGCACAATATGACTGAACTGGAGACACTGAACTTTTTTTCATAGTGATATATTGAATCAATGCATCTCTATGAGGAGATGATGATAGGCAATGGCAACATGTGGCTCTACCCCCAGACCGCCTGCTTGGCTGAGATCATCAGAATTAACAATCTCAGCCAAGCCAATGCTTTCCTATGGGGAGATGCTGATAGGGAATGCATTGTGATTGGCTGAGATCATCACTTTTGATGTCTAATGTAAATATAAAGGTGTGCTCATATTCCTCATATTCTAGTGTATTTGCTTTCTAAACGAGGCTACAGCACAAATGCTTCAACGGCCTTACTTGGATCAATTACTGCTTTTACTTTTTGTTTCATATAATTATTCCAACACATAGTAGTGGAACAAGTAAAATCTGACTCAACATATTTATAAAACACTGCATTCAGATAACTTGATGTTGAAATCTGTCTTTAACCCTTGATAATCCCTTTTTCTTTATATAATTGAGTCACTTCTTAAAGAGACACTCCAGACCCCTAAAGCACATTAGCATGCTGGAAAGGTTTATGTGTGAAGAGTGTGTCCTCTTTTTTCATTTTGCAAAAAGTGCAGATTTCATCACAAATTTACATTTTTAGAAATGAACCTTGTTATACCACCTGGCTGTCAATCAGACAACTGGTCCTGTTACTTCCTGGTTTGGTTACCTCAGTTGAACTAAACTCAAGACTCAGTAACTGCCCAGGGCACCTGCCTTGCAAAGACTTCTCATTGATTCTGCATTGGGAACACTGTGATTGGACAGCCACAGAAAGTTTGGGCGGGGGATTGGCTTGCAAAGGATGCAGACAAGAGAAATGCAACTTTTGCAAGTTGTTTTTTAGATATACCTCCCATGAAAATGGAAAAAAGCATAATTAAAGGCATACATGTTTCCATTGTTGGTATATTTACTAAACAGTGATTTTATAAACCATCCTGATTTAGTTTCCTGGTACTAGCATGGCGTTGCCATCAAGGAGCACAGTGGGAGCCTGTCGTTGTGAGTGTACTAGGATACCGCAGAGTGCGCTTCAGCAGCACTTCCTGCATGATAGGGGCCAGCCATAGAATGAATTTGTGTCCACAATGAAGAGAACAGGTGTAGAAGCAGCTACTATACTAAATTAGATTTTACAAGATATTACAGCACACACTGGATTGTTTATTTTGAGGGAGTGGTTTTACATTCTTACTTTCTACTTGAGGAAGAAAGAAATATCTAGACTTTTTCTGTGTGATGTCAGTGTCCGCCTTTTGGCGAAACAATTTGTAAAAGATGTTTACTCCGCCTGTGTAATAAGTGTCATACTGACTTTGTAACAATGATTAGTTTACTGTTTAGTGAAATAGAAATCTGCTAATTTTGACAGGCTGCAGAAAAAAAAAAGATAGATAATAGGCAAGAATACCTAAAGAAGAAAATTGTCCCTAAATCAGATAATTTGGTTGAAGGTTTGCACTTTACTGAATTGTGGTGAATTTAAAACCAAATTGCAGCAGATGGCTTGGTAGATCAGGCAAATGACTCATGAACATAGTCAGCCCCGCATCAGGTAAACACCATATAAATAATTTCCTGAAACATGTTGATAGCATTGGCATGAGTCATCTGTGACGGAGCTCAGCACTCAGCTTGAATGTCTCCGTGAAAGGTTCCTCTCTTTCAGCACTGGATAACTGGAGTGATACCTGTTATACAGTGGCCAAACGAATGTAGAAAGGGCCCTGGTGCAAGAAATCTTTTGGGCCCTCGTCTAGTGCAAGAGTGGCCAAAAGGTGGACCCCCATCTGTTGTACAATTCCAATGATGTTTTGCCAGCTGGGGATCTACTAACACAAAGATTCACACACATACATACATACATACATACACACACACACACACACTGACATACATAGACACATACATGTTATAAGTTTTATATTTGGAGCCACTCTCCTGTTAGCTTACCTTTTGTGTCCAGGAGGGTGGCTTGCTTGGGGTCCTGCTGCTTCTGGCTGAGACGGATAGCAGCGAGCATGAGCGTCTGCAGCACCTCACTCCTGCCTCTCTTCCCCAAGCTGCCTGTGTGCACCATTGCTGGCGCCTCCTTCTTCCCGCACAATGCTTTTCATATGAAGCAGGGAGGAAGAGACTGGCTGTCACTTCCTCCCAGCCTGCCGATACTACAGGGGTCCCTATTCAGCAATACCCATCAGGTGGCTCTAAGTGCACAGGCCACCTGATGGACCCTCAAACTGTGTGGGCCCCGGTGCAAGTGCACCGGCTACACCTGTGGTAGTTTAGCCACTGCTGTTATAGCTGTCTCGACCAAACACTAGCCAAGACTTAGTAAAGGTTGAATAAGAATTGGTTTGTAGAGAGTAAAGCACACATTTGTAAACACATGCCCAACAGGTGGTTCATTGCTTGAACAATGTAAATCCCACCCTGGTGCCTCTGAGTCTGAGAGATAACTAGATCTGTAACCACCAAGTTAATTATCATCAGGATGCCATTATAATATACCCCAAAACATATGAAAAATAAATAACTCTTACCCTATTCCTCCTTCAGTCAAAAGAGTGCTCTTGTCACACTCACGGTGTTGAATTGTTGCCCAGTTCAAGGATTAGCCGGCTGCAGCTGATTTCTGATCAGAGTTCCATGATGGCCGACCAGAGTAACCAATAGGAGGACTTTCCCTGTGAGGTTTAGTCAACGAATGGGTTGGAGTGAGGGTGCTCTCTGGGGCTGTGTCTGGTGAAGGACAGGGGGAAAACCAGCTCTTAAGTGAGAAATTGGGGTGAATGTCTCTGCATAGTGGCAGAACTTTGGTTATGTCCCACCATCAAAAAAAAATTATTTTCTTTTTGTAGCTGCTTATCAACAACTCTACCTTCCTTCTCTCTCCTGACTAGAGGGGGCCGGTATGAACTTCATAAGAGGTACGGTATTGGAACCTTTTACTAATGAACTAAGGACATTTCTGAATGTACATCTTATGAGGTCAGAAAAATCATTAAATCAAGAAAAATTTTTGCAAAGTCTCTAATCCAGATGGCCTCATAGCCGATTGCTATCAAATCTAAAAATGAACAATTACAATAAAATTCGATTTATAATGACAAATTACAATTTGACTTTTTAACTAGAAACATTTGACGGCAGATAAGAGCCGTTTGGCCCATCTACTCTGCCCAATTTTCGAAATACTTTCATTAGTCCCTGGCCTTATCGTATAGTTAGGATAGCCTTATGCCTATCCCACACATGCTCAAACTCCTTTACTGTGTTAACCTCTACCACTTCAGCTGGAAGGCTATTCCATGCATCCACTACCCTCTCAGTAAAGTAATACTTCCTGATATTATTTTTAAACCTTTGCCCCTCTAATTTAAGACTATGTCCTCTTGTTGTGATAGTTTTTCTTCTTTTGAATATATAATTATTATTATTATTACTGGTATTTATATAGCGCCATCATATTCTGTAGCACTTTACAATATTATGAGGGGGAGATTTAACAATAAATGAGACAATTCCAAAAACGTACAGGAACAATAGGTTGAAGAGGGCCCTCCTCAAACAAGCTTACAGTCTATATAGTCACCTCCTTTACTGTGTGGATTCCCTTTATGTATTTAAATGTTTATATCATATCCCCCCTGTCTCGTCTTTTCTCCAAGCAATACATGTTAAGATTGATGAAATATGGTTATCCACATTCCCAATCTGGCAAAGACCATCGTCTAAGCACCTTAATGAATTAGGAACAAAAACTCTTGACAAAGTTTATTGCTTACTGTGGTGGACCGCCTGGTACCCTGACTGGGTACCTCCGCCAACAACGCGCCCAGCTATCACCGGGACACCAGCAGCGCTCCAGCTTCTAGCCACCACAGCTTGGCCGGGGTCTCATTGTCCACCTTGGAACAGTGTCCTGGATACAGCTTTAAGTGATTAAAGCTCTCCTGCAGATAGTATAGCTGTATAGCTGGTTCACCCAAACACTAGTCGAGACTGAGTAAAGGGGGAATGGGAACTGGTTTATTAAGGCCAAGTTGCCTGCTTATATACACAGCCCCCAGCATGGGGTCTCCATTGTATGCCATACAAGCCCCTCCCAGAGATCTCTTTGCCTGGGAGATAATTGAGTTAAAGACTGGTTAGAGGGGCAAACACAAAAACGTAAAAGTACCCCAAAACATAGTAAAATATACAGTAACCCCATATATCATACATCCCCAAATAGCCCTGATCTGAGCGCCCAAGTTGTCCAAATAGCGATCAGATCCATGCAGTGTAGGGGAAACACCACCGTATCAAAGTTCTGACCGGCCACACACGTGGTTCTACGCCCAAAATAGTTCCAGGGCGTTTGGTGCTTTTGCCGGGCACCTTTCTGGAGCTCCTACGTCCGACATACGGGGTGCTCTGCCTGGCTCTCAGGTAGCGTTTTTTCCCCTTAGTCTCAGGCTCCATCCCTCTAAAAGTCGCTCTCTTGCCGGGTTGCAAAGTGGTTCAAATCCCTTTACACACACACTTTATACAGAGTTTATATGTGTATGCGTACATAATTTAAGAGTTTAATATACCACATTTTGGCGACCACTAAATAGGATACTTCTACAACAAATGTTTGTGAGGTGCAATAGCTACCATATTGATACATAATCTAAGAACTAGTGAATTTATAGCATAGGATTAATTTTGTTGAAACAAATATACATATGTGTTTTGTTGACTGTTTTGAATTTGTGCATTGTGACTGAAAGAACATATTTTGTTGCAAATTGTAGCATTTAGAGGTTTAACTTTGTTTCTGCGCAGTTTTAAAGTATTGGTGATGAAAGGGGAAGATTGAATAGTTGCATTGTATTGGTACTCTTGATGTTTCAGCCATTTTTAATTGCCCATGTGCCGTATTGTCTCTCTCTTGTTGCAACTAGCTAGAATTAAACTAAATCTATTGAATTGTTTCTTAGATGTTACATTGTGTGGCTTCCCTGCATTCTAAGTTTAAATAGCAAACAGGTTTTTTTTTAAATCTTTTGTCTGTTTGCACCATTGAATTCTGGGTAGGAGCATAGTATTTACATGATAAAGGTATCAGGGCTAATACAGTGTGGTGGCTATTGTTTAGCCAGGTTAACATTTCCATTTTTAGTCTGGAGAGTGTTTAATCGAAAATGAACAGTTTGTATTTGGGGTAAATATTATTATGAAGTAAAAGTGCCTATGTTAGATTGTTATATGGTTGGGAATTATCATTGTGCTGAAGTTAAAGGACCACTATAGGCACCCAGACAACTTCAGCTTAAGTAGTCTGGGTGCCTGGTCCATCTAGGGTTAACCCTTTTTTTTATAAACATAGCAGTTTCAGAGAAACTTTATAAATAGGTTAATCCAACTTTATAAATAGGTTAATCCAGCCTCTAGTGGCTGTCTCTTGACAGCCGCTAGAGGCGCTTGCGTGCTTCTCACTGTGAAAATCACAGTGAGAAGACGCAAGCGTCCATAGGAAAGCATTATGAATGCTTTCCTATGAGACTGGCTGAATGCACGCGCAGCTCCTGCCGCGCATGCGCATTCAGCCGAAGAGGAGGAGAGGAGGCGGAGAGCATTTGCGCTACATGTCTGTCCAACCGTAATTCACCTCTTTCATATTAAATGCACCAATGCTTATTATATATCATTTTATTCAGGGGAAACAGGGCTTTCATTTAATATCAAATATTTAGCTATGAAACATAATTTAATATGAATAAAATATAAAATAATGTGAGAAAATAAGATTTTAAATTTTTTTTTCTTAGTTCTACATGACATTTTAACTGTGAATGTCAAAATACTGTTTGCTTTTACTGCAATAAAATACACATATTTGTATTCAGCGATGTCTCATGTGTAAAACAGTACCCCCTATGTACAGGTTTTATGGTGTTTTGGGAAGTTACAGGGTCAAATATAGAGTGTTACATTTTTTTCACATTGAAATTCGCCAGATTGGTTACGTTGCCTTTAAGACCATATGGTAGCTCAGGAATGTGAATTATCCCCATGATGGCATACCATTTGCAAAAGTAGACAACCCAAGGTATTGCAAATGGGGTATGTCCAGTCTTTTTTAGTATTCACTTGGTCACAAACATTGGCCAATTTTGGCCAATGTTTGTGACTAAGTGGCTACTAAAAAAACTGAACATACCCCATTTGCAATACCTTGGGTTGTCTACTATTGCAAATGGTATGCCACCATGGGGGTAATTTTCATTCCTGGGCTACCGTACGGTCTCAAAGGCAACATAACCAACCTGGCGAATTTCAATGTGAAAAAAACTGAAACGCAAGCCTTATATTTGACTCTGTAACTTTTGAAAACACCATAAAACCTGTACATGAGGGGTACTGTTATACTCGGGAGAGAAAAAGGTAGGAATTTAACCCCTTCCTCACCCTAGAGCCCGGCGGGAGGGTAGCCAGAGGGTGAGGGGGACCCAAGGACCCTATAGAGCCAGGAAAACGAGTATGTTTTCCTGGCACTATAGTGGTCCTTTAAAGACGGCATAGAACGCCCTGTGGTCTTAAGGGGTTAAATAAAGGCAGAAGGGTTTTGTGTTTTGCAATCTGTGGGCATTTGTTGTATTGAGACTGTGAAGTCATTTTTTTTTTGAATAGGTTAATGTAATTAAGTTTCTCAAATGGTTCAATCTCTTTGGAGCCAGTTTCTGTTTTGTTTTTTTTAATTAATCCAATTGTTAAAAGCTTAGTCTGTTGGTCTATTTTGGTTAAAGACTCAGGGAGAGCTCTGTTTTAAAATGTAATTTCTAGGTGGTAAGTATTTTTCTGCAGAAGTACGAGAGTACTTCAAGAATGACATTAACAAACATAATGGACCATATGAGCTTCCAGAACCAGCAGGCCCCGATTGTGGAAAATATGAAGGTTTCATAGATGTTTTGACGCAGATTGTAACCAACAAAAAGTGCCATATATTGAAAAGGAAAAGCTTGGTAGCAAAGCGGTTGTTGCTGCAATAGGGGGTTTGGCAAGCATGGTACTCGAATTGCAGCAAGATAATTTAGTAATCACTAATAAAATGGAAGATGCTTTTGATGAAAGAGATTGTTTCAAAGAAGCTGCTGTAACAGCCACCCTGCTAGTGGAGGGGTTTCCGCTGCCAGAGATGTCCTTTCCCCCTAGAGTGAAGAGCGCTGAAGTATCTCCAAACATCAATCCAAAGGGTGAAGAAATAGGTATAGTTGTGAAGCTCTGATAAGAGGCGACGGCCTCTACCTCCAACTCATCTGACGCAGAGAGCTTACCGGAGGAACTATCCACCTTCCCAGAGGTACTTGCTACCACCCACCAGCCCCCAAAAGAGGGAGATACTGCCCCCTCGACTAAAGCAGACATCAAAGCTCTTTTGCATGAGATAAGGGCCATGTTCCAAGCAGATGTGGCTGGGGTGAGGGAAGAAGTGGCCACCCTCACTAACAGGATTATCAGATTGGAGGATGACACGGACACAACGAAAGTGGCCCAAACAGCCACAGATATTGCCCTATGCTCGCTGCAGAAGAGCCATGAGGATGTGCTCAACTGCTTGGCTAATATGGAGGACAGGATGAAAGCAAGAAACGTGAAAATTAGGAGAGTCCCCCTGCTGGAGAACTGCCACATTTTATCCGGAGACTCCTTGCTACACTGCTCCCCCCAAAGCAGGCGAAACAAGTTGTTATGGACCACTGCTTCCGACTACCTAAGGCCCCCAGAGCCCCTCCAGAGTCATCACGAGACATTCTTGTAAAGCTTGTCTGGGACTCAGACAGAGGCGCTATTCTGACAGCAACCAAAGATACCCCCAGCACTACCTTTGAGGGGCACCAACTGACATTTTATAGGGACATATCCCGCCATACCATCACCTGGCGACGGTCACTACGCCAACTCACCCAGCACCTCCGGGAAAGCAAAGTACCATATAAATGGGGTATACACAAGCTGACGGTAGAAAGAGGGGGCAAGACACACTCACTTACTCACCTATCTGAATCCAACCGTTTCCTACGGGACCTGGGACTGCCCGTGAGCACCTTTCCATTACCGCAACAACCCTCCTGGTCAGTAGACCACATTACTCCATTTGTCCCAAGAGAGGCCGCAGGGGGATCCCACGCCCCGCCACCGTAAAGAGGGCTAACGCATCAGCTTGTCCATCTCACCACACAAGCTCCATGCAAGCTCACTTTCTCTCTAGGTGTTAGCATGGACACTAAATATAGTTTGGTGGTTTTATGGTTTTCACATTTATTTTTTGTATTTTTTTTTTATCTATCCTTTTCAGATCTTAATCTAAATTGTCTCCGTTAGTAGTAACTACACTAGTTCTGCAGAGTTGTACACCCCCCCCCCCGGATTTACCTACCCACCGTCAGGGCCGGATTAACATAGGGGCTGATGGAGCTGCAGCTCCAGGCCCAGGCCCAGGCCCAGGCCCATGGAATAGGCCCATTGATTTAAAAAAAAATAAAAAAAAAATGTTTTTTTTTTATTTTTTTTTACACACTACTCTTAGGGATTCCACCTGGCTTTTATTTTATTGGCACAGCCAGTATTTGAGGCTGCCTGGCTGGTGCCAATTGCAGTGATACTGGCAATACACTGGTATTTTTCTCAGAATAAACAAGAGATTACTCTGCAATACCAGCACTGGCCAGTAGGGGTCACTGTGTATGGAGAGATGCAGGGATAGGAAGTTCCAGCATATCCCTCCCTGCCTATCTATACTCACTGATCTGCAGGGGTGCAGCTACAGAGAGTCCAGACAGCAACCTCACCCTGCAGAGACAGCCTACAGCTCAGGGAAGTAAGGGATGGGGGAAGGCTGCAAGGAGACATACACTGAGACACTAAGGGGCACTGGGAGACTTTATGGCAGACACTGAGACACTAAGGGACAATGGGAGACATTATGGCAGACACTGAGACACTAAGGGACATTGGGAGACATTATGGCAGACACTGAGACACTAAGGGACACTGGGAGACATTATGGCAGACACTGAGACACTAAGGGACACTGGGAGACATTATGGCAGACACTGAGACACTAAGGGACATTGGAAGATATTATGGCAGACACTGAGACACTAAGGGACACTGGGAGACATTATGGCAGACACTCAGACACTAAGGGACACTGGGAGACATTATGGCAGACACTGAGACACTAAGGGACATTGGGAGACATTATGGCAGACATTGAGACACTAAGGGACACTGGGAGACAATATGGCAGACACTGAGACATTAAGGGACATTGGGAGACATTATGGCAGACACTGAGACACTAAGGGACACTTGGAGACATTATGGCAGACATTGAGACACTAAGGGACACTGGGAGACATTATGGCAGACACTGAGACACTAAGGGACATTGGGAGACATTATGGCAGACACTGAGACACTAAGGGACATTGGGAGATATTATTGCACACAATGAGACACTAAGGGACATTGAGAGACATTATGGCAGACACTGAGACACTAAGGGGCACTGGGAGACATTATGGCAGACACTGAGACACTAAGGGGCATTGGGAGACATTATGGCAGGCACTGAGACACTAAGGGACATTGGGAGACATTATGACAGACACTGAGACACTAAGGGACACTGGGAGACATGGCAGACACTGAGACACTAAGGGGCACTGGGAAACATTATGGCAGACACTGAGACACTAAGGGACATTGGGAGACATTATGGCAGACACTGAGACAATAAGGGGCACTGGGAGACATTATGGCAGACACTGAGACACTAAGGGGCACTGGGAGATATTATGTCAGACACTGAGACACTAAGGGGCATTGGGAGATATTATGACACAGACACATGGGGACACAGTGTCCCCATGTCTCCCAGCCAGTGCCCCTGGTGTCTCAGTGATCCCTAGTCTCCCAGTGACCCCTAGTCTCCCAGTCTGCCAGTGTCTCACTGTCTCCATGTCTCCTAGTGCCTCCATGTCTCTCATTGCCTAAAGTGTCACAATGTCCCCATGTCTCCAAGCTAGTGTCCCTAGTGTCTGTGGCCCTGGTGTCTCAGTGTCCCCATGTCTCAATGTCCCCCAGCCAGTGTCTCTAGTGTCTGTGTCCCTGATGTCTGTGTCCACATATCTTCAAGTGTCCCCTATTTTCCCATTGTCCCCATGTGTCCCAGCCGGAGTTCCCTAGTCTCCCAGTGTCACTTGTGTCTCCGTGTCCCTAGGTCTCCCCATGTCCCCAGGTCTCCCCGTCTTCCTAGTGTCCTAGTGACCCTGGGATACATGGGGACACAGGGAGACATGGGGCATTGAGACACTGTGATACATAGGATCACTGGGAGACCTGGGGACACGACACTAGGGGACACTGGGAGACATGGGGCACTGAGACACTGATACATAGGAACACTGAGACCTGGAGTAATCGACACATGGGGGCACTGAGTCATGGGGGCACTGGGAGACATAGGGGCACTGGGAGGAATCCATCTATACAGCAGAATCAAACTAATAGTTTTTTTGGTGATTTTACAGCATTTTCTCTTATGTCAATCCTTTTTTTTCCAAGAAAGGTGGCAACCCTAACTACTTTTCACATACTCTTACTTAAGTATGGAAACTTAAGTGGGATGTATGGGAACAAAACTTGTGTGGACTGGCTGACAATTAATATAGTTAAAGGGACACTATAGTCACCAGAACAACTACAGCTTATTGAATTTGTTCTGGTGAGTAGAATCATTACCGTCAGGCTTTTTGCTGTAAACACTGTCTTTTCAGAGAAAATGCAGTCTTTACATTACATCCTAGTGATAACTTCACTGGCCACTCCTTAGATGACTGTTAGAGATCCTTCCTGTGTCATGGCTGCCTAAAATGCATCCAAACATTCAGTGTCTCCTCCCTCTGCATGCAGACACTGAACTTTCCTCATAGAGATTCATTAATTAAATTCATCTATATAAGGAGATGCTGATTGGCCAGGGCTGTGTTTGAATCATGCTGGCTCTGACCCTGATCTGCCTCTTTGTCAGTCTCAGCCAATCCTATGGGGAAGCACTATGATTGGATCAGGCCACCACTTCTAATGATGTCAGCAGACTGCTTGTTTTTATGAGTCTAACAGCATGCAGAGTTACAGCTTCAGGCTTGAATATAGTAAGATTTTGCTATATTTATGGAGGCATGAGGGGCCCAGGGGGCTAGATGGTGGTGTTAACACTATAGGGTCATGAATTCATGTTTGTGTTCCTGACCCTATAGTGATCCTTTAAGGTAATGCTGACTTTGGTCTCTCTAACACTGTGGCATGTTCCCTTTCTTCTACACTCACTACATACAGCTTTTCTCTGTCCCAGACCATATACCAGGAGCTTCTGCCTGCTAGTAAGAAGGTAAGGAGACAAGTGGACCAGCGAGTGCTAGGGGACAGTCCTTAGAAAGCATTGAGTGAGCGCATCATTAGATGCATTTATGCCAAGCTCAGGGTGCTGTCTGCATAGTATGCCCTTAGTTGGCCAGCTGCATGATTGGCAGGCAGCCTGACATGCATTCATGCCAGGCTGGCCTTCTAATTCTTTGAGCAGACATGTCCTCTTTTTGGGCATGTTCGCCCCTTTTGGCAGGTTACGTGATTTGTGTCAGTGACACACCCTTTTACCATGCCCATTGACTTCCTGCTTGACTGGACACTGCTGTTAGGGGTTATGGATTTACTTGAAAGATGAAAACATAAATTAGAGAGAGATTAGCCTTTTCTTATAGCTGCTGTTTTCTTTCTCTCCAGCACCATCTCCATCATATACATGATGCTTGGGAGTGTTTTACTGTTTTTGGTCAATATGATTCTGTAATTAGGCCCGTCATAATAGTCAGCACCAGGCCCACTGGGCTCTTAATCTGGCCCTGCCCACCGTGCCTAATACGACCAGCAGCTCCCACCAACAGGCAGACGCTGCGTGACACAGGCTGACAGCAACCACTTTTCATATTAGTTCTGATTTTGATTTTAAAATTAGTACAATTCACTACCAATGACGGCAGACTGAGGACGAGAAAACAGATATGACCATGGCAGTATGTCATCGGTACCTCAAGCAGTCCACCTCCCCCCTCCCCTATTAACCCAGAGGACCGTAGGTTTTAACACCCTTTGAATACGGCTGACTACCCTTTCTGTACTGTACAAGTGAGATTATCATTTATATTATAAAACGTGCTGTATAACTGATATGTTCTGTTACAATGCAATGACCAATGTTACACTGTTGATGACATGTCTTATGGCAAGTTGTGCACCTTACAAAGCACAACAAAAACAAAGAATTATAAAAAAAAAAAAAGTAACATCCAGGAACAGGGCATCTGTTACAGTTGTCCTAAGAACAAACACAATGATTGAGAGGTTGGAGAAGGAATTAAAGGAAATAGAACAACAGAGAGATGCATATAGTGCTAAAATCACTGACCTCCAAAACCTAGTCATGGAATATAATATTAAAACTAAAGAAAATACAAATAAATGGAATAATGAGATTCCTAAAGTATGTCCAGGCCAGTCTTATTATATATCTGAGAGTACAGAACCAGTGATGGGAACAAAACACAAGGGAAATGTGCCAATTGTAAATTGTGTCCCACAAGCACCTATAATAATAACTGAACACTTTAGTGCAAGATAAATGCCTACTAGCTTCTCTAGACAGACAAGGACTATGTCAATAACAGACAAAGAAAATTTCCAGAAATGGTGGCAAAGTATGCCAAATAACAACTTTAACACCTTTACACATAGGTTTATGAGGGGAGCAAATAGAGCTAAAAGGTATTACGAACGGACAGAACTGTTAGAATATATTATGGGTCCTTTAGCTAGCAGGCTATTTGGATTTAATAACAGTGTGTCTGATCAGGCAGGAAGAATTGCTGCAACTAATTTCTATCTACTCAGCATAGAGAAAGAAATAGCTAATATTACTGTGAGGCCAACAGATGGTCCTAAACGGGAAAAAAACTGAGAAACAACAGGAACAGTTATTGGGAGAATAATTGGAGAAGCAACCATAGATGGGATGAGCATCAGATCAATAGACAAAATTGGGATAATTGGAGGAATAAAGTAGGGAATAGAGAATACTGGAATCTGAAGACACAGACTGAGAGATTGGATGCAGACATGAAAGCGCTTAGGGAACAGATGAGAGAGGAGGGAAAGATTGATCAATTGGCGGGTCCCAGCAATTAATAATTCCCATAATGTTTTTTTGTTGTTCTCTTCATCTGTATGTATGTTTGTTTTTCTTTTGTTTTGTTCTTTCTCTCAGACTTCCAGTCTCCCATATAGGTATCCCATACAGTCACACACAGACAGTTACAGGTAGACAGTCACATATACAGTCACAGGCAGACCGTCACACACACACATAGTCACATGCAGATAATCACATATACAGTCACAGACAGTCACATATACAGTCACATATACAGTCACAGGCAGTCATATACACAGTTACAGGCAGACTGTCACACAAACACAGGCAGACAGTCTCACACACACACAGGCAGACAGTCACACACACACACAGTTACAGGCAGACAAACACACACACACACACAGTTACAGGCAGACAAACACACACATATATGCAGTCACACACAGTTACAGACAGACACACACAAAGTTACAGACAGACACACACACATTTCAAGGAAGACAGTCACACACACACACACACACACAGTTACAGACAGTCACACACACACACATGCAGTCACATGCCACCACCGCTGGTTTGGCTCCGTCCCCTCCCCGCTACCAGTTTGGCTCTGCCCCTACTTTCCTTTCGTGCGGACGGTTTTGAAGTGGCTCTATTGATGGTCTCTGCTTGTGGAAGCTGTGTCGGCCGCCCAGTGCCCCAGCTGCCATAGCAACCTGAGGCCACACAGCTCATACTGGCCCTGGTCATGATACCCCCCTACCTGGTGGCACCTGGGCGGACCAACCCTCCCCCTCCCCCAGCCTCCCTCTTAGTATGCCACTGGTCTGTGGTTCTGGAACTCATAGCTTGAACAGGGTTATAAAACAGAAAGATATTCTACAACTGTTGTTTAATGTTTTATAACTTTATTGGTTTTTGTTATCCAAGCTTTGTATCAGTAATACGCCTTTGCAAATACTAATGGAAGCATAACCATCTGTTCATCAACGAAAAAACATTGACACTAAAATATGAATTGTAAAATGTAGGCAACTATAGCTGTGTTCTCAAATTCTGCTCCTTTTCAAACTTGGCTAACTTAGGCTAGTTTTTGCAATTTGGCTTTCAAATCACCATAATCACCATAACTCTCTAATCTTAGGTTAAAACAACAGTAAGCTTGAAAGGACAGATTGGGCTATTCATATGATAGAAAGGGAATGGGAAACGGTGATAAGAGAACTATTACCATAGATAAGGAAACTGGGCAGAAGTTGAAAAAAGTAAACAAAAGATGTAATAAAAAAAAAATTGTAGGCAGGCACAAGATGCAAGATCCCTGTGATATAATTAGGTTAATGTGCTCATGGTGCTGGGAGTGTCCAGTCAAATTTGTCTGCTAGAAAACTTTCAGATGAATAAAAGGATTAAAAAGTATTGGTTTGGCGTGATGATAATGGGAGAATATTTTGTGTGTAACCTTATTGACACTAATTGAAGTATGATAACCAGGACCGTCTTTAATATTGATTGAACATTGGGCAAGCATTTGCTTGGGCCCCCTGGACCCACTGCCTGTCATGCAATCATGCCTTCCACCCCAACACATTGGCGGAACTAAAGTAGAAAGAGCCCTGGTGCAAGAATTTCATTGGGCCCCCCATTTGCAAGGTTGGACAAAAGGTAGAATGTAAGCATGTTTTTGTATGGAGTATGTTTGTGTGAATGTGTTTGTATGTGGTGTTGGAGTTTGAATGCAAGCGTGCATTTATGTGTAGTGTTTTTTTTAATGCAGGGGTGTGTTTATATATAATTTTGGTGTTTAACACAGAGGTGTGTTTGCATGTAGAGTTGATGTTTCAATGCAAGAGTGTGTTTGTATGTAATGTTGAAGTTTGAATGGAGAGAGTTGTATTTGTATTTAATGTTGGTGCTCAGATGCTCAGACACAAAGGTACACACACTAACACACATGCAGATCCACAGATACACATACTGACTACATAAAGATACACAGACAAATACAGATACACGACAGATAAACTAACAGACGTACTGACACACACAAATACATACAGTGACAGATACTGACACACACACACTGACACATACAGACACACACAGACACATACAATGACAAACATACTGACACACAGATACATACACTGACAGACATACTGACACACACAGATACACAAACAGACAGACATACTGACACATACACTGATAGACATACTGACACACACGGGCACATACACTAATAGACATACTGACACACACACAGACACACTGATAGACATACTGACACACACACAGGCACATAAACTGACAGACATATTGACACACACAGACACACATACACTAACAGACATACTGACACATACATTGACAGAAATACTGACACACACACAGGCACATACACTGACAGACATACAGACACATACAGATACAAACACTGACAAACATACTGACACACACACAGTCATACTGACACACACACACACACACACACACAGACACACACACGTACTGATACACATAGTTACTACACTGCTGTTAGTTTGATACCCTGTTCTTGAGAGCATTTACTTAGTATAAGTCTGAGCTTTACTGACAGCCTGTCCATACACGTTAGAGCTAACCTCTACGACACTGATTAATTGTACAGGCTCCATTATATTACCTCTTAGAAATAGCACATATTGCTTATCTGAGGTAGACCTATATCATTTTGCTTTGCTATTCTTGTGTTTTCTGTATATTTAGAAGGTTTAAGCCAATTTGGGTACCTGTAAGAACAGATCTACACAGTCACCTTTAGTGGAGATAACTGTGAGACATTATAGGAAGAGCTATAAGTTAAGCCTTACAAGTGTCTCTGAGGACCCTATTGATCCCTCTTTAATAGTGTTATTCTCCAGTGTTTGACACTTTCCAAAACCACACAATTCCATTCCAAGCAACACAATAAAGGAATTCCACCGTATTTAGCAATGGTATGCATAAGTATACTCTAATGTAGTATTTCACTTTTATTTTTTTCACTACACTTTATTTTTGCACATTTATCCAAATTGGGACTTTATTCAATTGTATCATGTTTCAGCTCTATTCATAAGTTTCACTCTAAAAATGTTGGTTCCCTGTGGGAACATTTATCTTGCCGTTCTATATATAGGTTTAGGCCCTTTGAATTGGAGGACATATCCATAAGTTATCTATAACTTTTGTATGCTAATATTGTCACTTCCATCCCCCTCCCCTCCAACTCAATCTGTAGAAGTAGAGATCCACTCAACACTTTTTCAACAGATGTTTTTAAATGTTTTAGGGAACACGCCCACCCCATGTGTACAATATTAAGGGTTAAAAGTGTGTAGGTGTTTACCCCTCTCTGTCTCATTAGAGATCTAGCATTATGTCTGAAAGCAGCAAGGTGAATGGTTAGCGTAGAACTCACCAAAGACGTTTGGCCTTGATGTGGCAGGTGAGCTTACACATAAATGACCATTGGAGTGATACTAAAAAAATATTCAGTTATATAAATATGCATAGGGATTTGGGATAATGCAGACGTATTTTTTTTTCTCTGCTTTTTAATAAATAAATAAATAAAAATCAAGACCGTGACTCTATATTTGAATAAAATGCTTCCCATTTTTACTAATACAAATAAGTGTAATGTCTTGGGAAAATGGGAGAAGCCCTAGTGTATTAGAATAAGAGACCAAATGCATGGTTGAGTATCAAGCCACAGAGTTATGAAGTGGCACAATACTATCTCCCCACATGACCTCTGGCACCTATGTGCAACCTGTACAACAAATGCCATATAGGAGATAGGATGGTCCTTAAGGCCATTGATTCTCACCATCTTTCATATTTAGCCAAGGAATGCCCTGATTCATGAATAACACCCTATTGGGACAGTAACATATTTGAAAAGGATTACCACTGATATGCATTTAAATAGCTCTGATTATAGCTTTCATTTGAATTGTCTTACCAAACGGCATGATATATGGTCATTTAAAAACAGAGAATGATAGTTCAGAGGACAGATCTAATTTTATTTGGGCAGATGCAGCTACTCACAATGCAATGTGGAAAGTGTATAAGATCACACTCCCCCATCCATTACTTTACCTGCCTCTCTACTATCATCTTACTACCAACTGCATCCTCTCTCATTCTACTTCTCTCTATATTCTAATTACCCTGCAGATACATATTCTGTGATAGCTGAAAGGCTTTGATGCCTACACATTGATATATTGTTACTCCTTTTGAGCCTCTGAAGCGCTGAATATTGAACTTCACCTGTTTTACTGCATTCTTGCTCACTCGTATTGAGACCTGTGAGTCTCACGCATATAGTTACTGTTCTATTGTACTATTATAACTACGTATCTTCGCATTCATTAAGCTCTGTTACACAACAAAAGTGTAGGAGATCAAATTGTTACTCAACATGGTGATAGGAATTATGTGACTCAATGTTTAACGTGCAAATAAAAAAATGGAAAAAGTGTTTCAGATTTTTGTTAAAAGGTTTAGGAAATACTGGAGAGAGGATTATCTGAGGCCCCAGTTATGTAGCTGTTGTTTATTCAATACTGCCTTGCTAACCTCATGTCTGAGTTCATGATGTCTTATGATTTGGCAATTGGTTACATATCAGCATGGAATAACTATGCAAGTTTTTGAAAAGTAAATAAGAGAAAAGGATGCAGCTGGAATATTCCCCAGCGATGCAAAGAGGTCATTGGGTTTAAATGTGTTTTCAGGAGTTAACAGAGGAGGGAGCAGGTTCAGAGTAACATGTAGAGGCAAATATGAAAGCAGAGATAGGAGATTTATGGCAACTTAGAATGGTCGACCAGAAAATCAGCAAGAGAGAGATGATTCAAGTGTGGTCAACATGGTCTTGGCGTTATACACGTGCCTATGCCTATGATTCCTACAATGCTCCCTGCACCTGAACTTACTCTTTTACAGGGCTATACACCTATGAGAAACCTTGGTTTCTGTTATACCGTGGTCTTACCCAAGGGCTGGACAGTCTTCGGTCAAATAAGGAGGGAAGAGAGGGTATCCTTAAAGGGGCAGCACAAATTTATGTAAGTCATTGTCATGGATTTGGACAAAGGAACTTATTGCAACATGTTTCTCCATAAGAGACCTAGACAATATTATTGAGACACTTATTGGCTACAACAGATCAATTTAGTAAATGGCTAGAAGCCTTCAGTACTGCGAAGGAAAATTCAGCTACTGTGGCAGGAATACTGTGTTAAGAAATAATCCCATGCTTTGGTTACCCCCTAATGATTAACAATGATAAAGGGACACCTTTAACCTCTGCAATCACACAGAAGTTCTGTAGCATGCTTGCTAAACATTGGAAATGTCCTTACCATCCTCGGACATCTGGACAGGTAGAATGAACCAATCTATCCATAAAAGAGAAGTTAAGGAAAGGAACAGGCGGTACCATTAGTAATTGACCAGATTACCTTCCTGTAGTCTAAGATGAGATCAAAATGACTCCCAATAAGGCTACTGGTATCTCACCCTTTGAAGTTTTAATAGGAAGACGTTTCCTTACTGCATGGCCTAAAAGTAAGATTGCTCCTATGATACATGGGGATATAACGGTAATGCAGTAAGTATTTGTGAGCTAGCTTGTAAACCTGCTGAATGGCATCTACGATGATGTGCCTCTCTCTCTGCCTCTTCCCACAGGTGAGCCAACCCAATTGTGACGAAGTGCCCTTCGCCACTTGGTCCTGGAGAGGCCTACTTGCCAGTCTCCTCCCCTGTGACTATGACTCTTTCATGTATCTGGCTTTAAAGCCCCTAGTCTACCTTCAGACAGACTATTTATGTAGGCTGCTTTATTTATCTTATGTTTTAGTCACCCTGTACCCATTATAGGTGCAGGGTGTGTGTAATGTAATTGTTTATAGTGTGTGTGTGTGTACTGTGTAATGTATTGCCTGCTCTCTTGTATTGCTGAGGTTTGCTACCAACTAGGTGGGTTTGGCTATGGAGCTGGTCTAGTGCCCTCTGTTGGTAGCAACAGCAATATGCACTACCTGAATTGCAAGACTGGTTCATTTGCATATTCGGGTAGATTTGCATATTGCTAATTCTGCAGGCAGGTGAGATATTTACTGTTAAATATTGTCTCCCCCACCCCTTTAAAAATGTGCCATTGTGTTGTGATAAGTCACTGTGTGTTGCTTGATATGGTTTGACTGTTTGTGATTTTATTGAGGTTTCACAACAATGTTATTGTGGTGACCCTATTGGCTGGTCCCAAGGGAAATAAAGGTTTTGACAGTTCTTCTTGATCCCTCTAAATGTAGCCTTGTCTTGTTATTGGAGGGAGCTGTTATAATCACACTGGGGATTGCTATGCTCTGCATGCTCCCCTGAGCTTGAGTCACTTAGCTCTTTTAAGAGCTTGTTCCTGACACGCTCTCCTTGGAGGAGGGGTCTTCACCACACAGTCCTGGATGCTGGAGGTTCATACAGGGTGGAAGGAAGAGTTCTTTCCCACACAGTCCTGGAGGACAGAAGCTGATCCAGGGTGGAAGGAAGACGGCGAGACTCCAGTCCAGATACGGCGGTTGCGGAGTCTGCGGTGGTTGTGGTGTCTGCTGCAGTGCTTGGAGTCCTCAGGAAGCGCTAGGAGCATCCGTCAACGGAGGGTACTCGGTCGGAGTACAGGGAGCTCCGTTACACCATCTTTTCAAGGCAGGAGATGTGGTCCTAGTGTAGCAGCTGTTCAAGCAGAAGTGTCTTGACCCTCCTTTCGGCCCACCTACAACCGTGATTGCAGTGACCAGGATGGCTGTCTTAACCGCCACGCCAGCAGAGTTAATAACTCACTCAAGAGTGAACAGAGGAGTGAAGATCCTGGTCCTACAGCATGAGGCCTTCTTCTATTACATGCATCTGGACATTGATTCTGAAATGTGCAAGCATAGCTGCCTTCATTTTTCTTTTTCTTTTTTCACTCCTTCATGGTGCTCCCCTGCACAGCATTCACTATTGTAACTCCAGCATGTTTTGCTGCCGAGTTGTTACAAAGTATGGCCTGAGTCAATCATCCTGAGAGATGGACAATCATTTCATAAAGAGTGCCAATAACTTATATACAGCCCTGAATACTACCGGGTCTTGCTGGATATGTAGCTATACTTTACACTCACAGTAACATCCCACGGACACTTGATTTTCTGAATGGTCTGATTTGTAACACTAACCCATTAACTAATGTTACTAGTAAAATGAAATGTATCCCTAAAGGATCTAAGCAATATCTTGCCTTCTCTGTCATGGAAGGTGCTGTAACTTTTGTAAATTATAATAATGGCATAGAAGAGCTTAGAACTATAAATGGCTTGGGGATTTTAGTAAGAAAGTATGTTTCATATACTTCTGTTTCTATTTGTCATGATATCCATGTGTGTGCTTGTTATCATTTTTAAATGTATTTGTCTTCTTATATGTAAATCATTGAAAAGCTAACAGTACCCCATAAGGATGTTACCCTTACCATGTATACCAAAATAAAACCCAGAAAAACAGATTTGTATGCTAATATTGTAACTCCCCCCACTCCTACTCCCTCTGTAGAAGTATCCACTTATCGCTTTTTCCCTCTTTAAAGTGCTTGTTATTCTTACAGAATAAAAGGAGGGACTAATAGGATAAAATAGCTGCCCATTTATATACCTCGGCACCGCACAGAGCTAATGCCCTCCTGAACCAGACACCCTGAACGCTCAAAACAAAAATTCAAACGTGCATATTCAATTTATAGCCAATAAAATTACATTATTATTATTTTTTTTTAAATAGCTTTTAACACATATTTCACTTACCACAAATAATATGCATACATCCAAACAACACCAAAAATGTTATATGAACAGAAAACATATGGGCATAGAAAGTTATTCTATGATATGGGAAGGAGAATGAATGTAATGCACAAAACCTACCTACAACCCACTATTGTGTGGATGACATTGTGTAGGGATATTTGCTACACAATATGATCTATAATATATAAAACAAAAAGTTTAAACAAAAGGGAACTACTTGCACAAACCCAGCCACATTATGTAATTTGGACCTAAAAGTCATGTTGAACAAAAAATATTTCCTGCTACCATATGGCCACAAGTGACGCAGCCCAGGCATCTGACATAGCCATTGTTCACATGTTTTCTGTGATTGTCATAGCATATGTACTAATGGGTCCTTCAGAATCCCCCACTGTTTATGGCACAGTATTGGTGGATATCTCTAAAGCACTGGGGAAGAGAAGGATCTTTAGCCAGAACTTCTCAATTCTGATGAATTAGCGGCAGTCCTTATGCTATATGTTGTTTCCAAAGTATGAGAACCTAACTCCCATCAGGGGAGCAACCCTTTTCTTCCCAGTAAGTGCTAGTGCAATATTGGAGCCGTAGACAGCCCTGTAGTAAGCAGAGGCAATTGATTTGCCTATGATCAAAGCGTATGAAGGAAAGAACTTTGAGTTATTCAATTTTTGTAGATCAGGAAATCACCGCTGATGACCGTGGTAACCGCTATTATAGGTGATCCTGATGAAAGTGAGGTATGAAAAGCATGGTGATCGTATCCAAGGACAGAGAGCGCGCAAATAGTGTTTTTTCAACATTGGTGGAGGGTAGGTATACATTTTATTAGTAGGTGTATATATGTGTGTTTTATATTGATAATTGTCCTGATGAAAGTTCATATTTTTAAACTGAAATGTTAATGCTGCAATAAAAGTTAAGGTTTAATAACTAAAAGACTCATGAGTGCTGACCATATCTGGATTTTCTTTACATATTTATAGGTCTAGCCTCTCGCCGCTCCCCTGACCCGGAGGCGCCCTGGAGCTGCTAACCGCACAAATCAACCCTGCGCCGGATCGGCGGGGGTGATCCCGGTCCACCCTGGGGTGGCTATCCCAGACAAGCTGAGAAATGGAAAGTCACCCACAAACGGAGGCCCACCTAAAATGGTGGATCCGACAAGTGCCGACTACTCACTCGACAAACATGATATTCTCACACGACTTAACCTCCATTTCGAAACATTCTGGAGGAAGCTGGAGCGTAAGCTGAATCAAACCACCCTGCTCCCCCGAAGCGACCGCAACCCAGCGACCCACCTCAAACGGCCCGGTGGTTGAGGCATCACCCAGCACCGAAGACCATCCGAGCAGGGCACCAACGCAAACATGCCTGCCCAACCCGTTGATGCCGCACCACACAGCGTTCCGGCAGAGACTTACCCCAAGTACCCAGATCACTCGGGCAGAAGGGCCACAGATCACAGCGTCACCCGGAGAAAGAAAGAAGCAGGGTGCAGCCAATCGGCACCAACCACATCTGTGGGATCACCGCATCACACAGAGCCCCTACATGCCGACAACCAATGGAGCTCACAGGGCTACATGGACTCCCCAAGCCTCAACTCGCATCTACACCCTGGGCTAGCACACAGCAAGGGCATTGGCTGAAAGTGGCAGAACAACTCACCGCAGCTCTGTTATCCACGCTGCAAGTCCCCTAACACCAGAGGACACAGACCCGCAATTGCCGAACTTACCTAGCCGCTCCCTGTTATCGTTATTGGTATAATTTTGACTTTTCGTTTCTGCCTCTGTTACTATTATCTCGATAAGATATCTAACACCTGTCTTTCCTATGGAGCATATAGGAAGTCCCAGGACTTTATTTGCTTTAAAGCTGTTTCTTTTCGCACAACAACTTGTAAATATGTTTTAAACGCTAGCAGTACACTACACTAAATATGATCCTGCATGCAATATAAGTTCACTTTATTCATGTTGAATTCCTTGTTTTCTAGTGCGGGCATATTGTCTCTCATCACTCAAATATATGCCTGCACTGGTGAATAGAATGTTGCACCCATAATAGGAGTTAGTTTAATCTCTACCCACTCTCTTACTAGTGCATAAAGTGATCTCTGCTAAGTATATGCAAAGCTCTCAATTCGGGACTGCAATGTTAAGCTGGACATTTGGACATTATCCCTATGCCATAACATAAGTACCCTGTGAGGGTTAACCTGTTAACCACAAGCATTAGGATTGGCTTAGAGTTCAGCCAAGGCTCATCTTCTTGTCATTTTTGCAGCAGGCGATGGTACAGTCCAAGGGGTTAAACCCTTGGCTATAACAAAGGCAAAAGCAAATAGCCAGCCCCAGCAAACGTTAACCCTTGAGTACTCAACCATTTATAAATATGCAAGCCGCATCAAGTGCACTCACCACGTTTATATGCATTGTAGGCTCTACATGCCGGTTATTAGCTTCCGGGGCATAACAAGCCTGTCTGTAACAATTGGGCTAACTTACACTCTATGACCAAACCAATATTATCTCAAGTTAAAATGTTCTAGGCAGCGTGTATAGCCTGTATGATTCTTTTATGTTACTACGCTTGTAAGTTGACTCTTGAATTACTAATAAAAAAAAAAAAGAAAAGTGCAACACATCTTGATTGTCACCAATACTCTACTACTGTAATATCCTTTGGCATTACTGACACATGTACCTAACAATGCACTTTCAAAGATAAAGAATTTATTAAAAAAAAGATTAAATCTGTTTAGTTTGGAAAAATGGCGCCTGAGAGGAGATATGATAACATTATACAAATATATTCGGGGCCAGTACAAACCTTTATCTGGAAATCTATTCATAAACCGGACTTTACACAGGACACAAGGTCACACATTTAGGCTGGAAGAAAGGAGATTTCATCTAAGGCAAAGAAAAGGTTTTTTTTTTACAGTAAGAGCAATAAGGATATGGAATTCTCTGCCTGAAGAGGTGGTTTTGTTAGAGTCTATACAGATGTTTAAACTGCAATTGGATAAATACTTGCAAAAACATAACATACAGGGATATAATTTCTAATTAGTGGGGTAATAGCTGCTTGATCCAAGGAGACATTTGACTGCTATTTTGGGGTCAAGAAAGAATTTTTTCCTAGTTTGTTGCAAAATTGGAAGCACTTCAGACTGGGTTTTTTGCCTTCTTTTGGATCAACAGCAAAAACATATGTGAGGAAGGCTGAACTTGATGGACGCAAGTCTCTTTTCAGCTATGTAACTATGTAATATAAATATATATACCACCAAATATAAAAATATATATACCACCCAAGAGGTGCAAGAAAATCTATTTTAATTTTATATCGAGATTGTAGCCGTATTAGTCCAGTGATGTAGATGTAAAAAACAGATACAATTCATATCTTGTAATACCTTTTTATTGGACTAACAGAATTTTTTAATGTCAAGCTTTTGGGAGAAGCTCCCTTTCTCATTTCTGAGCAAGAAGACACATAGAATTCAAAGTTGAGTTGTGATACAGGGGTTAAAGTGACATAAGTGCAGATAAGACACAGGTTTGTTAGAAAACAGACACCATTTACGCAGAGGGTCATAAATATCTTTCTGATGAGCAGAGTGAGGGGGGGGGGAGAGGAAGAAGAAAAACAAACAAACAGGCAGACAGAGCAGAGCAGAGGATGGTACACTTTATACATACACACACACACACAGATATGTATATGCGAAAGTATAAACACATATTCATATACATAAACACATATACATACATGTGCATGAACTCATATACACAAATATAAATGCACAGTCATATATATAAGCATACATGCATAAGAGTATGGGATAGCATAGGTCTACACATAGTACTTTATATATTGATAGAATAAACATATTGGAATGCATTTTAAAGTGTTGATACAAATGACAGAACAGTAAGATAATGTGGGGCGTGTTCATGTAAAGTGTTGGTAGTGGGACAGGAAACCCCAATCAATATTTAGTCCTCTATTCTTGCTGTTAAACCATTTAATCATTCTGGCTTCAAAGGCTTTTCTTTCCTGGGTATTTTTAAAACTCCCTTTCAGTACTTTGATTTTTAGGTCCTTCAGTGAGTGGCCAGGCTGGGTAAAGTGGTGTCCCACAGGAGTGCAGTACGATCCTTCCTTGTGGTGTTTAATAGAGTGTCTGTGCATATTCATTCTGCCATTTAATGGCTGGGTGGTTTCCCCAATGTAGCATCCTAGGTGGCATTTGGTGTAGTGAGTCCAATAAAAAGGTATTACAAGATACGAGTTTTATCTGTTTTTTAATTTTATATAGATATATATACAAATACCGTGTGTCAGCCTACATAAAGCTACTGCACCTGGTTATATCAGGAACTGTCCAAAAGAGTTGTGTGTAATAGGGATGGAAAAGAGGAACAAAATAGTCTTTATGGGGGGAGAGGGGAGCGGGAAGAGGGGGAACAAAGCAAATTTCAGTAGGTAACGTTACAAAAGGGCACACCTGAACACACACATCAATGTAATAATGATGAAATAAGGTTTTAAATCCTGGAACTTCACCTTTAACATAACAAACCTCTCTATCCTGGAATTAATGAAAGTGTCAAACAATGTACCTTTCTAACCACACAATAGATATCTTCATATTATTACATAATTTGGCTCTACTTCCTTTTAACTGTTTACACCATCATTACTGTAATTCCATACCATTCGTTTTTAAGTGTCACCACTTGCTGCATATACCGAGATGAAGCCTTATGAGCTAGTTTAGCAGATTAGATAGATATATTTAAAAAAAAAAAAATGTTTAAAACCAAAAATGTGTAACTAACACGGCTCTGGTAAAACTCTAAAATCTGGCACGCAGGGTTAAACCAGTTACCAAGAATAAATTATAAATGCAGTTATAAAATCACTCAAAGAAAAATACACTCAATAAAATATGTTAAATAGAGTTGAGCGAACCCGGACTGTAAAGTTCGGCTTCGTACCGAACATTATGTTTTTTGGACCCCGGACCCGAACACGTACATATCACTGTATGTTTGGGTTGGAGTTCGGTGTTCGGTGATTTAATGGCGCGTTTTTCAAAGGCTGCAGGGCAGCCAATCAACAAGCATTTGACTCGTGTGCCCTTGGAAGCCATCACAGCCATGCCTACTAATGGCATGGCTGTGATTGGCCAGTGCAGCATGTGACCCACCCTCTATAAGCTGGAGTCACGTAGCGCCGCATGCACATAAGGTGTTATTAGTGTAGGGAGAGGATGCTGCCGCTGTGAGGGACAGCTTAGGAAAGAATTCTGCAAACTAGTACATTAGTGGGGTGCACTTCATATCTGAGAGTCAAATAGAAGCATCAAATACCGCGGTTATATCGGAGATTTAAAAAGTCAATTTTTTTTGGTGCTAAATAGTACATTAGTGGGGTGCACTTCATATCTGAGAGTCAAATAGAATCGTCAAATACTGCTGTCACATTGCAGTTTTAAAACATTCTAATTGTTGTAAACATTCTAATTTTTTTGCTGCTAAACTGCTAAATAGTAAATTTTGGGGGTACACTTAATATCTGAGAGTCAAATAGAAGCGTCAAATAGTGCGCTTACAGCGCAGTTGTAAACATTATAATTGTTTTGCTGCTAAACTGCTAAATAGTAAATTTTGGGCGTGCACTTCATATCTGAGAGTCAAATAGAAGCGTCAAATAGTGGGGGGTCGTCTTATACGCCGGGTGTATGGCCCTTCTAATGCTGCAGCCACCTGAGCGCTCTATAGAGAGCGCTCAGACGGCTGCCGCATTGCCTCTCTTACCTCCCCTTCCCTGTGCAGAGTGGGCGGCCGAGCTCCTCTTCGTCCTGTCAGCGCTCACTTCCTTTTAGTCCGGCCGGGAACAGGTAACTGAATCTCCTGTACCGTGCGGTACCCGGCCGGACTGACAAGACGAAGAGGAGCTCGGCCACCCACTCTGCACAGGGAAGGGGAGGTGAGAAGGAGGGAGTAAAAAGAATGGAGGGTGGGGATGGGAGTAAAAAAAAATTGAGGTGGGAGTAAAAAAATTGGGAGGTTAGTAAAAAAAAATGGAGGGGGGATTAAAAAAGAATGGAGGGGATTAAAAGAATGGAGGGGGAGTAAAACAAGAGTAAAAAATGGAGGGGGGATTAAAAAAGAATGGGGGGATTAAAAAAGAATGGAGGGGGGATTAAAAAGAATGGAGGGGGATTAAAAAAGAATGGAGGGAGGATTAAAAAGAATGGAGGGAGATTAAAAAAGAATGGCGGGGGAGATTAAAAAGAATGGAGAGGGATTAAAAAGAATGGAGGGGGGGAGTAAAAAGAATATATCTCAATTAGCCTCCTGTGTGCTAGACCAGCAGGCATGGATTATATGCCCAAACAGCCTGGCACATACCTGGGCTTTAAATGCTATTTCAGATTATCATTATTTAAAGGACCACTCTAGGCACCCAGACCACTTCAGCTTAACCCCTTAAGGACACATGACATGTGTGGCATGTCATGATTCCCTTTTTTTCCAGAAGTTCGGTCCTTAAGGGGTTAATGAAGTGGTCTGGGTGCCAGGTCCAGCTAGGATTAACCCATTTTTTTTTTTTATAAACATAGCAGTTTCAGAGAACTCCCCGCCCAGCGCTGGAAAAAAGGTACGTTTTTACCCCTTCCCTCTCCCCAGAGCCAGGCGGGATGGGGACCCTGAGGGTGGAGAATGTCTATCATAGAGATTGGACGTTATATACCCATATGAAAGACATGTAATTATTAATAAAAATATAAATAAATAATTGTAGTTATAAAAAATATGACAAATATGAAAAATAAGAAAATCAGAACTTAGCACGTAAAATGTAGTATCAAAGATAAAATGTATATGAGATCTCATATATAGAAATCTATGATCATAAAAACGTAAAAACCACAGAGAGTAAATAGATAGATAAAATAAGACATATATAGTGAACTATATGGGCTCTGCTATCAATGAAAGAACCCTAGATACTAGTAATAAATTCATAATCAAGATATTAAATATTAAAATTAAAAATGAGAAATTAAAAATTAATAATGAAATATTAATTAATTATTAAAAGGAGAAGTTCCATCTAAAAAATTTAAAAAGGTATTGGATTGAAAAAAGTCCTAAAAAATACTATAAAAATGCATTCAATTCAAAATCTATAGTTGAGGAACTAAAGTGTTGAGAGAGAATATCCATTTAGTTTCAGCCTGATCGAGGTTAATATCTATACTTCCTCCTCTCCAGTGTACATTCACTTTTTCTATTGCCATAAAAGTCAATCCTGCTGGGTCTGCACCATGTATCTCTTTAAAATGTTTTGATAGGTTGTGAGTTAATAGGCCTTTCTTAATATTTCGGATGTGCTCTGCAATTCTGATTTTTAAAGGTCTTTTAGTCCGTCCAACATAATGTTTTTGGCATGGACATGTGATAAGGTATATCACTCCTAGAGTGTCACAGTTCATGTCTGTCCTAATTTTATATTCTTTCAAATCATTAGATGAGATGAATCCAGTACTTGTTATTTCTGTTTTGGGATTATTCCTACATCCAATGACAAAAGTGATAGAGTGCTTTGGGAATGAAGGCTTTGTATCAAATATCTGAGACATTAGAAAAATCAATATGTATACAGAATGTTTTATTGCTATGTTAACAGGATATAATATTGACACAATGTTTAGACCGTCCTGAGCTATTAGCACTATAATAAATAATAACAATAGTTTTATCGAAATTAAATTTAAAAATAACGAATTAATGAAGCCTGACTAGAACTCCATTTGGTGTTGTACTCATTCATGCAAAGATTCTAAGTAAATCTTCTGTTATTCACTATTATCATTTTTTAATCAGCATTATCTTTATGGATTGTAATGTTTACTGTATGAATAGTTTGTAATTGTATTTGATGAATACAGACTTCCATTCATGTATATATATATATATATTTTTATGTGATGTGCCTGATATAGTTTAAGTCAATATAATGCACTGAAAAGCTATCGAACATATTGCAATGCATTTTTTAATTAACATAGGGAGGTGAATACAGATGTCTCTGAGGAAGTAGGGCTATCCCCTACGAAACGCGTCAGACAAGTTCAAAGCAAGTTCACAGAAAGTCCATACAGCGATAGATGAAAGAGGTTTTAGCACAACAGCCCGGCGATCAGCTTGGAGTGCAGGCGTCTGAACAGTACGATCTGACGAGCAGTGCAGTTCCCCCGAAGTGAGGCTCGAGGTGAAACGCACTGTGACACGCAAAACGGACTCACCGGCTACCAGCAGTCAGATACTGTATCGGGATTACTATCTATATCCATCCGTGCCGGCACTTAAGGTTTTTGTGCATATTTTACCTTCTATCATCTATTGCCTTGAATGTGAACATATTTTTAACTATATTTTTATATTTCCAATAAAATTGACTTTGTTATTCTTAGCTGTTTTTTGGCGATATAGTTTTTTTGCATTGCTTTTAGCAGCCAGTCTTATATACTGGTTTTTGCTTATTATTACATATCTTATACCATATTTTGCATGATGGCAGTCTATATATCCTGAGGGGTTTATGCCATTTGGTTATTTTATCTTTCAGCCCACTCAGTGAATGGAAGTATACTATTAGGCATCAATTATCTTTACCCAGGGATTCCTGTTTCCTGGGTTATAAGATAATCTTGCCACACATATTTTTTATATTTGAATATTTATATATATATATATATATATATATATATATATTTAAGTATTCTTGTGCTATTTTTGCATTATCTGTTCATTTGATGCTCATAAACTAGCTCCTCGGTTCCTATTTCTGCCATTTTAGTGGAACATTTTATATACATTGTCTTAATAGGTTTTTGGTGGATCCCTATTTTTATCCAGTTTAAGAGCTTTGTGCGCTAGGTCTTTTTCCCTCTATTTGCAAATCTTTTTGCATGAGAATTTATTTCACTTGTATTCTAATTGTTTTGCTGTTAATCTGCTAAATAGCACGTTTTGGGGCGTGCACTTCATATCTGAGAGTCAAATCGAAGCGTCTAATAGTGCGCTTACAGCGTAGTTGTGAACATTCTTATTGTTTTGGTGTTATTCTGCTAAATAGTACATTTTGGGGGTGCACTTCATATCTGAGAGTCAAATAGAAGCGTCAAATAGTGCGCGTACTGCTCAGTTGTAAACATTCTAATTGTTTTGCTGCTAATCTGCTAAATAGTACATTTTGGGGCCTGCTCTTCATATCTGAGAGTCAAATTAAAACGTAACTTAGATTCCAATTTACTACATCGGTCACTTGAAATATTGTTTCACACCTACAACACTTGTTACACAGATCTAAGTAATAGAAAACAGATTGATATTTTCTACACTAGAAACTACCAGATAACAAGCTGCTATATTTAAACCAGTTATCAGTAGCTAAGAGGTACTTCAACAATATTGTAATTCTGGGGCAATACCCTCACAAGTCAAACTGAGAGGTCAGTTTATAGGGAAAACTGTTGCCTGGATACAATTCTAAAACAATTTCCATGTGTCCTTTGCAGACTTTACATACTGGAAAAACACAGGTGCCAACTACTGTGGCTTTCTGCAATGTGCATACCAGCAAGGATGGCAGGGTTGAGGAGTGGGTGGAAGATGATGTGGAGGATGATGAGGTCCTAGACTCCACATGGAATCAAGGTAATGTGAGTGACGTGTGCAGTTTGGAGGAAGAGGCGCTGGTCGCACAGAGGCACCAGCACAGCATAAGAGGGAGCAGGGTGCAAAAGCGGAGTGGCCTTCCCCTAGCGCTCGTCGGCATGTATTAGCTAGAGAATTACCAGTTATCCAAGTAATAGATGTAGCGATCAAAGGATCCATAATAGAGTTGAGTGAACCCGAAGTTCGGGTTCGTACCAGATTTAACGATCCATTCGTAGTTTCACAGTCAGGTGGGCAGTTCGGTGACCGGGACCCAGACAGTGTCTGGGCTGCAGTCGGACGACCGGGACCCAGTATGCCTGATGTTGAAGCTAGGAGTCACAGTGTGGAATGGATTAGCAGGGTCTGGTGCAGGGTAACCGCATGCCCCCTGGTGTTGAGTACCAGGGTTTGTGCTGCCACATACCAGGACCCTGATGCAGCGTCAGTAAAAAGAGTACTGGATACCAGAAACCATCACCAGACTGAGCCGCAACTTGGAACAGGATGTGATTCACTGTAGCGGCTGTGTGCGCTTTCGGCGTTCTCACCCTGGTGCTGCTCGCCTGTCTGCGCTGCAGTGTAAGTTTGGCCTTCCCGCTCACTGCCTCATATGCGACGTGCCCACAAGGTGGAACTCCACCTTGCACATGCTAGAGAGACTGTTTGAGCAGCAGCAGGCGATAGTGGAGTTTCAGCTGCAGCACGCACGGGTCAGTGGCTCTGAACCAGACTTGCCCTCCAATTGATCAGAGTTAAAGGATTTCAAGTGGACTCATTACAATTACAGGGCCTCTAAAGAGTCCTGTATTGTTATTTGTCGTCACTACCTTCCCGCATCGGGAGTGGTCATTTGTCAGGGTCCCTGTACGGAATGGAACCCTGATTCCCCGTTACCCATGGTCACCATGGTAGGCGCAGTCAATGGCATCGAAAGTTGATATGGATTGACATACAAATGCGTCGTCGCCTTCTCACTGGGGAGCACATTTAAAAAATGCTCTAGCATGACGAGCTGGGTGATTGTCATACCTTGTGTCCCGCACCGTCCCGGTCCCGCCGTCCGTCCTCTCCTCCAGGGCGGTGCGGATCTCTGGCTGGCATCGCGCGTGCATCTGGGAGGGCGTCCGAGGACGTGCGCACAAGCACACGGTAGCCAACAGGGGTGACGTGATATTAGCTTTTAAAGTGATAGTAGCTTATTGCTACTATCTGTTTATATCCTCCCTCATTTCTGTCCCTGCCTATCAGAATACACCTTGCCCTATATTAACCTCCTTCTCACATCACTTCCTTGCTCTGTTGTGGTTTATTATAGCCCGAGAGTGTGTTCTAAGTAGTTGTATTTTCTTTGGTTTCTGACTTCGGCTTGTTATTTGGTCATTCTCTTTCTGGCTCCCTGAACTTGGCTCTGTCTATTCGCTTTCCCGTACCTCTATATCCCTGACCTTGGTGTGTTTGACTATTCTTATCTCTTATTCCTATGTTAAGTCCGGCCACTTTAAGGTCCAGTAATACATCTGCCTGTGTGTGCCTTTATTGTTCTCTGGTTTGCGTGTTGGGGAGTATTAACCTTGACAGTGATCTCCTCCGGGAACTTGGCTTGATGGGAGTTGAGCCAGTTCTGGGTGGCCTTTGTGATGCCACAGTGTATACCCAGATATATCAGAGCTGCTGCAGAAAGTGCGGGCCGTCTGTGCTCGCTTTTGGCGTTCTCACCCTGCTTCTGCTCGCCTGTCTGCGCTGCAGCCTAACTTCGGCCTTCCCGCTCACCGCCTCATGAGACTGTGCAAGTAGTAGCAGGCGAAAGTGGAGTTTCAGATGCAGCACGCACGGGTCAGTCGCTCTTTTTTTATATGTCCCAATATTTTGAGGGCTACCCCAATTAAAATATATACATATAAACAGTGTTGGCTACCTCCTCCTCCTCCACTGCCGCTTCCACCTACACCACCACAGTCACCGCCTCCTAAACCTATGGGTCACGTAGTATAAACTATGTACACAATAGCAGAGGCTTGTGAAGGCCTTTTCTCCATGCATCAGGCGTTAAGCTCAGTTTGACCAATGAAAGAGAATACCCTGCACTCCAACCCTCTCTCAAATGGATAATTCTGTTGATCCTCCTGACAGCCATGCTTTAGATTTTGATTGATGTTCTTCCAAAGCTAAAATCAAAGATTCCATCTAGTGCTATTTTATGGCTCAGCTGTATTTTAAATTTTTATGTTATTTTAAGTGATTTCCCTATACACATTTGTTTGCAGGGCACTTGTCCTACTCTTACCCCCATTTTACTTCCTTTTGCAGCCTTCTAGCACTTCTTTAGAGGCATTTTTGTGGCCAAAAGTTCAATGGGGTTCGGGGTCAAGTTTGGGGTCAAGTTCGAGCCCGAACCCGGACTTTTTTTCAAAGTTCGACCAAACCCGCCGGACCCGAACTTCCAGGTGTCCGCCCAACTCATGATAAACCTTTGGCAGGTCCTAATACGGCACACAACCTGCTTCAGATGCAATGCTGGCGTGTTCGGTTTGGGCACTGGCCGACTGGCCTCTTACACACTGGCACTGGGAGACCGTTGAGGAGGGCTTACCACCGCATGCTCTTTTGGGTTTATTTTATTGATGCACATCGTATTTTGGAAGGATTTACGAGGGGAATTTTAACAAGGTACAGTTTGAGACTGCACGCACATTCTGATACTGGAATATATTTCTCTCCTTCCAATGGTTTACTGTACTTTATTGTTTGCATATTTAATCAAGTGATTTTATATGATTTATTCCTGACACCTGGGTTAACTGTACGTGCCATATATTTTAGAGTTTTACCCATTTACCCATAGAGATTTGTAGAGTAGCAGATATAATATTTGTATTCTTATATTTTAGAGATAGTTTTTGAGCAGTGATGGAACCTTTATTTATATATTTAATATTTTTGGTGAATGGAAGATATGGGAGATGGACTGCCCAGGCGAGATAGGGGCAGGGACAACCTCAGAATTCAGAAAATCAACGGCTCCTTTTGTCTAAGGTCTTGGAGGATGTGTAGATACATGAGATGAGATGTATCACTTGATGGGTCCTTGATCTGCACAATGGCCTCGGGCTAATATGGCAGTATGTTAAGCTGCCTACAATGTTTTGGCCACGGGCAGCATCCAAAGGAACACAGTCCTTAAGATAACCAATCATCATGTTGCTAGGCATGTGCAATTTGTTTCATTCCAAATTAAAACAAATTCAGACAAATTCATTACAAACCAAAATGAACCATGAATGAATGAATAAAAACAAATTATTTTGGATCTATTCCTTTTCATAAGGGTAGCAAACTATGGAGTTATTTACTTAGCAACTAATATATTACTTTTCTTAATTTTGATCTTTCAGCTGTTTAGCAGAAAACTCCCTAATTTGTTATCCATACGTGGGATTGTCATTTTTAAGTATACCAAATGAGGGAGCTATCTACTAAAGAACTGAAACAGCAACATTAAGAAAAGACCTTTTCTTAACTTTGATCTATCAACAGTTTAGCAGATAACTCCCTAAATTGGTACTTTGTAACTTTTTGACTGCGCCCTTAATTTATTCCTCATAATTAGCGTCCAAAGTTTGGAAACTAACAACATTTTCTGACGAATTTAGTTTCATCCTGAAAATTCCAAAATAGTAATTTGGAAGAGACAAAATTTGCCTGGAAATATTGTTGATTTCCAAAATCCGGACACCGATTATATATTTGAAAATTAAGAAATAGAAATGAAACTATTTTTTCCCCTGTGCACATCTCTAAACAAATAGCTTACTTTATCTGAAGTAATTTCAGATTTAAAGAGCTCTCCTTTCTAAAGTTACCATCAAGTATAAGCAGAAGCTGTCTCTCCTCCCCCTCAACCATTTGCTCAGCAATGGCCAAACATCTTGGCACTAGAGGTGGATACTGTTCAATATTCTCATAAACCTCACTCTGTCACTGCAGTCTCCTATCAGATAGTTTTATTATTTATTTATTTATACAATTATAGTTTTTATTTGTTTGTTCTATCTTTACATGACACCATGAATTTTATAAATAATTTTAACCAGTTTAAGTATTTAACCAGGAATGATACATTCAGATTGCACTGGTTTCTAAGTACGTCCTGGGGATATTACCTTTTGCCAACATCCAGGGGATGTTATTATTACCTAGTTTCTACTTGTGGTGTAACTGGCATCAGTCCCTGGGGTTGCCCAAACCCATATTGAGTTTTTGCAAACAGATCCATACCCCCTTGTTCGGGACCCGAACAGAACTTGTGTGGTCACCCCCCGTTATTGACTAAGAACACCGAGCACCCCTGGCTGTTAACCGCAATTATGGAGTACTTGAGTGCTTTCCCTGGGTGGCCGCCGTTCGTATAATCGAATGCACGTGTGTCTCCCGAACACAGGCAGCGGTACTTGGTCATCGAGTGCATGGAACTAATTCCAGTTACACGTTCTCGCGAACCCCGGTCAAGATGGTACTGCTGGCTGTATACTTTCCCGACCAACTACACTAACCACATACGGGAGATATGATCTACCGACTGGGGGATCATTTGCTACCTAAGAGGCAGGGGGAGCATTCGTCGGTGTTCGTGCAGGAACTCCCAAACCAAGACCGGACACTGCCCTGATTTCTCTGGGACTCTTTTAGGGCATCACCTCGTGGCTGGCCGGTGAAATCTTCTCCTGAATAGCGATCCCTTTCCACTGTACCAATCTGATTCAGGCTATTCGAGGATATAAGAATTGTGGCGTTCCTGTAATGTTTTTTTTTTTTTAAATCTTTATTTTTTTGTTGCGCAGGTGGGTACAGAAAATGGAACAAGCGCCACATCAGCCTATATGAACATTTCAACGTGCTAAACAGTGGCAGTGCTATGTGCGCATTTTTACATTTTTAGGTACATGCACTAACTGGACAATAACATGTTGAACATAGATAGTGGATTACTGCATTGCTATAAATTACTGTCGTATATTCATAGTGAGGGTTACACATTTATTATTATATTATGATGACAAACGAGTATTGATAATCTAGTGCTCAGCGTCAGTACTTAGGAGAATCTCTATTGCTTGATAATCAGGCTGTCTTTACTGACGTGGGTGCCCTATGTGCTGGGTGAGTGGACTCGTCTAAATGTGTAGACATGAAATATATTGACAGGATTATGGGCTTGCTTCATGTTTAACTTTCTGTGCACCTTTATATTGGGCGTAAGCATGGTGTCACGTTCGCTACTTGAAGTGAGCGTCTGAGTCCCAATGTTTACTAGAGTAGCTTACTAAAGCGTACTCCCTGTCTGTTGCATTATGTAAATCACGTTAACCTATCATAAGACAGTATGCCTGGCTAAGCATGGTTGCAATCAGTGCTAGGGCTAATATTAACAAGCAAAAGTCTGTGTCCATGTGTGTGAGCATATTTACAGGAGTCCGCCACGTGTAGCAGGATTCAAGTGTCGCCTGTGCCGGCGTCACCACCGGAGCCGGCCAGCAGGCCGGCTGGGTCTTCTCATCCGCTTATCCAATTCCCAGTCTATGGGTATGTTGTGGAATGCTCTGCCTTAGATTTGTTTTGTGTGAGGCTCTGTGTTTCAGTGAAGAGTGGGGCTGTACCTCCCCTGTGTGCCTCATGGTGTTCCCTCATATTGATTTGCCGTTGGGAGGGGTTGTGATTGTTTGAGTCCCTAGATGTCAGTGCCCACCCGCGGTGCTCACCGCCCTGTGCCTCCTGCTGATTTTATCGGTCTTCTGCAGGATGACAGGCTTGTGTGGTCTCCTGCGGTGGTGTCGCAGGTTTGTCTGGGTGTTAGGGTGCCTTGGGCGGATTGTGGTTCCACGTTGGCTGGTCTGAGGTTTTGCTGGCGTCGTCGCATGTAGTCCTGGGTTCGGAGCGCCCGCTTGTCACGCTGCCAGTCTTGCCCACAACCTATCGAACATTAGATTCAGTTTCTCTTGTGTGGTCGCCAGTTGGGCCTCTAGTGTGCGTTTGTTTTGCCACGCCACCATCCTGGGTCGTGCTCCGTGGTGCTGCTCGATTGTCATCAGGGGTAATATTAGCGTGTCTTCTTGGACCGGGATATCCCCCCCGGTCCAAAGGGGGGGGGAATACCAATGTCCGCTGCGGTAATCAGCAACCAGCGCCGGAGGTCGTAGGTGGTCGTAGGCCGCAACAGGTCACAGGTAGGTTGTTCGGGGCTGTATTGTACTGCTTGGTATCATTTAATTTTCCGCTTTCCCCATGTTGTAGCCAGTGGGTTTGTGTCTTGGTTCCCATTGCTTGGCGGCTTTTAATCCCGGTTTTGGCCTGTGAGGCCCGTGAGCACATGCGATGTGCATCCGTTCAGTTAGCCTGTCAGGCCCCGCCCCCCCTTTTATTATGTTTTTGGATCTTTTATAATATTTTATGTATCTCATGTAACTGAGGGGCGTGGCTAGCAGATGATCGGAATGGCCGCATGCTGAACAAGCTCCTGGCATAACAGGCAAGAGATCAATTTTCTCAGAGGCAGAGAGTAACATGGGGAACCCCAAAAAGGCGCAGAACTCGCACACAGGCTCGGGAAAAACTCCAGCCGGGAAAATGGGCTCGCTTTCCAAGCTATTTAAAGATTATGCTGATTGCGCCCCAGACACCGCCAAATCCAATATGGCGCAGGTGGCACACGCAGCAGACTCTAATCCTCCAAGCCCAGTGTCATCAGACAGCTCCATGTGCCAGACAGAACCAGACCTCAAAGAGATCCTGCGCAGCCTACCCTCAAAAACAGACAACACAAGCTTCCAACACAAGCTGGCAAGCATCAGCACAGACATCAAGTAGGTAGGCCTCAGGGTCACAGATTTAGAGGAAGACAGGGGATCTATGCAGGCCCAATTACAGACCCTAACCTCCAAAATAGAAAATCAAGAAACATACCTCTCCCAGCTCCAGCGCTCCCTAGACAATGTAGATAACAGGGGCAGGAGGAATAACCTCAAGATAAAAGGTTTACCAGAAGCTGAAACTGAGGACCTCACAACTACCCTGAGAGAGTTATTTAATCTTATTCTGGGACGGGACGCAGGCACAGCTTTACTCCTAGATAGGGCTCATCGCTCACTACGTCTCAGAGACAACACAAAAGAGGCCTCACGGGACATACTATGCCGCTTACACTATTATGCGGTGAAAGAGGAGATAGTGAGAGCGCTGAGAAGCACTAGTTCTCCACTCATGCCCGGAGGGTGCTCAGTCCCATAACAGACCAAATCAGAACATGCAATCTCAAATACCGCTGGGGCTTCCCCTTTTCACTTACAGTCTCCTACAGGGGAACAACACGCATGATTTCAACACATCAAGACGTGCCAAATTTCATCCAATCCCTGGAATTCAATGAAGTACGCGTCGCTGACTGGTATGCCCCAGACACAGCTCAAATGTGGGGCCAAATGTAGCAGAGGCCACAAAGGCAAAAGTGGCGTACTCCTCTGAAAAAAAGGAGAACTGACACACCTGATCAATCAGGTCGTGCTGACAGACGTCAAATGAATGTGAACATGGACTGAGAACAGGACTCTCGGCATCTAGCAGAATGTCAATGCACCTTGAAGTCTCGGGTTCCTCGTAACCCATGAATACCCTCGATGCCTGCTACCACAAGCTGCACACAGGGCATAACAAAATGCAGAGACAATCTAGGGGAGAAATACCATGTAACGGATCACCTGGCACCCCGACTGGGTACCTCCATTGAAGAATGCTCCTAGCGCTTCCTGAGGACTCCAAGCACTGCAGCAAACACCACAACCACCGAACCGTAGGAGCATATGAATGCTCTCAAGCATATGAATGTTGTATACAGCCGAATAGGAAAAACCATGCGGCTAGGTTTACACTCCTAGCAGTCAAACTGGAACAGCATACAATAAATCCTCCCCCAATAATGAGACGACACTTCACTTTGAGGGTTAAGCAGGAACTGACTGTACTGGCACATACAGCCTCTTTTATTCCCAATCCACAAACTTAATACTGCCCACAGGGTTTTGAAATACAACCAATCAATCTGTACAATACACACAGACACTCCCACACAAAATCCTCCCCTCTGCCTGTGATATGATTACTGAACACAATGGGTAATCTAACTATCACAGACAGAGAAATACAGTTTCATAAAACACATCACAGGGACCCCAAAACATGCAATAACCCCATAAAAAGTATATCCTTGGAACCGGGGGATCTGGGTGAACCATATATCCAAAATTCACCCAGATCCGTTCAGTACTTTGGAAAATACAGTTTAATGCAGATTCTGCAGAACATATACAGGCTAAATGAAACACAGTCACTGTATAATGTGTCCCCTGCTGTATAGTCCAAAACCACTGCACGATGTCTCTGTGCACCAAATACCGGCGAGATGGCACCGTGTTGAAAAGTTCAAACAGTGTCTGTGAGTTAAAATGACCGCCATCCATTGTTCTCACCATGTGCTTCTGATACAGGAAATGGTGGCCACCCAGAAACTCCACAGTATGTCCCCAGATGGTTCTTAAAGGGCCAGCAGCAGCACAACACAAATCCATTATGCCCAAATCATGTCTTTAAAGGGCAATACATCCCAGGGGCCATAGTCACATGGCAGGAGGCTGGCAATCAGTCTTCTCCAATGCCCAGTGGCGAGGTCGGTTTCACCACATTTCTCCACTTTCCCAAAGAGACTAACAAGGTATCTGACCTCCTGTCAGTCAGTGCCTTGGTTAGTCCAGCAACCCACCCACAAAACAGAATCCGCAGTATAACCCACACACGAAAATTGGTTACTACACCTGGAGTAGTGGGTCACTTGTCCAGGTCCAGGAGCTCCACCTTGGATCTGGGGGGTACTAGCACTCTGGATCGATGGGTTGCTGGGTGGGCAGAGACCAGCGGTACTCTGCCCTGGTGCCAGCGCTACCACGGGAGTAGCCTGGTTGGAGCCCAGGTGAGGGAATGGCGTAGTAGAATCCTCCCGCTGGACCTGGTGTTGCTGCTGGAGGGGCAGACAGGCTGTCTCCCCTTTGGATATACAGCCCTGCTGCTGGGGGACAGGACCGACCATCCCTACCCCCTGTGGTTTGGGCACAGAGACCACGGTCCCATCTGCACCGGTGCGGGGCTTATCATCTCCCCTTGGTGGGCTAGGCTGCCACTGGGGAGGGGGAACGAGACTCTCCCCTCCCGGTAGAATTCTCTACCGCTGTGGAGCAGGACCGACTGTCCGTACTCCCGGTAGCTTGGGCGCAGAGACCACAGTCCCAACTGTGCTGGTGGGGGGCTTAGTGTCTCCCCATGGTGGGCTATGCTGCCGCTGGCGAGAGGGGGTAACAAACTCCTCTCCCTTATACACTTTCAACCGCTGGGGAGAAGAGGTAACAGGCTCCTCTCCCTGACTCTCTCTCTGCTGGTGGAGAGGGGGACTGACTGTCTCTCCTTTCAATATATTGCCCCGCTGCTGGGAAGCGAGACCGACTGTCTCTGCTCCCTGCAGGACACACTGCCGCTGGGGAGGAAGGACGGCACCTTTGGCTCCCTGTGACTCACTGGACTGCTGGGGAGAGGGACCAACTGTCTCCTCTCCTAAGGACACATTCTGCCGCTGGGGAGGAAGGACAACACCTTCGGCTCCCTGGAACTAACACTGCCGCTGGGGAGGAAAGACAGCACCTTCGGCTCCCTGGAACTCACACTGCCGCTGGGGAGGAAGGACGACACCTTCGGCTCCCTGGGACTCACACTGCCGCTGGGGAGGAAGGACAGCACCTTCAGCTCCCTGTGATACATACTGCCGCTGGAGATCTGGGCCGACCGCCCAGCATCCCTGTAGGGCCGGTAGAGAGACCGCCGTCCCATCTCCACCTGCCATCTGTGGGTCTTCCCAGGACCAGTCTGTGAGGTCCCTCAACATTTGCGAGTAAGGACCACCTGCTTCCGCACCTGGCAACTCTGGCTGCTGCTGTGGATCTGGGCCGGCTGCCCAGCATTCCGGTGGGCCCGGTGGAGAGACCTCGGTCCCATCTCCACCTGCCTGTTGTGGTTCCTCACAGGACCAGTCTATGAGGACCCCTACTTCGGGTTCCTGCGGCCGCCTTTAGGGGGAAACGGCTAGCCTCCTCGGATGCAGCCTCTACTCGGCTGCTGTAACACTCCTTCCGCTGAGCATACTCTCTCTCTTTCGCCAGCCGGAATTCTCGGGCCAGCCTTGTGTTTCGCTCGGCCGTAACCTGGTACCAGATCACCCGGCGTATCTCCATGGGTACATCATCCCCATACTGGGCCACTTGCTGCCTCACCTCGGCCATCCAATCATCGCCAGAGCCTTCCATACTTGTCTGGATACCTCTGCTCCCAGGGGCGCTGCACGTGTGCTAGCGTTGCCCTTAATTTGTAACTCCACGAACGGTGTCTCTGAGCTGCTTTACCTCGCACTAGGATGCCATCCCACCGCTTGCCACTAATGTAACGGATCACCTGGCACCCCGACTGGGTACCTCCGTTGAAGAATGCTCCTAGCGCTTCCTGAGGACTCCAAGCACTGCAGCAGACACCACAACCACCGAACCGTAGGAGCATATGAATGCTCTCAAGCATATGAATGTTGTATACAGCCGAATAGGAAAAACCATGCAAATAGGTTTACACTCCTAGCAGTCAAACTGGAACAGCATACAATAAATCTTCCCCCAATAATGAGACGACACTTCACTTTGAGGGTTAAGCAGGAACTGACTGTACTGGAACATACAGCCTCTTTTATTCCCAATCCACAAATTTAGTACTGCCCACAGGGTTTTACAAAACAACCAATCAATCTGTACAATACACACAGACACTCCCACACAAAATCCTCCCCTCTGCCTGTGATATGATTACTGAACACAATGGGCAATCTAATTATCACAGACAGAGAAATACAGTTTCATAAAACACATCACAGGGACCCCAAAACATGCAATAACCCCATAAAAAGGTATATATCATTGGAACCGGGGGATCTGGGTGAACCATATATCCAAAATTCACCCAGATCCATTCAGTACTTTGGAAAATACAGTTTAATGCAGATTCTGCAGAACATATACAGGCTAAATGAAAAACAATCACTGTATAATGTGTCCCCTGCTGTATAGTCCAAAACCACTGCACGATGTCTCTGTGCACCAAATACTGGCGAGATGGCACCGTGTTGAAAAGTCCAAACAGTGTCTGTGAGTTAAAATGGCCGCCATCCATTGTTCTCACCATGTGCTTCTGATACAGGAAATGGTGGCCACCCAGTAACTCCACAGTATGTCCCCAGATGGTTCTTAAAGGGCCAGCAGCAGCACAACACAAATCCATTATGCCCAAATCATGTCTTTAAAGGGCAATACATCCCAGGGGCCATAGTCACATGGCAGGAGGCTGGCAATCAGTCTTCTCCAATGCCCAGTGGCGAGGTCGGTTTCGCCACACACCACAAGCAAATACACGTCTCATAACCCAGAGTTCACACATGAGTCCCTAGACCCACACACCGTCACACACAACACCGGGAAGGGGACAGACAAAGGGGGAAAAGGAGAGACAGAGGAAGACCCCTCAAAAAAATCTTTTCGGGGGAAAGACCTTTTAAAGCGGCACTATCATGCTGAACTTACCTTTCCTCAATCTCTTCCTCTTCTCCCCCTCTCTCAGGCAGGGCCGGACTGGGGATACAAAGCAGCCCTGGAAAAAAAATTTGTGCCAGCCCCATAAGTCACTGCGCCATATATAAAAACCAACGGTTAATGGTACTATCAAATGGTTGTTTGGATCTTTAACATTGGTGTTGTCACTATTGTATTCACATAGAGGTGGATAGTACCATTAACCGTTGGTTTTTATGATAGGATTTAGGGGTTTGTTTTGTATATGTGGCCTTTTCTTCCCCTCTCTCTAGATTCTAGTATATACACAGGTTACAGCTTTAATTCCTTCCTTGGTGGAGGATAGATGTAGAGACCGGAATATCCAAGCTAGATACGCATGCGTCCGGTATCACTATGACTACGGACGACGCAGCCATTCAGGAAGTAACTGAGGAGATCGTTGTTAGACGCAATGGCGTCCCGATCTCCATGGCAACGTAACGAACGTGGTGATGTCACGTATATCACGTGACGGCGTGAGTAGGAAGTGGGGAAATGCCGGGAATTGATAGCGTTTGAGCGGACGCTCGAGAGGAGGGGAGGTTCTCCATCAGCACACCTGGATTGTGAGTTTTAATTGGATTTATGTCCCTATTTAAGCTGTGTTGTTTTTCATTTATGCTTTGTATGCTGTCCTGATGAAAGCTCCCAAGAGGAGCTGAAACGTTGACCTGTGGAGTAAAGTATTTTTTTTGGCTTATTTACAAATCCTGGGAGTGCTGATTTTTCTTTTGCTTGGTATATATATATATTGCTTTTTCTAATATAAAATATTGGTCCTTTCAGGGTAAAACGTTTAATTATACAGTAAGCATACGCACATGCAGACACAGGCAATTTCACTGACATTTCAGTGGCACACACAAGCTCATTGATACACAGCCTCATAGACAAACAATCTTACTGATATACATCAGCTCATTGACATAAAAACACAAGCTCACTCACTAGCAGACGCACACACAGCTTAATGTGGTGGTACTGGTGTCTATAGCATGTCCCTACAGGCTTTTCAACGTAAACACTGACTTTTCAGACAAAAGTGTTTACATTGCTTCAAAGTGACACTGCTAGTGACAATCACTCAGACGGTCACTAGAGGTGCTTCCTGTGTTAGTGCCCTCCCGCCCTCGCGCGCTGCTGAATGAGACCGGCGCCGGAATATGACATCATATTCCGGCGCCGGTCTCATTCAGCTGCGTGCTGGGGAGCAGAGCCAGCGCAGCTCCCTCAGCGGCCGCCAGGACAAGTCCGCCAGCGGCCGCCAAAAGACCTCCCCAGCGGCCAGGGGAGGGCTGGCAGCCTTAGGCCTGGGGGCAAAACCAGTCAAGTAGACTGGTGCACCTGCCCAGGATCAGAGCCGGTGCAAGGATTTTTGCCGCCCTAGACAAAATAAAAATTTGCTGCCCCCACATGTCACATCACAATGCCCCACCCATATGATCTGCCATATGAACTAACGCCAGTGCTGCACACAGTGTGTGTTTACATTAAAAAGCCTGCAGGGACCAGCTATAGACACCAGAACCACTTCATTAAGCTATAGTGTCCCTTTAATGTGAGGTAAATTATAGATTAGTGTCACTAATAATATACTAGATTGCCTACTTACAAGCAGATGAGGATGATGATGGGCTGCAGTTTGGCTCCACTGGTCTGGTGTAGAACAGGATCTCTGGAGGCTGTTTGCAACTGTGGTCACAAAATTCAATGTTCTGGGAGAATTGGAAGCAGCTCAATTTTTTGGGGGCCCCTTACACAGCTCAAGGTCTGGGCCCCAGGGCCTGACGGTGAGTATGCCCATAAGGCCCACTCATAAGTTCCACCCACCCATGAGTTCGCTCACAGGGAGTGGAGTGTGTAGGGGATGTGTTATGTGTTATTGTAGAGGATCTAATATGTGTGCTTATGGTATGTAGTGTTTGGGGTTACCAGTTTGTGCAGGTGATGCAGTGTGTTTGTGTGTAGTGGAAGCAGTGTGTATTTGTGTATAAGGGATGTATTATGTGTTTCTGGTTGTGTGTAAGGGATGCATTGTGTGAATCTGTGTTTGTATGCATAAGGGATGCAAGGTGTGTGTCTGTATGTGTGTGCATGAGATGCATTGTGTTTCTGTGTGTATGTAAGAAAAGAAGTGTGTGTGTTTGCATGCGTGTGTACGGGTTTGCATTGTCTGTTTCTGTGTATGTGTGCAAAGGATGCATTGTCTTTGTGTGTAAGGGTTGCATTGTGTGTGTGTGTGTGTAATGGATGCATTGTGTGTTTCTCTGTGTGTAAGGGAAGCATGTTGTGTTTCTGTGTATGTATAGGGATGCATTGTGTGTGTGTGTGTGTGCGCGTAGTGTGAAAAAGCTCCCTGTCTTGGCCCCTGTCCTATAGGCTGCCTTCTTCCCCCTCCCCCTCTTCTTATTCCCTCCTCCCTCTTCTTATTTCCCTCCCTCCCTCTTCTTATTCCCCCATCACTTATTCCCCTCCCTCTTCTTATTCCCCTCCCTCCCTCTTCTTATTCCCCTCCCCTCCCCTCATCATATTTCACCTCCCTCTTTTTATTCCCTCCCTCCTCTTCTTATCCCACCCTCCCCCTCTTCTTGTTCCCCGCCCTCCACTCTTCTTATTCCCCCTCATCTTGTTCCCCCTCCCCTCTTCTTATCCCTCCCTCCCTCTTTTTTGTCCCTCCCTCCCCTCTTTTTATTCCCCCACTCCCCTCATCTTATTCCCCCCCTCCCTCTTTTTGTTCCCCCTCCCCTCATCCCTCCCTCCCCCTCTTTTTATTCCCCCTCCCTCTTCTTATCCCTCCCTCCCTCTTTTTTATTCCCCCCTCCCCCTCATCTTATTCCCCCCTCCCCTCTTTTTATTCCCCCCTCCCTCATCCCTCCCCTCCCCTCTTCTTGTTCCCCCCTCCCCTCTTCTTATTCCCCCTCCCCTCTTTTTTAGTCCCCCCTCTCTTCTTGTCCTCCCTCCCCTCTTTTTATTCCCCCCCTCTTCTTATTTCCCCCCTCCCTCTTTTTTATTCCCCTCCCTCCCTCTTCTTATTTCCCCCCCCTTTTTGTTCCCCCCCCTCCCCTATTCTTACCCCCTCCCCTGTAGCGTGGCCGAGCTGCACTCCGGTCCGCGGTGGCCGGCCGGAGTGATAGGAAGGTGCACACTGAGTGTGCACTTCCTGTCAGTCCGGCCGGTTACAGGAAACAGAAACTCCTGTTCCGCGCGGGGTTTCTGTTTCCTGTGACCGGCCGGACTGACAGGAAGTGCACACTCAGTGTGCACCTTCCTATCACTCTGGCCGGCCGGCCGGCCACCGCGGACCGGAGTGCAGCTCGGCCACGCTACAGGGGAGAAGCTGCAGCCGCCTGAGGCTCTTAACAGAGCGCTCGGGCGGCTGCAGTATTTAAAGGGCCGGCCCCAGGTGCCGACGGCCCACCGGGAAATTTCCCGGTATCCTGGTGGGCCAGTCCGGCCCTGCTCTCAGGATCTGTTCTTCTTTTCTTCCTGTCTTCTTTAGTTTTCTTTAAAATCATAAGACAAAGTAGGGACTCTTAAAAAAAAATATTCCATCAAATACACCACACCTTCTGCAGCACAACAACACGGGAGAGTAACTATAAATGAATAACACATTGGCACTACACACCAGCAAAGCTTAGGTCTCAGTTCGCACATACACCCACAGAGTGCTGGAGATGTAACCCAATGGCACCTCGGCTCATATCTGGTGGTTATGCCCAGAGATCCAAAAGTACTGGTCTACGATATCCAATACCATCCAAGCTATAGTGGAGATCAAGATCCCTCTCACACCAGACATCTATATATTTCTACTACCGCCACCAGAAGCAAAACAGAACATTACCAGAGTACTCTTCCATCTTGTCACAGCTGCAAACCAGCTGATACCGGTGAAAGGGTTAAAAATTAAGTATGTGACTACTGTAAATGGACAAGACTATATTATTAGAAATAACAATTGTTAAATGTCAGCTTAAAAGTAAAACCTGTTACAGACCATCAAAGAAATAACCTTTTGACCTCGCTACCAGAAATACATGTTGTTGGTTGCTGAATAAGCAATATCGTGTTTAGCTGATGTAATCTTGTCATGTTACTTTTGCTGTAACTTCTGTCTATAAATATGTTTGCCTGAGCCTTAATACATTGGTAGTAGCCCAATTTACGTTGTCTGTGTATCACTGAAAGGCTCTCCCCGGACGTTCGGTCCAAAAGTGAGGTGCATGGAACGCTTTGCCCAGCAGTTTATTATGACCCCAACAACCGGCATTATGGAAACAGCCTGTATGTACGTAGTGGTCATTGGATGGGATGACCTTTTAACAAACCATAGCTTCCCCCCAAATAAAGACAGACACCGAAGCTTGGAAGTAACAGGCCACAGCATTTATTAAAACACAAATACTGCACGACTCCTTCAATGTATAACTTTACATAATATTCTCATAAATAAATAAATAACATGTAAATACCTGCATAATGTCATACAGTACTTGTCCAACAAGTCCTTGCCAATCTCATTCCGTCTTCCCAAAGGCTCTCACCTTCCCCCTCAGCATAATAAACTCCTCTTGCCTTTTTGGCACCCCACCAACAGGCTTTTAGCTCGGTGGGGCCCGACCATAATGATCCCCACCAGCTGGCTTTAGCTCGGTGGGGACACGTCCAACTTGGTACCCCTTAAGGTTCACCAAAGAGACAGGGGAGGATGAGACCCGGCCATTACCCCCCACCTTCATCTAACCTGAAATAAAACACCACCCCTTATTTGGCAGGGACACACCCCCCGCCACCACCCCCCTGCTGATTTAAGCCTAAAATCGGCTGGGGGCCCCAAACAAACCAAACCATGGCCTGTTTCACCACCTCTTGAATGGCCAGATTAAAATGGTCGAGCCCGACCTCCGTCAGATGAACCCCATCTGGCCGAAACAAATCTGCCGCCTCCCTCTCAAAAAACGACGAATGGGTATTTCCCCCAACCCCTACCATGAACTATAAAACCCGACGGTTAGAGGACCACTCTAGGCACCCAGACCACTTCAGCTTAATGAAGTGGTCTGGGTGCCAGGTCCAGCTAGGGTTAACCCAGAGAAGTTGAGCCTGCGCTCCAGAACAGGAGGCTGCCGAGACAGGTAAGGAAAGGGGGAGGATAGACACAGGGACGGGAGGGGGGGACCGGGACCCAGCCAGGCCGGAAGCAAGGACATACACCCCAGGGGGAGAAAAAGAGAAAACAGGCCTGCAAGGAGGGGGGGACAATCAAGAAAGAAGGGGGGGCAATAATGAAGAACCCCAGGAAGGGGGAGGGACCCACACCGCCCACGGATCCTGCCCGGCCTAAAGAAGAGGGGAAGGGTTGGGACAACTAGACCCCCAGGAGCCCATGAGGGGGTTCCAGAATCCCCTCTCCACCCGGCGGCAGTGGCCGAGAGCCACTCCGCGCGCCCCGCAAGGGCCCACTTACCACTGCCGGGTGAGAGGGGAGGACCCTGGACGGCAGCCCAAGCACCGCCCAGGCTGATTAACATCCAGGGGGGGCACAGTCCACACCAGATGCCGCCGCCCCTGTTGTCCCCTGTTGTTGGACAACAGGGGCGGCGGAAGAATCGGGAGACGGAGCGGGCCGTTGAAGCCTTGGGCCAGGGCTGCGGCTCCTGTACCGGGCCCGAGGAGGAGTGCTGGGGCTCAGCAGAGCCAGAGGGCAGGAGCCCATGGAGGGTGCCAGGGATGGAGACACAGGGGGAGCCAGAAGCTGGGGGGGGGGGAACCACACTGCCAGGCTGCTGGGGGAGGAGGAGGACCACATCGCCAGGCTGCCGGGGAAGGAGGAGGACCACACCGCCAGGCTGCTGGGGAAGGAGGAGGACCACACCGCCAGGCTGCTGGGGAAGGAGGAGGACCACATCGCCAGGCTGCCGGGGAAGGAGGAGGACCACACCGCCAGGCTGCTGGGGAAGGAGGAGGACCACACCGCCAGGCTGCTGGGGAAGGAGGAGGACCACATCGCCAGGCTGCCGGGGAAGGAGGAGGACCACACCGCCAGGCTGCTGGGGAAGGAGGAGGACCACACCGCCAGGCTGCTGGGGAAGGAGGAGGACCACATCGCCAGGCTGCCGGGGAAGGAGGAGGACCACACCGCCAGGCTGCTGGGGAAGGAGGAGGACCACACCGCCAGGCTGCTGGGGAAGGAGGAGGACCACACCGCCAGGCTGCTGGGGAAGGAGGAGGACCACACGGCCAGGCTGCTGGTGAAGGAGGAGGCCATTGTCTGCAGCAGCACCAGCCCTGAGGCACACATGATGGCTGAAACATCCAGATCCAGCATCCAGGACCCACAGGCCGAAAATCCATCAGGCCCAGCAACAGGAGGAGCAGAGAAACTTGTTGCTGGCCCGGCTCCTAAGTGGCACTGAGGTCAGTCCCAATTGCCACCACCCACTTCCTCTCATACCACACTCCCCCAACATAAACACAGCCCATCCTGTTTCATCCATTCCCACACTCATACATGTGCCCTTGTCTGCTAAGCTGCGCACGATCCCTGGGGCCTAAACGCACCGTCTGTACATGACTGGAAACAGAGAATAGAAACAATTAGGGACTTGGAGGAAATTTGCTCCTCATTAATGAACACCTTCCACTACTATACAAGTGCCTGGGACCCATGGTGCAGATACCTCAGTAACCCCTCATTTTAGTAACCCCTTAAGAGATACTCAAAGACAGGCACCATCTAAAAGACACAGGGGCAAGATGGAATGGAACAGACAAGATAACTCGCTTCATATGGTACGAAACAAGTGGGGAAACACACCAGCGATAAAGATATACACATTTTATTGTATTGTATTGTCTTATACTGCAATGTAATGTAGGGTATTGTACTGGTGATGGAAACCTGCGATAGTATCGACCACATCGGCCCAAATGACTCCGCATCTGTATCTCACACTATCACCCACCAACCCCACCCTCCCTCTCCCATGAATAACTAAGACACCTGATGCCTAGAAATAACTAGGAACAAGCAGTGTGCGCTGTGTGGGGTGAATCCTCCCAAACGCTGCTGACAGCCCCAACAGAAACAACCAACCATTATTACCATCACCACAAGACTGAAACTCCACCATCTAGAACACAAATGTGGAAATATAAATAAATAAAAATAGTAAATGCACAACTTACAAAATGTACATGTATTACAAGGCAATTGTATTAAAGGTTGTCTAATTTCAAGCTCGATTCTCGTTATAATGTGCATAGGCATGTAGTGATTAGATACTGCAGAAGCTGCACCTATATGAAAGTGTGTCCCGAGAAAGAAGAATGGTTAAACCCTAACCTATCTAACAGAATCCTAACGTAGAGGATAAGTTTAGGTATGGCAAGAGGGTCAACGTGCAAAAATAGCAATGGAAAATAAAGGTATTTGCCTAAAATGGACTAGATAAGATCATATATAATGATTTTTATTGAACACCACTTAGAACTGGATGGATAAAATGGGACCAGTTCGAGTAGTT
>OW240914.1:35710431-35724154 GCA_933207985.1 Pelobates cultripes
TGTTTTTGCAAATAAAATGAATCTAAAAATTAAAAGTAGTTATTCTGTAAAATCAAATGTATTCCTTCAATTAAAAAAAACAATTTGTTGTGGTGAGATAATATATTCCAAATGAAGAGTGTTATGCACCGATTTGCAGCCTTCTTCGTGGGGTATAATGACTGCATGTCACAAGTGACTAAAATATAATTAGGATCTCAAGTGATATCTTTTAGGGCACGAATCAGAATCATACATGCCTTTAGATAAAATTTGCTAATTTTTTTTTTTTTTACCGAGGGTTGCAGTAACATATCTAAATACTCATCTAGCCTGCCCAATTTTCTAAATACTTTCATTAGTCCCTGGCTTTATCTTATAGTTAGGATAGCCTTATGCCTATCCCACGCAGCGTTAAACTCATTTACTGTGTGAAAAACTACCACAACGAGAGGACATAGTCTTAAATTAGAGGGGCAAAAGTTTAAAAATATCAGGAAGTATTACTTTACTGAGAGTGTAGTGAATGCATGGAATAGCCAAAGTGGTAGGAATTGTCTCATTTATTGTTAAATCTCCCCCTCTGATAATATTGTAAAGCGCTACGGAATATGATGGCGCTATATAAATACCAATAATAATAATTATATATTTAAAAGGAGTAAAACTACCACAACAAGCGGACATAGTCTTAAATTAGAGGGGCAAAGGTTTAAAAATAATATCAGGAAGTATTACTTTACAGAGAGAGTAGTGGATGCATGGAATAGTCTTCCAGCTGAAATGGTAGAGGTTAACACAGTAAAGGAGTTTAAGCACGGGTGGGATAGGCATAAGGCTATCCTAACTATAAGATAAGGCCAGGGACTAATGACAGTATTTAGAAAATTGGGCAGACTAGATGGGCCGAATGGTTCTTATCTGCCGTCACATTCTATGTTTCTATGTTACTCTGATAGGTTGCTAGATACTGAGCCAATGCCAGAGACAATAGGTCATCCTGGAGCTTTGTTTTCATTTTTGGAGGATTTTAGGGATAAAATATATTACAAGTATCATACAGGAGCAGTGGCGTACATACCAGGGTCGCAGGGGTCGCGGTTGCGACCGGGCCCGGCCCACCAGGGGGCCCGGCCGCCCCTGCGACCCGGTATGTAGCCACTGAGCCAGCCTCTTCTCCTGGGGGGCCCAGGAGCCGACCACCCCAGGGCCCCCCGAGGCTGGCCCTGCTGACCCCAGCTGGCGGGTGACCGGTCGGGCAGGCGGGTGCGCGAGGGAGCACTCAGTGCTTCCTCTTCAGCTCCCTCGCGCGCCGCACTGATACCGGAGCCGGAAGATGACGTCATCTTCCGGCTCCGGCATCCCTACGCGGCGCGCAAGGGAGCTGAAGAGGAAGCACTGAGTGCTCCCTCGCGCGCCCGCCTGCCCGACCGGCCACCCGCCAGCTGGGGTCAGCAGAACCACTGGACACCAGGGAATCCCCCCAGCACTCCAAAAGGTAAGGAGGCTGGGAGGATTACATTAAAAAAAAAAAAACATGTGTGAGTGTGTGTGTTAGAGTGTGTGTAACGGACCGTTTTGCACAAAAGGGAAAAAAACCGCTTAGACGATAATCCCCTTTCAGAGACAGGCACAGCTACTGTAGAATCACCAAAACTCATGAACTGAATACAAGTCAATGCTCCAAACTCCCGAACGGCATACAAGGGAATGCTCCAAACACTCGAACTGCATACAAGGGAATGGTCCAAACACTCGAACTGCATACAAGTGAATGCTCCAAACTCCCGAACGGCATACAAGGGAATAAGGTAGCACTCCAAATACACGAACAGGAACCATCTGAATTGCTGCTACCAGGCGAACAGGAAAAGCTCCCAAGCGGCTTACACTCCTGGCAATCAGTCCTTAGCAGCATACAGTAAATCCCCCCAAGAACGAGACAAAGCTCCGTGTTGAGGGTCAAGCAGTGGTCTGTTTAATGAGGGCTACCTGCCCGGCTTTTATGCAGGTCTCCCACCTGGTGGACACTCCCCTAGGGGACCAAATGGGAGACTGTGACAAGGGACAGACAAGTATACAAATAGGACACACAGTCACAGTATATTCCCACAATGCATCCTGGCTTCCTCCCCTCTGCCCTGGGAGATAATTGGGAAGTAATTCAATTATCTCCCAAGACAAAGGCAAAACTCCATTACACACGTGGGAACACAAAACCAGCATTATACTTTAAAATGCACAAAGTAACATTTACTACATAAAACACAGACATGTAACATATCCCCAGATAGCTCAGGTCTGAGTGCACATTATTAGGTGAATGGCACTCAGACTACACGAATACAGTTCAATCGCCATGGAGCCAAAGTCTTTACAGTCAGTTTCATACGAATAGGCTCCATGGGATTCCTATCTGGGGTATAAGACATTCACACAAAAATACCGAACACCGGGTCATTCGTGTGCTTTCACCGAACAAGAAGGGAGGTCGGCGGCTTCAGCGGTATTCGCGCAAAACTGTGTCCGATTTTAGTTCCATGAAAATAGAGGCGAACACCGCTGTTCATTCGTATGGTTTAAAATGGCCGCGACCTCGTGTTCGGGATACGAACGGCGGCCACCCAGCGTTCATCAATTAAGCTGCGGTTAACCGCAGCTTCAGGGAGGTTAATTGCCGGCACACTCCAGCTCCCAGGTGGTCCAGTCATTCGTACGGTTGTTCGGTAGATTGAAACTACCGAACAACCGGCAGAAAAGCATGAATACAGCTTTTCTGCATGGAAAAATAAAGTCTTTTAAAAGGGGGCCATAGTCCAAAGGCAGCAGGCGAGCAACCAGGCTTCTCCAATGCAATGTGGCGAGATTGGTCTCGTCACAGTGTGTGTGTGTGTGTTAGAGTCTGTGTTAGAGTGTGTGTGTGTTAGTGTTAGAGTGTGTGTGTGTTAGAGTGTGTGTGTGTGTGTGTTAGAGTGTGTTTGTGTTAGAGTGTTAGTGTTAGAGTGTTAGTGTTAGAGTGTGTGTGAGTGTTAGAGTGTGTGTGTGTGTGTTAGAGTGTGTGTGTGTGAGTGTGTGTGTGTGTGTGAGTGTTAGAGTGTGTGTGTGTTAGAGTGTGTGTGTGTGAGTGTTAGAGTGTGTGTGTGTGTGTGTGTTAGAGTGTGTGTGTGAGTGTTAGAGTGTGTGTTAGATTGAGTGTGAGTGTTAGATTGAGTGTGAGTGTTAGATTGAGTGTTAGAGTGAGTGTTAGAGTGAGTGTTAGTGTGTGTGTGTCTGGTAGTGAGTGTTAGTGTGAGTGTTAGTGTGTGTGTCTGCTAGTGAGTGTCAGTGAGTGTTACTGTGTGTGTCTTACTGAGTGTGTGTGTTAGTGAGTCTGTTTGATGTCTGTTAGTGAGTGTGTGTTTGTCAATGAGAGTGTATGTTTTGTAAGTGAGTGTGTATGTATGTCTGTTGCTGAGTGTGTCTCTGTCAGTAAATGTGTGTGTCTGTTAGCTAGTGTGTATGCGTCTGTAAGTGAGAGTGTGTGTGTCTTCAGCACTTACCTTTCTCCAGCGCCGGACTCCCTTGGCGCTGGGGATCCCTCAGCCTCTCAGCTCCGAATGCGACCGCGCACGCATTCAAACCGCCCATAGGAAAGCATTACTCAATGCTTTCCTATGGACGTTCAGTGTGCTCCTGTAGCATCCAGTGAGACAGCCACTAGAGGCTGGATTAACCCTCAGTGAAACATAGCAGTTTCTCTGAAACTGCTATGTTTTCAGCTGCAGGGTTAAAACTAGAGGGACCTGACACCCAGACAACTTCATTGAGCTGATGTGATCTGGGTGTCTGTAGTGGTCCTTTAAGTGTGTGTGCATCTGCATGCACTGGCGTACATACCGCGGTCGCAGGGCTCACAGCCCTGTAACCCCTGCGACCAGGTGTCCACCGCCATGTGTTGCGGCCCGGCCCGCGCGCACGGGGGGGCCCACGGATCAGTTTTCGCACCGGGGCCCCATGGGTCATGTGTACGCCACTGTACAGGAGGTAAGCCACATTAATTACACATTATAATTACATTATTTGTTGTTGGGAATATTTTATTGCTTTTTCTTTATCTAGATAAGGTACTAATCATTGTTGGATTGAGCTAGTTGGATCTTCATTTAGTTTTTCATAAATGTTATTGTCATAAATATATGGAATATTGAATATCCTAGTGAACTACATATGTACTGAGGGCACTTTAATGTTTTGGCGCAGTGTAACCTTGTCTATTCTATTATGTTGCATACAAGCAGGCCCGGACTGTCCATCGGGCACACCAGGCAAATGCCCGGGGGGCCGTGGTGGCCATGGGTCGAGGCCGGCAGGGGAGATCATAGATCCGAACGCCGGCCCTGCAGTAGTCCACAGCGGGCCGGTGGGAAGATCAAAGATCTCCCTCACCGGCCCACATGCAGTATATTGCGGCCAGCGGGGAGAGAGTGAGGGAGACAGCCAGGAGAGGAACCCGGAGGACCTCTAACTTACAGCTCCGCTGGGTTCCTCTCGCGAGATTTGGAGCGTTGCCATGGCTAGAGTTCACTCACCACTAGGACCACCAGGGATGGCAGCAGCAGCAGGATCCCCCCTCCCAGGCGTAAGGTAAGAAGGGAGGGGGGATAGAATCACTCAAGTCACAGCAGCCTCACTTACTCACATACACCCTGCACCCCTGACACTCACAGCACCCTCACTCACACACACGGCACCCCTGACACTCACAGCACCCTCAATCACACACACACACTGCACACCTGACACTCACAGCACCCTCACTCACACACACTGCACCCCTGACACTCACAGCTTCCTCACACGCACACACTGCACCCTCACACACAGCTTCCTCACACGCACATAGAACCCTCACGCAAACACAGCACCCACTCACACACAGCACACACACTGCACCCATCACACACACAGCACCCTTACCCACATAACCCACATTGCACCCTCACGCAAACACAGCACCCAACACTCACACACAACACATACACACTACACCCCTCACACACACACTTCACCCCTCTCACACGCACACTACACCCCTTACACACACACACACACAGCACCCTCACACAAACACTGCACAATATGCTTTCCTAGCATTTTTGTCTCCTAGTATCCCATTTATGGAGACAGCAGAGACAAATTTCAAGCAAACACAGTGCAAGCATGTTATTAAATTTGCTTGCGCTGTGCAGAACAAATACAGGGTCTTTTTCTCATGCTAGAGCTCTGTGCATGGTCTACCCTGGAAGAGCATTGAACCAACATGCTCACTTTGTGATGGGGCGTGCTTGTCATTGGTGATGACAAAACACACCCTATCTGGCCCTGCCACCTTTTTAGTGGGCCGCTGTAATTAAGAAATGCCCAGACCGAATTTTCTTCCAAGTCCGGCCCTGCATACAAGGCTAGAAATTCTTGTTGTGACTCATTGTTGCCAGTTCTTTTTTCATTAATCATCTATAACTTTTTTATTGTTGTGATTTATAAAAGGAGGTATATTCACAAAGGGAGAGCATGGTAAAGTAATGCTTAATCCTATACAGTTTAGGGGAGTGATGGCGAACCCGAGCCCGAGTACCCAAACCACAATACATGCCAACTTTTTTTCCTCAAAGTGCCAACACGGCAAATAAATCTGAAAACTGAGGTTTTAAGTTTATAAAAAACAACTCATACAGTTGTCCGAACTAATTCTCCTCTTCTCTCTCCCCCCCCTCCGGCATTTTCCCTTCACTACCCACAGCATATTCCCCTCTGCCCCCAGCATCTCCTCCTCCTCCTCTCCCCTTCTCCCCCCCCCCAGCATCTCCTCCTCCTCCTCTCCCCTTCTTCCCCCAGCATCTCCTGCTCCTCTCCTCCCCAACATCTCCTCCTCCTCCTCTCCTTCTTTAGCATCTCCTCCTCCTTTCCTCCTTCTCCCCAGCATCTCCTCTCCCCTTCTCTAGTATCCTCCTCCTCCTCTCCCTTCTTTAACTCTCCTCCTCCTTTCCTTCTCTCCCCATCTCCTCCTCCTCCTCTCCTTCTCTCCCCATCTCCTCCTCCTCTCTCCTTCTTACCCCCAGCATCTCCTCCTCCTTTCCCTTCTCTCCCCAGCATCTCCTCCTCCTCCTCTTCCCTTCTCCCCCAAGCATCTCCTCATCTCCCCTTCTCCCCTTCTCCCCCCAGCATCTCCTCCTCCTCTCCCCTTCTCCGACCCAGCATCTCTATGACCTCTCCCCAGAATATTCTCCTCCTCTCCCCCAGATTCTCCTCTTCATAACCCCTCCTCCCCCCAACATCTTCTCCTCCTCCTCTCCAAAGCATCTCCTCCTCTATTTCCCCCAGCATCCCCTCCTCCTCTTCCCTAGATTCTCCTCTTCTCTCCACCCAGCATCTCCTTCTCATCTCCCCCAGCATCTCCTCTTCTCTCCCCCAGCATCTCCTCAACCTCTCCCCCAGCATCTCTCTTTTCTCCCCCAGCATCTCCTCTTTTCTCCCCCCAGCATCTCCTCTTCTGTCCCCTCAGCATCTTCCCTTCACTGCCCCTCGCCTTTCCCCCCAGTATATCCCCTTTTCCTCCCAACACATAAATAATGTAAAAATAAATTTTTGGGTGCTGATGGGGGCTTGAAGTCCACCCCGGTTCCCTACCTGGTGGATCCGACTCACGTATAGGGTTATTCACTAATTTTTTATATTACAATGGCTCTGGGTGAAATCTACACAATAATATCTGTTACAGATGGGGAGCCATGGGTTGACTAAGTTCATTCTCAATGTTTTGGAGGATGTTAAAGTGGCACTGTTATGCCGAACTTACCTTTCCTCAATCTCTTCCTCTTCTCCCCCTCTCTCAGGATCTGTTATTCTTTTCTTCCTGTCTTCTTTAGTTTTCTTTAAAATCATAAGACAAAGTAGGGACTCTTTGCCTTATGGAGGATTCTTCCGCTTGACCAGCTCTGACCAGCGGAGGAGCAAAGTGTGCTTCATTTCCGCTGGTCAGAGCAATTTTCCCATGATCCTTACCTTCCCTCTGTGTTCCCACAATGCTTCCTGTCACTTTCCACAAAACTGCCGAATTGCGTTCTAACTGAATGACAACAGTATGTTCGTTTCTTTTAGAACGCAATTCGGCACTTTATTCGGATCGGAATTTCATTCTAATGAATGAAACTCCAATCCTATTCATTGCCGCGGCTGCATCTTGCAGCCGCTTAGTAGATAACTCCCTAATTCCCACGGTATCAGGGAGCTATCTACTAAAAGGCTGAAAGACCTAAATTGGTCTTTCAGCCAACTTTACTAATACTAAGTAAAGATTACTTAGTATTAGTAAATTAAATGCCCCTACTCGCTATACCGGTATTGGGGCATATATCAACAGTGAGCTCAGTATCTTGGCGTGCCCTCGAAGGGCGAACATGGATTAATTTTTTTTTGCGCTCGTTTTTTTTTTTTTAAAGTGCGACGGGTATAATGGATTTTTATTTGGCCTTTTTGGGGGCTGAAGAAAGAAGATTTTAGAAAAAAGAAGACGTCAAATGGTAAGTTTAATTTTTTTTTTTTAGAGGTTAGTTATTTTATTCCCCCCTCACTATTTTTAGGGTGAGGGGGGTAGGTAGGGGATAGGTGTTTTTGGGTGGGGGGTGACTAGGGGCTTGGGACCCCTAGTCACCTTGATTGGGGGGGGTGTTTCATTTAGGGCCCCCACCCACCGCTCAGGGGTGGGGGCCAGGGGGGGAGGACAGTAGGTCCCCCCCTTATTGTTTTACTGGGGCCCCCACCCACCGCTCAGGAGTGGGGGCCAGGACAGTAGGTTCCCCCCCCTTATTGTTTTATTAGGGCCCCCACCCACCGTGCAGGGGTGGGGGCCGGGGGGGAGGACAGTAGGTCCCCCCCCCTTATTGTTTTATTAGGGCCCCCACCCACTGCTCAGGGGTGGGGGCCAGGGGGGGAGGACAGTAGGTCCCCCCCTTATTGTTTTATTAGGGCCCCCACCCACCACGCAGGGGTGGGGGCCAGGGGGGGGGGACAGAAGTTCCCCCTCATATCTTTATTTAGGGCCCCCACCCACCGCTCAGGGGTGGGGGCCGGGGGGGAGGACAGTAGGTCCACCCCCCCTTATTGTTTTATTAGGGCCCCCACCTACTGCGCAGGGGTGGGTGCCAGGGGGGGAGGAAGTAGGTCCCCCCCCTTATTGTTTTACTGGGGCCCCCACCCACCGCTCAGGGGTGGGGGCCAGGGGGGGAGGGCAGAAGGTACCCCCCCTTATTGTTTTATTAGGGCCCCCACCCACCGCTCAGGGGTGGGGGCCGGGGGGGAGGACAGTAGGCCCCCCCCCCCATTATCTTCATGGCCCCCACCCGCCGCTCAGGGTGGGGGAGGGGGGGAGGACAATAGGTCCTCCCCCCCTTATTGTAATTTATGTCATTTTTTTTCAACAGTGAGCAGCCACAGGCGGTATAGCGAGTAGGGGCATTTGGGAGATTTTAATCTTCCTTGTGCTATTATGGGGGTCATATTGACCCCCATAGAGTGAGAGGGGGACCTGGGGGGGGCTTATGAAGTGGTGGGGAGCACTGCTCCCTGCCGCTTCTATACTTACATATTACGAGGAGGGAGATGCACGCCGGTAGCTCCCTCCTTGTAATAAACTGAACGAACAAACTAACACTGATACATAGTGTTAGTTTGTTCGGCTGATCTTTCTATTCACTCATTCGTCTGTCTGATGAATGAATGAATAGATGAAATTCCCGTGCGCATGTCCAGGTGTTTCACTGGGCATGTGCGGGAATCTCACAGTCTGTCTAGTGTGGGCAGGTGACGTGTCCCACAGGGACTTCATCTACCCACACAAAGATGGCGGCGCCCTGAATCAAGATCGGGGCAGAAAATAAGGATTAAAAAATAGGTAATGTGGGGGGCTTAGGGGCATTTGGGGGTGACTAGTGGGTCAATTGGATGTAGTGGAGGCGGGAGGGGGGTTAAAAAAAAAACGGGATTCGGCATGACAGTGCCGCTTTAAAGCTGAGCCTCTTTCACTTTCTCTTTCACTTTTAATGTATATGTCTTTATTTTCACATTGTGGCTGGTACTTAAAGGAACACTATAGCATTAGGAATACAAATGTGCATTCCCAACACTGTAATACCCTAGTCACCATTTAGGTGTCTCGTCCCCCACTGTCAGGGTTAAAAAGGTGATTTTGCTTTCCTTTTGTCATAGGAGGTTGGTGAGCATGTGCAGCAAAAAGAAATATGCACTGCACCAATCAGATGGTAAACAGTGCAGTTTTACTCCATGATTCTGTGGAAGCAGCTCTAGTGGCTGTCAGTAGGAGGGAGCTTAACCCCACAATGAAAACATTATCATTCCTGCACGGTTAAAACGCTGGGGAAATGGCACCTGGACCATTTCACTGAGATGAAGTGGTCTGGGGTGCCTATAGTCAGGGGCGTACCTAGAGCATTTGGCACCCGGGGCGGATCCTGTGCTTGGCACCCCCCCCCCCCCCCCCTCCCCAAAAAAAAACAAAAAAAAAACCTGTAAAAAATGTTAAAGGTTTTATTTCTTTTATTTTTACAATTTGTAAACTTTGCAAAACCGTTGTCAGCCCCTCCTACAAAACCCTTGTCCTGCCCTGCCCCTCCTACAAAACCTCTGTCCTGCCCCTTCTACAAATCCTGTACTGCCCCATCTACAAAACCCCCGCACCCCCCTTCCACAAATCCCCTGCTTATCCCCCCTTATAAAGACTCCTGTCCCAATACAAAACCCCCACCCCCTTCTACAAAATCCCTGCAGCCCTACACACACATTTACAGGCAGACAGTCACACACTCAGTTACAGACAGACAGTCACACACTCAGTTACAGACAGACAGTCACACATACACATTTCCTCCGTGCGGCCAGTTTATCAGCTGTTTGCTTGAGTGAGCTGTACTGGCCGCACGGCACCCTAACTACCATGGGACACTGTGCGGCCACAGCTCACACAGCCCCCTCCAGCCAGGGCGGGGTACAAGGATTTTTGCCGCCCTAGGCAAAAGTAAAGTTTGCCGCCCCCCATGTGACATCACAATGCCCCAGCCATATGATTTGCCATGTTAACTAACGCCAGTGCTGCAGTGCCGCCGTGTTTACATTAAAAGGCCTGCAGGGACGGGCTATAGACACCAGAACCACTACATTAAGCTGAAGTGGTTCTGGGGACTATAGTGTTTCTTTAATGTGAGGTAAATTAGAGCTTAGTGCCACGAATAATATACTAGATTGCCTACTTACAACCAGATGAGGATGATGATGGGCTCTAGCTGCAGTCTGGCTCCACTGGTCTGGTGCAGAACAGGCTCTCTGGAGGCGGTTTGTAACTGTGGTCACAAAAATCAATGTTCTGGGAGAACGGGAAGCAGCTCCATTTTTTTTGGGGTCCTTTACACAGCTCAAGGTCTGGGTCCCAGGGTCCACCTTCATGTTCCACCAATGAGTTTGTTCACAGGGGGTGGAGTGTGTAGGGGATGTCCTGATATGTGTGTGAGGAATGCATTGTGTGAAATTGTGTTTGTATGTGTAAGGACTGCAAGGTGTGTTTCTGTGTATGTATGGAATGCATTGAATGTGTGTAAGGGGTGCATTGAGTGTGTGTAATGAATGCATTGTGTGTTTCTGTGTGTGTAAGGGATGCATTGTGTGTAACGGTTGCATTGCTTGTGTATGTGTGTCTGTGTGTGTAATGCATTGTGTGCAAGGGGTGCATTGTGTGTATGTGATGAATGTCAATCTCTCCTCCCGCTCCAATTTCCTTCTCCTCCTCCCAATTTCTCTTTCTCACCCCCCTCCTAATTTCTCTCACCCCCGCTCCTATTTTCTCTCACCCCTCAGTGTGCACTTCCTGTTAGTCCGGCCGGGTACAGGAGACAGCTGCTCCCTGTACCCGCGGACCATGCTGCAGTGAGGGAGCTGACAGGAGTGTCAGCTCCCTTTCTCAGGCTGCGCCCGGGCGGTGCGGTCCGCCCTCATGGAAGCACCACCCGGGCAAAGCTGCAGCCGCCTGAGGCTCTGTACAGAGCGCTCGGGCGGCTGCAGCATGGGGGGGTGGGGGGGGGCACCCGGGGCGGACCGCCCCCCCCGCCCCCCCTCTTAGTACGCCACTGCCTATAGTGTCCCTCTAGGTTTCTTTGAAGATGGCTCCTTGCCTTTGTAGGAGATGTGGAGTGAGTAGCATTTGATCAGCATCGATGTAGTAGGTATTAAAATCTTTATTTTTCAGTCTCTGTTTGTTTTGCATAAAGACATTTGAGAAGCCACCCTCCTTTGAATCACACCGACGTGATACTTGGTGGGTAGTTTCAGCATATTTGATGCTCAGGGAGTTGGTATTAAACTAGGATTGGTGTGTGTCACGGCATCCCTGTGACATTGTACTTTGGAAACATCTATAATTCAGTGTTTGCCCTATCCAATTGGGATGAGATAAGGACTGAGTTGCCAGACAGACCAACTAGTCTGTTACTTTAATTCTCCATCCCTAAAACTACGGGTGGGGGAAACGAGTGAGCTCAGTGTTGTATAGATCATACCCCTGCAGTCTTACTGCTCAATTATCTGCCATTCAGGAGTTAAATCACTTTGTGTATACAGCCCTAGTCACACCGCCTTGCATGTGACTTACACACCGTTCCTAAACACTTCCTATAAAGAGTCATCTAATGTTTACACTTCCTTTATTGCTAATTCTGTCTAATTTAAAATTTCTTATTTATTGCACTGCTAAGCTTGCTAGACCCTGCTGGTGCCTCCTTTGTGTGAGAAAGGCTTAACTTGCAGAGCAGGAGATAAAAGCTATTAAAGTTAGTTACATCTGATTGAAAATGAAACCATTTTGTTTTCATGTAGGCTGTGTCAGTCAGAGCCAGGGGAGGTGTGGCAAGGGCTGCATAAACCTAAACAAAAGTGATTTAACAGAGAATGAGCAGTGAGACTGCAGGAGAATAATCTATACACCCAATCTGCTCTGTTAAATTAAAGTTATTTTGATGCCTATAGCATCCCTTTAAGTGATTGTTTTAGAGGATACAATGGGAAACTAATTCCAATAAATCACTTCACAGAAGAAAGTAACAAATGTTCTAAACATATGATAAAGAAAATAAGATTGCAACTTGTATCACAAGGCCTTCCAGATAGTTCAGTGGATAGAGTCGCAGGTTTGATTCCCCATCAAGATCACTGCAGGATTTTATCCTGCCAAACACGTTAAATAACTATCATTGAGTTGGGTAAGAATAATCTCAAGAACCCAATAAAGAACAAGCAGAAAGTTAAATCTACATTTCCTGTTTAAACGTGTTACTAGTGTTATTTATTAGTGTTATTAATTTGTGTACACTTACCTGAACATTACCTTCACCCACTACAATTTCTGCTGTGTAGGCATACTGTACCAGCTGGTCCAGGGCTTGGGGGTCAATGTCGTGCAAGGTTACATGTGTCTGCCGGCTTTCACTCATCTCATCTACAGGTCAAAAGGAAAGACATGGTTTACAAGTCAAATGGAAAATCTTCATTCACACTTTTCATTGCACACAGCGCTCATTAGTAAGAATCAAAACATAATTTGGGCAAACTACAGTCTACCAGTTGTTTTTTTTTTAAACACAGTGCTAAACTGGGCAAGAGACCACAATAGCCAATTTAAAGGCGACTATTCTATCAGATGGTTTAATAGTGACCATTTGATTAGTGCAGACCTGGTTCTGCCAGGCATGCGCACTAGTCTCCCAATGCGTTAATAGGGGAAAGCATTGGATTGGTAGAGATCATCAAGACTGGTAAATAATTTAAATACTTTTTTCCTTCGCATCTGGTGGTGGGTATTCCTGATGCTTAGGGTGCCTTTAACACTGCATCAGCCTGGCTGAGATTAGAAGAAGCTACACTCCCCGGTAGGAGTTGCTATTTGCAGCTACTGCCATTAATTCACATCCTCTCCCAAAATTCACATGCCAGGAGATGCTCCAGAGACACATTTCTCTCTCCAGTTACAAAATGTAAGAAAAAAAAAGAAACATCAGGCTAAAGGCTGTGTTAGGGGAAATAAATTCCGTATTTGGTTTCTGGAGATGTTTATAAACCACTTTGTGCTCATAATTTATTACAATGTCTCCAGAAACCCTCTCTGACATTTTTTCCAAATTATTCACAGTTTGCTTATATGCAAAAAAAAAAAAAAAATCAAATATATGCTGCTAAGATTTTATGCCCCTCAAATAATAATAAAAAATATTTTCATCTTGGTATCTGTCCAGTAAGGTGTCCAGGGGTCACTCTGTTATTAAACAGCTTCTGCAAAAGGTGAACACAATCCACAGTCCGCTCCACTATGTCTTAAAAACAACGGATGTAAGTGGTTTGGCATTGTCTATGTCCTTGATGATCAAAAATAGCTGAGCTAAGTTCCCTAAGCACCCGTGGGTGTATGTCACCTGCTCCTGCACTTTGTTTATATGACATTTACACCCAATTTGTCCTTGGCTGACGGCAGTCAAATTCAAAAATCAGAGATAAACGTTTTGGCTTTCCATGGATTTATTAGCTTTTATTCATCTTTTATTCTTTGACATGGAATGTTTGGTTTTCTTATCAATATATTGCCAATGGCCTTATTGGAAGATCCATATTCAATAACATTACATATTACTACAAATCAACAGACGTGTAGCCA
>OW240914.1:35724254-35749254 GCA_933207985.1 Pelobates cultripes
CTTGTTTTCCAGCAATATCCCAGGGTGCCATGGCCTATGACCAGGAAAATAAAATTACAGTAAGTATGGATACATTTTCCTCTTTCCTGGCCATTTCCATGGCAGCACAACAATGGGTAATACCCAAGCAAAATCAAGGGGGGCGGGGGGAAGAAATACACTCCAATATTTTTCAATGCAAGTGTATTAGCACATCTAGAGGTGAATATCACACATAGAAAAAAGGAAATAATTAATTAGATGCTGAAAAGACACTTTTACCAAATTTGTCCAATTGCCGTCTCTAACATCCAGTTGGTAATGTCTAATGAAGGTGTTAACCGAGAACCAAGTTGCTGCTCTGCAAATTAGTTCTGGGGAGACTTTAGCTGTCGCTGTCCAGGAGGACAAAAGAGACCTGGTGGAATGCACTTTTAATCCATCTGGCACTGAAACTCCTCTAATCTGGTAAGCTTGGATAATGGCGGAGACAATCCATCTACTCATGACTTCCTTTGAGGCCTGGAGACCTTTCCTCGCCCCATTTGGAGTGAACAGATTATCTGAAGGACGCAACTAGCTAATCTATCAATATAGATCCTTAAACATCTGACCAAATCCAAGGTAGAAGAATCTTCTTCTTCCTTCTGTTCTTCTTGTATTAGTGCTGGAAGAACTATCTCTTCATTAATATGGAAAGCAATTGTTACCTTGGCACAAAATCCAGGGATGGTTCACAAAATCACCTTATCTATGTGAAATACAGTGAAAGGTTCTTTAACCGATAATGCATTGTGTTCTGACACTCTTCTCCCTGATGCTAAAGCCACCAGCAAAACTGTTTTGATGGTAAGTAGATGGGGAGAGATGGCATCTTAAGGTTCGAAAGGAGATTCTTTCATGGCCTTCAATACCAGAGGTAAATCTCATGGAGGGGCAAAAGCTGTGATTGGAGATTTATTCTTTAGCACCACAGCAAGAAATCTGGTTAAATCTGAGTCAAAGGCCCATTCGTGGTTAGTAAAAGCTGAAAGCACGGAGACCTGTACCTTCAAGGTGTTGTAGCTCAAGCCCTTATCTAGACCTATTCGTAGGAACTCTAGGATGTCCATTGTAGCAGGATTTTGTATATTCAATTGCTTGGGTGTAGCCCAGGAGGAAAAGGCATCCCAAACCCTGTAGTACGTCATGGAAGTGGAACATTGCCTTGCCTGGAAGAGGGTAACCATGACTGCTGTAAAGAAACCTTTTTCTATAAGCATTTCCCTTTCAATCTCCAGGCCTTCAGGTTGAGGGAAGCTAGATCTGGGTGTAGCAGTGATGGGGTTGCTGTAAGATCCAACGGAGGTTCTTGACAGAAGAAGTGGGAACCATGGTCTGCAAGGCCAGCATGGAGCTATCAAGATCATGAATACTGGTTCCTCCCAAATCCTTCTCAGAAGTGGGAACATGCCACTTTATGAACAGCCACTTGCATGATAGGGCATCCCTTTCCAGGGCCTGGGGGTTGTGTCCTCTCGAGAAGAACCCTTGGACTTTCCTGTTGTAGCGGGTTGCCATGACGTCTACCTGAAGAAGGCCCCATTTCTTTTCAACCTTCTCGAAGACCTTGTCCAAGAGGCTCCATTCTCCTGGGTCTATCTCCACTCTGCTTAAAAAGTCTGCCACTGTATTCTGTACTTCTGCCAGATGAAATGCATCTAGACCTGAAAGGTTCTTCTGTGCCCAAGACATCAGGGGATTCATTAATCTCATCATCCTGTGACTTTGACTTCCTCCATGGTGATTGATATATGCCACTACAGTAGCATTGTCTGTTCTTATTTTCACCCAACTGTGTTGCAGTAGATGCTGAAAGTGTTTCAGTGCTCTGAATACAGCCAGCAGCTTCAGGAGATTGGAGTAGGTTTTGCGTGCAGGAAGAGCCCATTTTGCTGAATAAATTTGCTTTGAAAGTAGGCTCCCAAGCCCCAGTGAAAGGCGTCTGTCGTAACCATAGTCCAGGCAATGTTCCCCAGAGGGAACCCTGAAAATAGGTATCTCTTGCGTAACCACCATCGAGCTTAGGTAGACTTGGGCGGAAATCCTTATGGGCTGAAGTAGATTCCCCACTCTGAACTGGGAAAGGAAATCCTTTTGGAATGTTCTCATTCTCCACAGCGACAATAGTGCTCTCAATAAAATATTATTAGTTAGTAAGATATAATAAAAATGATACTCACAAAGGTAGCGCAGGCTAACTGCTCTATGACAACAGCATTGGTGGTATGATCCCTACCTGGGATTCTTTGGAGTAGAGAGGATATAAATAGTTGGTGCCAGGTTGTTTTAAAAATCAAATAATAAAAGATGATGGTTGTGACGGGACCGCTACCTGTCCGTGAATTGTCTTTATGTTATTGTTTGTATTTCCTCATGTATTTGTGACTATTCATGTGTTTTGCCTGTTCGTCTCCCGAATAAAGACCACCCTAATACCTCATTTTGAATGTTAATTTAGAACGTTCACACCTCAACCTGCTGCCAAAACCGCAAGGGAGGCCTTGGCGCGTGTCTCCCCTGGGTGACCGCCCATTCGTATCACTGGCCGCCATCTAGGGGGAGCATCCGTGAACTGCTTCCCTCCTCGTTTGTGTCCCGTACGTACCCCATTCCAGAATGGGGACCGCCTGGGGCCCATTGGAATGTTCACACCAATCAATTAGAACATTCCCCAAGTTGCAACATAAGTGCAACCGCAATAACACTTCACAACAAGTGTGAAATAGCAAGGGAAGTAATTAACGAGTGCTTCCCCGGGTGTGGCCACCGTTCGTATAAACGAGCGTCGACCGGGGGGAGCATTTGTATCCTGAAAGTAGACGCTTCCCTTGTCTGGTTTCACACAGGGACCCTGCAAACGGGGGCTGTTAGCAACAAGTACCGTTGTAGAGGTCCCTGGGGTTGGTGTGGACATCCTTTGAGGACACTGGCAGGTTTGGTGGACTTTCTGTGCCTGGGAGCCCAGGAGGCGGGATTCTTTCCGGCGCTGGGACTTCCAGGTACAGAGGCTCTAGGGAAGAAGACCCTAAGTGGCAGGAATTCTGTGCCTGGGTGACAAAGTGACAAGAACCCCTCTCTCCCATGCTTTGTCCCCCAGGCATAGAGGATTATGGGAAGAAGACCCCCTGTCACTGGAAGTGGGAAGACCTGTGTTTGGGTTGCAGGAACAAGTGACAAAGGGACCAGAGTTCCTGTCTCGCGCTGGGACCCCTGGGAGGGGGTGGATCCTGGGAGTGGAGGCTAACTGCTCTATGACAACAGCATTGGTATGCACCCCTTGCTTGGGGAAAAGTATAAAGCCGAGTGTGGCCAATAAAGTTATTGTTGTACCCCTGGAACTGTGTGTCATCCAGTTACTGGCGGAGAACAGAATGAGATTCTATGTGTTTTAACGATTCCCTCTTAAGTGACCGAAGTGACTTACCGAAGATAACCATTCGGGTTACCCCCGGCCCGCTACAATGGTAAAGTAAATGAGGTAACCAAAATCTATTTATTAGTTTTAAAAACAGTAAAATACGTCCAAACGCTTTTCGCCTGCAGGCTTTTTCAATGGAGTAAAGAGATTCAACCTGGCTTGATTGTGTTTATATAGGAGTGACAATAATAAAAATTGGCGCCAAAATTTCATCAGCCAATCGTAGATTGATAATAGTATACATATTTGAACTTTAAAAAACGTATCTATTGTTAAGAGTATGTTGATAAAATATATTTATTGTTCAGATTATGTGAAAAATTAGTTATTTAGGTTTGTAACAAACAGAATAGGTTTGGTCATGTGATATATCAACTGCTTAGCCTTATGGGAAGTGTAGCGAGGAATTGGTTCGACAAACTTCCGAGCCGCGTGCGCTATAATTGGGCATATTAAGCAGGAGAGCTGCATGCGACTAGTGGTATAAAGCGCAAACGCGGCTAAACGGAAAAAGTAAATGTACTAGGGGTAGAGCCGCATGCACAGTGAGATTGGGAAATGTAGGGCGCATGCGCGGCTATTATTATATTGGCAATATTTCATATTTATCACACTCCAACCTATTGCTCCCCCAATATGGCCTCCTTGATAGTACCACATATTTCCTTTCCCCCTCCCAATATGACTGCACAATCGCACTACTGCGCATGCAGCTTCCCATAGCCGCACATGCGCCCTCCACTTCCCTATCTTTACCGCGCATGCGGCTTTATACTATTAACAGCGCATGCGCCCTACATTTCCCGATCTCACTGCGCATGCGGCTTCACCACTATAGCCGCACATGCACTCTACCCCTAGTACATTGCGCTTGCGCTCCCTTTAACATGCCTTAGCTAGCTGGCTCATGTAGCAAGGACTGGAGCATGGCTACTTTCCAGCTCCTATTCTATGACATTTATCTCACCTATAGTTTATGCCTTTCAGTGGTTAATATTCTGTTTCTTACCTCCACTGCAAAACTTGGTAATAAAGATTAAAAAAAATATTTTTGTATATATTCTTGTCGTGATTATGGTTGCAGAAGTGACCTGGTCCATAGAAACATAGAATATGACGGCAGATAAGAGCCATTCGGCCCATCTAGTCTGCCCAATTTTCTAAATACTTTCATTAGTCCCTGGCCTTATCTTATATCTAGGATAACTTTATGCATATCCCACGCATGCTTAAATGACCACTATAGTGCCAGGAAAGCATACTCATTTTCCTGGTACTATAGTGCCCTGAGGGTGCCCCCACCCTCAGGGTCCCCCTCCCGCCAGGCTCTAGGGGGAGGAAGGGGTTGAACTTAGCTCTTTCTCCAGCACCGGGTGGGGAGCTCTCCTCCTCCTCTCCGCCGCGCGCGCATTCAGCCAGTCCATAGGACGCTGGCGTCTTCTCACTGTGAAAATCACAGTGAGAAGCGCGGAAGCCCTCTAGTGGCTGTAATGAGACAGCCACTAGAGGCTGGTTTAACCCATTTATAAACATAGCAGTTTCTCTGAAACTGCTATGTTTATAGAAAAAAGGGTTAAACCTAACATGGACCAGGCACCCAGACCACCTCATTAAGCTGAAGTGGTCTGGGTGCCTATAGTGGTCCTTTAAACTCATTCACTGTGTAAAACCTCTAACACTTCTGCTGGAAGGAAATGCTATGCACCCACTACCCTGTCAGTAAAGTAATACTTTCTGATATTATTTTTAAACCTTTGTCCCTCTAATTTAAGACTATGTCCTCTTGTTGTGGTAGTTTTTCTTCTTTAAAATATGGTCTCCTCCTTTACTGTGTTGATTCCCTTTATGTATTTAAATGTTTCTATCATATCCCCCCCGTCTCGTCTTTCCTACAAGCTATACATGTTAAGATCCTTTAACCTTTCCTTGTAAGTTTTATCCTGCAATCCATGAACCAGTTTGGTAGCCCTTCTCTGAACTCTCTCCAAAGTATCACTGCCGATCCAGGAACTCAGTACATTCTCAGTAATTGCTCATGGGGCTTTGTAGCCCTGCTTAGCTCTATAGAGCTAACCAGATTCTCAGGCAGCTGAAGACTGGAAGCAGAGGTTACCGCCGTGTGCACCCATTGAGATGCAGGTAAGTTGACAAATTATACTGAAACTATACTTAATGTGGGATGGTGTCAAGCCACTCCTGGCTCCAAAACCACTACTTTACAAAGAATATTGCAATTTCATCCCGCTGTGCCCAATTCATCCAATCTAGTCTTCTTTCAAAAAATAGCTTGACACTCGTATTACTTTAACTGTACTATTGAAGCCACACACCAGTGGTTAACAACTAAGCAAAACTAATTTCCTTTGTTTGCTTTTTGAAATTGCCTCACCCTTGGTTAAACAGTGATTCAAATTAATCTGGTCACAGTCACGATTATACACATTGTTCCACAAATTTAAGGTGACCGAACAAGCTGTGTAAGGACAAGGCCATTTTGCAAGATAAATGGGTAAATTATACAAATTTAATATCACAAGTAGAAAGGAGACATCATGTGGTATGAATTGGGGCATGTTCACTAAACATCAAATTCTAGTTAACTGAAAACTCCATTGCAAAATGTATGCTAAAATTACCAATCAGCTAGTATTGCCAACATTTTTAAATTCATTTTTAGTATAAGATATATTCCTGTTTAGTAAATCATTTCCAGTGAGATTGCTTACTCAGCCACAAAGGGACAACATGAAAAAAGTTTATTTTTACTCATAAACAAAGTTAATTGATTTATTATATGACAGTAAAAAGGGGGAAAAAAGGATGGTTTATCTTTATATTTAGATTATAGTGCTTCCTTGTTGTAAAAAAAAAAAAAAGAAATTTCCTGTAATTCAGTGCCGTGGTAGTCTCATTACTGCAGCACAAGACAAAGTCATTGTTTTGATAACTTTTGTTCAATTCAATGCTTCTTGTAGAGAGGCACTGTGATCATATGTTGCTTACATGTCAATCACCACAATCAATTCATCTATAAGAAGCACAAGCAACACTTGGCATCATCACACTATATAAGTGATTAGTACAAAAGTGAAATCCTTTAAACATTGAAGGTCTTCAGCAGGAAGTGCCTCTGGTGGCTATCAGTGTGTCAGCCAGTAGAAGCATCATCTCGGTTAAATGTAAACATTGTGTCTTTGGTGGAGCTACCTTCAGAAGAAAAAAGTTTTAGTCGATTCTGAATTGTGTTCGGTTTAAAAACTGTCACTGTCATGTTACTGGCTGAAAGTCAAAAAAGGTAATCAATCGTTTACCGGTGCCAACAAATAATGTAGAAAAGTAGACAGGGGCAGATCATTTACTGTGGCAGATTAACCTCTGTAGGACACAAGTTTGACAAATCACTTGTTATTGTGATGGCACTCATTGTTGGTCATAAAGAACATATATATATATATAATATAATGGAAATTCAGTAAATATTCTGATTGGTATATGGCATTTTTTACATGGTTATCCGTATCCTGTACCCACTCTTCTTCCCTATAGTTTCATAACCAGGTTTCCACCCTACTTGCCCGTGGCCATTCGTTTTCCTTTGTTGTTTCGAGAACATTCAGTATAGCTGAAGGCTGCCGGCCAGGTAACACACTAACAGGGACTATAATATTAATTCATTACTTCTTTGTCTAAAGCTGCTGAGCCTTTTATTAACTTAGTCTCTTCTTTGTATTATTATCACCCTTAATTCTTATTTGACCACTTTATTTTACCATGCTGTTTTGTTTTTATTGGTTTTTTTGCCCATTGTTTTGTGAACTTTAGATATTTTTCCACTCCTATTGCATTTGCTTATTCCCGTGCTAGCAAAATATATTCATATTTGCCTCTCTTTAATTTTAGTCACCATTCTTATGAGGGTATAGTACAAAAGCATATGGTTTCCATATTGTGTTATTGTTAACTTGAGAAGAATCTCAATTCTAGAACAGAGATGGCTAAGAAGCTGAGACATTCCTGATGTTGTGTTAGTTGTTGTGAGATGTGCTGCTTATTTCATGTAATTTTGAGCTTTGATTGAATGTGCTTTAAAATCATACATGCAGTTTAACAACTTTCGTTACTACAACAACATTTTTTAAATACTTGCACTCATTATATTACCCACATAGAATTTTTAGGAGTGTATTCAGAAAGTCCAATGTAACTTTGACAGGCTACATAGCTACATCATAAAATAGTTCATCAAGTTCAGCCTTTAGTCTAAAAATAAAGGTATAGAATAACTGTTTAATTTGATATTTAGAATTATTTAGAATTATAATTGGAAATCGAGTACACTGAACAAGTGCAGCCATCCAGTCCCTTAGTAATTCACGTTCTGAAATGTCTAGATTCTAGTTAATAATAGACTTGTGCATTCATCTGAATGGCAAATGTAAGAATAAATGGAAGAAATGAAAAACAAATTGATTTCACAGATAACATTTATCCATGCAATCTGTTTACTGATTCATGCTTTTAATTAAAATATGAGAGCTTAGAGCCCCATCCTTGTAATTTTACTGTTAAAATGAAGTGGTAGACAGCAGCTCAGCATTTCCTACCCGCGACCTTAGCTGTGAGACAGGCTGTAAATTATGTAATATGAAGGGGGGGCAGGGGGGGTGTTGTAGTACAGGATCCCTCCTTGCCCCTCACGTATTGCTAGAAGTTGAGGTTAAACATTCTCCCCAGCATTGGAGAGAGAATGTTTGTACTTGTTTCACCCCGTGGTTGCAAGATAGAAACTTTATAGGGTATCCACTAATGTGAGAATTGCTCCAGGTCGGCTATTTTGGACCTGAATTTGAAAATCACTTTGAATTATCACGTCTGTCTTAAACTTAAATAGAGCAGCATGTTCCTGTCTGCCGGTCTATTCAATTTAGATTTGGCCATTTTTAACCGCTCAGCCATCCGCAGCGGCTGGGGGGTTTAAAATGTATCCTTGATATAATAACGAGATTCAGTTTATCCAATTATTACCTATTAATTAAATAGGTCAAACCAAATATAACCCTGTGCTCAAGCCCATTTGATGTGATATAAAGTTGCAATATTCACTCATGGGAGACAAGGCAGGTGTGTTGTCTTTCATAACTGCGTCGTCAAGTGTAAAAAGCAGGCATGACAGCTTGGCTCCAATTTAAGATGCATTTCCATAATTTGTCATCATATGTCTAAATATTTGTTTAAGTTATGGATATTATACGCCACATTGTTATGACGTTAGTATTAGTGATTTAGAGCGGTAATTAGGTGTGGAATGTAGCTTAGCTGAATATCTTTTTAGTATAATTATAGCAATGAATACAAATTATTGAATAGGCTTTGCAGAAAAAAATGGGAATTTGATAGGTAGGTTCTACTTTAGCAGAATCAAGGTTGCGGTGTCAGCATGCGTGTTTTGACACAAACCAAGGATCCCCAGAAGCCCATGGGCCAGCCTCTTGCCGGGAGTATTGCTATTAGAACATCAAATTTGTCCAACTTTGCAAATAATTCATTGGCTAAGCGTGTCGGCTGACATGATAAGCCAATAATAGCCGCCCAAATATGAAAAGAAATGGAGAAATGTAATTTCTATTTTCCGAGTGAAGTATTGGCTACTGGCAACAATAAAAATAAATTCCGGGTGGAGAGGAAATTATAAAAACAAAAGTATTAGAAGTTGAATTCTTACAAAACTAAAATGGGTTCTGGAATTGTAGAGGCTCTCACTCTCTGGACAGCAGCTCACACTCAATTTGTAAGGAGACCACCCATGGTGTGAAGGAATCCCCCCTGCCCCTAAAATATTTTCATCTCCAAAAAGGAAAGGCATATAAAATAACAGCATATAGGAGAGCCCAAACCAACACTGATAAAGTGAGCTGTGTAACACATTTCATACTTCATGGGTACTTTCTTGAAAGCCACGGACACATGGGAGACTCCGCTGTAACAAAGGTTAGAGCCAGGGTCACAGTGTCACCATAAATCACCATAGTGATCCTAGTTAGCATGGCAAATAAGTCTGTTTGTAATAGGAGGATTACTGGAAGATATGTTTTTTATATTGATGATTCTTCCTATAAAGCAGTTAAAGGGCCACTATAGTGCCCCCACCCTCAGGGTCCCACTCCTGCTGGGCTGATGGGGGCGGAACGGGGTTAAACACTCACTGTGACGAGACCGATCTTGCCACTGTGCATTGGAGGAGCCTGGTTGCCCGCCTGTTGCCTTTAGACTATGGCCCCATGTTGAAATGCTTGATTTTCCCCTGCAAAGACACGAAAGTTGGGTCATTCGGGACTTGTCCTATTTGAACAGTGATACCCCAGATAGCTATGCCATGGAGCCCATTCGTATTACGAAAGACTATGTGAAAGACTTTGGCTTGCTTCATTTGGTCACAAAGCCATGCTTCATTTGGTCACAAAGCACTTCGATCTATCTTTTGAACCACTGGACCAATTTGGATGATTTTGACATATGTTTGAGCAGGCCCGGACTCCCTCAAAGATCTCCCTCACCGGCCCACTATCACAAGCGGCCACAGCTCTGCCGGGTTCCTCTCATGAGATCTGGAGAGTTGCCATGTCAACGTCCCCGATCTCGCGATAGTGAACTCTAGCCTCGCAGGCTCGAGTTCACTCACCACTAGCACCACCAGGGATGACAACACAATCCTACCCCCCTCCCAGGCTAAAGGTAAGGGAAAAAAGAAGGGATGGAGGGGGGGTTATATAATGCTTGTTTGTTTGTTTTATTTGTTCCCCCCAACACACAATCCCTCCTAACATATAGACACACACATCACCCTCACACACAGCACTCTCCCACACATAACCCTCACACACAGCACTCTCACACACATCACCCTCACACACAGCACTCTCACGCACATTGCCCTCACACACAGCACTCTCACAGACCGCACTTTCACACACATCACTATCACACACATCACTCTCAACACACGACCCTCGCACGCACGCACGCACACATATCACCCTCACACACAGAACTCTCACACACATCACCCTCACACACAACACTCTCTTACACACATTACCCTCTCTCACACACATCACCCTCACACACAGCACTCTTACACACATATTACCCTCACACACACACAGCTCCCTCTCACACACACACACACATTACTCTCATGCACACACACAGCTCCCTCTCACACACACACACAGCTCCCTCTCACACACACACACAGCTCCCTCTCACACACACATTGCCCTCACACACACACACGCACACAGCTCCCATACACAAACACACACACAGCTCCCTCTCACACACACATTACCCTCACACACACACACACATTGCACCCCTCACACACACCCACTGCACCCATCACTCACACACACTGCACTCTTCACTTACACATACATACAGAACACCCAACACACTGCACCACACACACACACACTACTTCCAAATATATATATATATATATATATATATATATACACACACACACATACTACAGCACCCCTCACATACTGCACCCCTCACACACATACTGCACCCCTAAACACATTCCATTCCAGACACACCTCCTTCCTATACATGCACACACACACACACACACACACACACACACACTTTGGATCCCCTGTACACACACACTAGATTCCTTGTAAGCAAACATATACTACATTCCCTAAACCAGTGGAGTACACACAACCCATGGGGCCCCAGTGCGAAACTGATCCGTGGGCCCCCTCCCTATTCCCCCCACTCCCCACTCCCCACCGACACGCACACATACATACATAAACAAAGTGAAAATACCGGCACTCAAGGTTTTCCAGAAGATAACTTCTCCATTTATTGCGGAAGAAAAATTTGACGTTTCAGCTCCACTGGGGAGCTTTCATCAGGACACAAACATTCATAAAACTGAAAAGACTTATATAGGACATATAATCATGTGGTACTTACAATCAGCTGGTTTTCATTACCTTCAGCCACCGAGTTTACTATGCCCACCCATTAATTTCAAAGGTGCTTCCTGGTCAGTTAATCATCTGACCGAATAGGCTAATTTCATTGGCTTGACAGCTATGTTATTGGGGCAACCAGGGACACTTACATCTCATATAAACCAAAGTAAGCCTGTTTGCAAAGTGCAAAACAATCAACAACAGGGCGTCGCCGTAGCAACCGGCATGCGAACAGGAGCTAGAGGGAAGAGAAAACAAGCTGAAAGGGAAAGGAGAAAAGAGAAAATAGCACAGTCAGTAAAAAAGGGGGACAAAACTTTTTTTAGATACATAAATGAGAAAAGAAAAGTAAAATAAGGATTAGTTAGATTAAAAACAAAAGAAGGAAGGTATATAGAAGAGGATAAAGGTCTAGCTGACTGCCTCAATTAATATTTTTGTTCTGTATTTACAGATGAAAATGAAGGAAAGGGACCTCAGTTAAGAAAAAGGATAAATGAGTCATTTATTACACGTGAGTTTACAGAGGAAGAGGTTCTATTTCAACTGTCAAAAGTAAAGACAAATAAGTCAATGGGACCTGATGGAATACACCCAAAGCTATTAAAAGAGCTTGGTGGTGTACTAGCAAAACCATTAACAGATTTATTTAACCAATCATTGTTAACAGGAGTAGTCCCAGAAGATTGGAAGTTAGCGAATGTTGTGCCCATTTACAAAAAAGGTAATAGGGAGGAGTCGGGCAACTACAGGCCAGTAAGCCTTACTTCAGTAGTGGGGAAAGTGATGGAAACCATGTTAAAGGATAGGATTGATGAACATCTAAAAACACATGGATTTCAAGATCAGAGACAACATGGGTTTACTTCAGGGAGATCATGCCAAACTAATCTTATTGATTTTTTTGGTTGGGTAACTAAAATAATAGATCACGGTGGTGCAGTAGACACTGCTTACCTAGATTTCAGTAAGGCTTTTGACACTGTTGCACATAGAAGGCTTATCAATAACCTGCAATCTTTAAGTTTGGATTCCAATATTGTTGAATGGGTAAGGCAGTGGCTGAGTGACAGGCAACAGAGGGTTGTAGTCAATGGAATATATTCGAAGCTTGGACTTGTCACCAGTGGGGTACCTCAGGGATCTGTGCTTGCACCCATTCTCTTTAATATTTTTATTAGTGATATTGCAGAAGGTCTTGATGGTAAGGTATGTCTTTTTGCTGATGATACTAAGATATGTAACAGGGTTGATGTTCCAGGAGGGATAAGCCAAATGACAAATGATTTAGGTATACTAGAAAAATGGTCAGAATTGTGGCAACTGACATTTAATGTGGATAAGTGCAAGATAATGCATCTTGGACGTAAAAACCCAAGGGCAGAGTACAGAATATTTGATAGAGTTCTAACCTCAACATATGAGGGAAGGGATTTAGGGGTGATTATTTCTGATGACTTAAAGGTAGGCAGACAATGTAATAGAGCAGCAGGAAATACTAGCAGAATGCTTGGTTGTATAGGGAGAGGTATTAGCAGTAGATAGAGGGAAGTGCTCATGCCGTTGTACAGAACACTTGTGAGACCTCACTTGGAGTATTGTACACAGTACTGGAGACCGTATCTTCAGAAGGATATTGATACCTTAGAGAGGGTTCAGAGAAGGGCTACTAAACTGGTTCATGGATTGCGGGATAAAACTTACCAGGAAAGGTTAAAGGATCTTATCATGTATAGCTTGGAGGAAAGACGAGACAGGGGGGATATGATAGAAACATTTAAATACATAAAGGGAATCAACACAGTAAAGGAGGAGACTATATTTAAAAGAAGAAAAACTACAACAAGAGGACATAGTCTTAAATTAGAGGGGCAAAGGTTTAAAAATAATATCAGGAAGTATTACTTTACTGAGAGGGTAGTGGATGCATGGAATAGCCTTCCAGCTGAAGTGGTAGAAGTTAACACAGTAAAGGAGTTTAAGCATGCGTGGGATAGGCATAAGGCTGTCCTAACTATAAGATAAGGCAAGGGGCTAATGAAAGTATTTAGAAAATTGGCCAGACTAGATGGGCCGAATGGTTCTTATCTGCTGTCACATTCTATGTTTCTATGTTTATATCTAGGAGTTAAATCACGTTTGTTTCTGTCAATGACTCACACAGCCTGCGTGAAAAAAAAAAAGTTTCACTTTCAATCAGATGTTAAGTTCCTTTAGAGGTTTTTATCTCCTGCTCTGTAAATTGAACTTCAATCACACGCAGGAGTTTCCTGCATGGTCCAAAAGGCTATTAACAGAGAATATAATCAAAATTAAACAGAATATACAATAAAGGAAGTGTAAACATTAGATGACTCTTTACAGGATGTGTTTCGGAAAGCTGTGCAAAGTCACATGCTGGGAGGTGTGACTAGGGTTCAGAAACAAAGTGATTTAACTCCTAAATGACAATTGAAAAGTGAGACTGCAGCAGCATGATCTGTACACCACAACTAATTTTATAACATGACAGGAGGCTTTGTATTTGCTTAAGTCTCTCTTTACTAGAACTCCACAGCAGCAAAGAAAAAACAACCAATCAGAAAAAAGTTAGGTACTATAAAACTCCCTTCCCCATGCATCATTCCCTCTTTCTTTGCTGCTCCGCAGTCAGTACAGGTCAGAGTACCACTGCCTCCTGCTTCTAGTTGGTGGCTTTGGGTTTTAGTATGATTTATTGATGATTTATATTATTATGTTTTACTTATGATTTATATTACCTTTATTTACCTTATTCGGGACTTATTAATGATTTATATTAATTATGTTTTTCCTATGTTTATGTTACCTTTATTTAGCTTATTTGGGATTGATGTTTTTGGTACATTCTTGCCTCCCATGTCTTTCTCTGTGATGTATTCTATTGTTGTGGTGGTTTTAAGGGGGGTCCTGGGAGTACCTTATTTCAGTGTGCCTTCCCATTGCTTTTACCCCCCTTCCCCACCCTGGCTAACCCACTATCTCGCCCCCGGCAGTTTTCCCGCCCTTTTCACTTGCGGCTGCGGGTGCTCCGCTCGGGGTTTCAGGTGGCTAGCCGTCTGGCTGCCTCCCCGGACTCCCCGAGCAGCAAGGTGAAACTTCCGGCGCCTGAGATACTCGCAGTCAGACGCGAGTACCCGGCGGCCGGATCCGCTCCACGGCGTCTACAGAGCCAGTTTACTAGTTTAGCTCTAAGCAATAGGTTTCTGTAGTTTACTTGCTCCTGAACCTACTGGGGAGCCACAGGCTCTTTAGCTATAGAGTTTGGAAAGTTGTCCCTTCCAAGCTCAATAGGGAGGTTCATAATGACAATGATGCTCCTATTCTTGGTGTAGAGCATCGTACATTAACCTGCAGGTGATATGATGAGGTTGTGTGTGTATGTATATATATATATATATATATATATATCCAACACTTGTAATCCAGGGAGCACACTGGGTCTAAAAATTAGTGAAAAAATTTTTCTTTAATGTATCATACAAAATACATCTGCTGTGAGATACAGACCGACCAACGTTTCGACCCTCCTGGGGTCTTTATCAAGATCACAGTGACACAATACATAAGCAACAATATATACATAAATGTAAACTAACCTTACCAATAGAGTGATGAGGAAGCCGCCGGACTGAATAACCCGGAAGTGAGAGACCCACGTGCACCAATGCGTCTGACGTACGTGACAGGGGTTGCTAAGCAACCTAGCGAAACAGAGTGAGTGCATGCGGCAGAAAGCCGAAAAAAGTCCCAAACCTTCAAGTCCAAAGTATAGCATTAGGAGGAACTAAAATACCTTCCATTTAGCCTCATGCAGCACAGAAAAAGATTCTATACCAACGTGCCAAGTGACCTGAGTGCAGTCCTGAATAAATGTGCCCAGATAGTGAACGGACTCTACATCAAGTGATACAAGATCTGTACATGTCATAGGCTGAATGGAAGTAAAAGACATAGGGCAAATATCGTACTTGCATTAATCTTCATAGGTACATCGAAGTACAACCTTAAATAAGTATTAAAAGACATATTTCTATCATAAGCAATACATCAAAAGCTGAGCATGGAATATATTACTAAACACTGCAAAAAATAATGAACACTAATATAGCCAAATCTTATTCTGGGGATAACCACCTTACTATTGCTGGCTGGCAAACAATTAATATATCTACACGTAGTAAATTAACACCTAAGTATCAGGAGGTTAGTCAGACCACCAATCTGAAAACCAAGTATGAAAAAAAAATAAAAAATAAAAAATAAAATAATAAATAAACAATAAACAGTGAGTACATACTGAACAAAACACAGTGAACCCATCTAAGGAGGATACAGATAGAGACCCAAAGAGAGACATTGACGCTGAACTAAGGGTAAATTAGATGGTTAATCTGTCACGAAAAGCGCAATGGACCAACAATGTATTTAAAGAAACATTGAAAGAACTAAGTTCTCATTAAGTCCTTTCGGCGTCACTGTATTTAGGTGATAGATCCAATGAGCTTCACGCTGTAGAAGGAGTTTAGACCTGTCCCCTCCTCTTGGTTGAACAGGTACGTGGTCGATCGCAATGAACCTTAAAGTGGGTAAATGGTGTTGCATCGCGAGAAAATGTTTTGCGACCGGTTTGTCCGTTCTTAGGTCCCTAAATGCAGTAAGAATCCCTGACCGGTGTCCCCTGATCCGATCTCGCAGAGTCATATCGGTCTTACCGACATATGCAAGTCCACAAGGACATGTAATCATATATATGACATGTGTAGTCATACAGGAAATGTAATGTTTAATGGGAATTCTTTTTCCATTATGTGGATGAGCAAATGTCTGTCCAATTAGCATATGACTGCAAGTGACGCAGCCACTGCATCTATAACAACCTTTTTTATGAATTTTTGATGGTGTGGCGTAACACTGCCGAGGGTCATTTTTTACCAACAGGTCTCTCAGATTACGGTTGCGTCGATAGCTGATAGTCGGGTGTACTTTGAATCTGTCAGGAAGATTCTGATCGCACTGAAAAATATCCCAATGTTTATATATAGATTTTTTAATTAATGGGGTGGCTGTGTTAAAGGTAAGCGGAAGAAATATATTTTTCTTTAGATTAGATTGGGGTACTTCAGTTTGGTTAAATTTAGTCCACGCTTTTTCTTGTGCATTCTTGAAAACGCGGGGATGGTATCCTCTTGTTATAAATCTGTCCCACACTTCTTGAAGCTGCTGATCACGTCGATTTGGATCACTGTTGTATCTCATAACTCTTAAAAATTGTGAAATAGGTAAAGAGTCCTTCACATGTTGTGGATGGAAACTAGTGGCAGCCAACAGTGTGTTGCGATCAGTGGGTTTGCGAAATAGTGTAAATCCCAATTGATTGCCTTCCTTATAGATCTTGACGTCCAAGAATTCAATACTGGTGCTATGCCAAGAGAGTGTCAGCACTACTGGAATGGGGAGATCGTTGATATACTTTATCATCTCCTCAAGTGCAGTGGATGTTCCTTCCCAGATCATAAAGATGTCATCCACATATCTGAGATATTTAATTATGTACTGTTGGTACTCTCGTAAGATATATTTATGCTCAAACCAGTGCATAAACCCATTGGCAGAGGCTGGTGCCATAGCTGCACCCATGGCAGTGCCGGAGACTTGTAGGTAGAATTGATCCTCGAATTTGAAGTAATTACACGTTAGTGCAATGTCTAACCATTCCATAAGGTATGGAATAGGGGGGCCGTTATACCTATCATCATTGGTCAAAATATCAATTATAGCCTCAATTCCTTCCTTCTTTGGTATTATGGTGTAAAGACTTTGAACATCCATTGTGGCTAGAATGATCTCTTTATCTGTCAGGTCTATCTTACGTATCTGGCTTATGAGATGTTGAGTATCCCTTAAACAAGTCGGAAGCTTTTTAACGCTATTGTTAATGTGGTAATCAATATACTGGGCAATTGGCTCCAGCAATCCCTCTTTAGCCGATACAATAGGCCGACCTGGTGGATGTTGTAGATTCTTATGGATTTTTGGTAAGGTATACATCACTGGATGTTTCGGATTTTTGACAAACAGAAATTTAGCAGTATTTTCATCCAGATAGCGATGTGAAATTCCTTCACTAATCAATTTTTCTATCCTCCGCTGGAATTTTATCACCGGGTCGAAGGTGAGTTTCAAGTAGGTAGATGAATCCTGTAATTGTCGAATTATTTCCTTCTTGTAATCGACATATGCTTGTATTACCACGGCACCTCCTTTATCCGCAGGCCGTATGGTAATGGTAGAATCTTGCATCAAATCTCTTAATGCTAAACGTTCATTTTTTGACAGGTTGTCTCTATGTATAGGCAAAGTGGTTACAATAGAACTAGCATCTTGGCGTACGGTTTGCATAAAGGTTTTTATTGTTGGATTAGGAGTATATACATCTTTTTTGTAGCGGTTGGGAAACATGTGCACATTTGAAGAGGTATCTTCTTTTCTTACCTCATAGCTGTATAATGTTCTTTGTAATTTGTACAAATCAATCGCCATCTCAAATTTTTTTGGCTTAGCCACGGGTATGAAGGTCAATCCCTTTTGTAGGACCGAAATATGGACGTCAAGATCTATAAGGAAGGCAATCAATTGGGATTTACACTATTTCGCAAACCCACTGATCGCAACACACTGTTGGCTGCCACTAGTTTCCATCCACAACATGTGAAGGACTCTTTACCTATTTCACAATTTTTAAGAGTTATGAGATACAACAGTGATCCAAATCGACGTGATCAGCAGCTTCAAGAAGTGTGGGACAGATTTATAACAAGAGGATACCATCCCCGCGTTCTCAAGAATGCACAAGAAAAAGCGTGGACTAAATTTAACCAAACTGAAGTACCCCAATCTAATCTAAAGAAAAATATATTTCTTCCGCTTACCTTTAACACAGCCACCCCATTAATTAAAAAATCTATATATAAACATTGGGATATTTTTCAGTGCGATCAGAATCTTCCTGACAGATTCAAAGTACACCCGACTATCAGCTATCGACGCAACCGTAATCTGAGAGACCTGTTGGTAAAAAATGACCCTCGGCAGTGTTACGCCACACCATCAAAAATTCATAAAAAAGGTTGTTATAGATGCAGTGGCTGCGTCACTTGCAGTCATATGCTAATTGGACAGACATTTGCTCATCCACATAATGGAAAAAGAATTCCCATTAAACATTACATTTCCTGTATGACTACACATGTCATATATATGATTACATGTCCTTGTGGACTTGCATATGTCGGTAAGACCGATATGACTCTGCGAGATCGGATCAGGGGACACCGGTCAGGGATTCTTACTGCATTTAGGGACCTAAGAACGGACAAACCGGTCGCAAAACATTTTCTCGCGATGCAACACCATTTACCCACTTTAAGGTTCATTGCGATCGACCACGTACCTGTTCAACCAAGAGGAGGGGACAGGTCTAAACTCCTTCTACAGCGTGAAGCTCATTGGATCTATCACCTAAATACAGTGACGCCGAAAGGACTTAATGAGAACTTAGTTCTTTCAATGTTTCTTTAAATACATTGTTGGTCCATTGCGCTTTTCGTGACAGATTAACCATCTAATTTACCCTTAGTTCAGCGTCAATGTCTCTCTTTGGGTCTCTATCTGTATCCTCCTTAGATGGGTTCACTGTGTTTTGTTCAGTATGTACTCACTGTTTATTGTTTATTTATTATTTTATTTTTTATTTTTTTTTCATACTTGGTTTTCAGATTGGTGGTCTGACTAACCTCCTGATACTTAGGTGTTAATTTACTACGTGTAGATATATTAATTGTTTGCCAGCTAGCAATAGTAAGGTGGTTATCCCCAGAATAAGATTTGGCTATATTAGTGTTCATTATTTTTTGCAGTGTTTAGTAATATATTCCATGCTCAGCTTTTGATGTATTGCTTATGATAGAAATATGTCTTTTAATACTTATTTAAGGTTGTACTTCGATGTACCTATGAAGATTAATGCAAGTACGATATTTGCCCTATGTCTTTTACTTCCATTCAGCCTATGACATGTACAGATCTTGTATCACTTGATGTAGAGTCCGTTCACTATCTGGGCACATTTATTCAGGACTGCACTCAGGTCACTTGGCACGTTGGTATAGAATCTTTTTCTGTGCTGCATGAGGCTAAATGGAAGGTATTTTAGTTCCTCCTAATGCTATACTTTGGACTTGAAGGTTTGGGACTTTTTTCGGCTTTCTGCCGCATGCACTCACTCTGTTTCGCTAGGTTGCTTAGCAACCCCTGTCACGTACGTCAGACGCATTGGTGCACGTGGGTCTCTCACTTCCGGGTTATTCAGTCCGGCGGCTGCCTCATCACTCTATTGGTAAGGTTAGTTTACATTTATGTATATATTGTTGCTTATGTATTGTGTCACTGTGATCTTGATAAAGACCCCAGGAGGGTCGAAACGTTGGTCGGTGTGTATCTCACAGCAGATGTATTTTTTATGATACATTAAAGAAAAATTTTTTCACTAATTTTAAGACCCAGTGTGCTCCCTGGATTACAAGTGTTGGATATATATAACGCGGGTTTGCACCTGGGCATTTATACAATATATGTATGGAGGAGGAGTGCCTTGCTTTACTGATTCTTTGTATATATATATATATATATATATATATATAAACAAAAATAAAAATCAAAATGCACTCACAGGTCTTCTGGTTAATAGGAAAACTGGTGCTTTAATAAATCATCTGTGATGTACAAAAAAATCAATCGACGTTTCGACCCTGCCGGGTCTTTTTCAAGATCGAAAAAGACCCGGCAGGGTCGAAACGTCGATTGATTTTTTTGTACATCACAGATGATTTATTAAAGCACCAGTTTTCCTATTAACCAGAAGACCTGTGAGTGCATTTTGATTTTTATTTTTGTTTATATATTTGACGCCAACAATTTGCACCCAGGCATGTGAGTTAAAAATTTATATTTTTTTGGAGGTGAGTGCCAAGCGTTCACCTATATATATATATATATATGTATGTGTGTGTGTGTGTGTATGTATATATATATATATATATATATATATATATTAAAGGAATCTCTATGATGAATATCAGTGCATGGGCATAGTTATTCACTATTTAAGTCACTGAATCACCCTATATCTCTTGATTTAATGAGCACTATAATCACTGGAACAACAGCTTAGATCCCCTACAGCTGGACTACCACTATTTTGCCTGCTGCACATGAAGGGACCACGAGTACCTGTTAAGGCTTATTCACACAACATTACACTGTCTAAAGGGGTTGGTGTCTGTGGTCTTGTGTCACAGGACACCGTGAGGATTTACAGATTATCATGGGACCGTGCCCAAACACAGGGATCCCTTATTACTCACTTAATACACTATCCATGGTTGGCCTGCTATGTCTGTGCCCCTCTGATTGGCCGGCTATGTCTGTGCCCCATTGATTGGCCTGCTATGTCGGTGCCCATTTGATTGGCCTGCTATGTCTATGCCCATTGCTTGGCCTGATCTATCTGTGCCCAAACCCTTTTGGCCGCAGGCCTGGGGAAATATCACAGAGGAAAGCCCAGTACCCACTATTGACATGGAGATAGGTGGGTGTCCAGGCAAGCACTGCTACCATTCTATCCAAGAGGACACCAGTATACGGGCACCTAAATGTGATTGGAAGGGTGAAGGCCCTAAACCTTATGCCCTAGGGGCAAGGCTTTTATGAAGACTCCCGGGCGCACAACCATGGTCTATGCCAGCCCGGCGGCGGCACACCTCCAAGGAGAATTTCACACAGAGACCAGTGCTCAGGGACCAGTGCTCAGAGGACAACAGGGGAGCACAGTGTTTTCCTTGTCTTTAGCAATTAACCTGCTTTTCCGGTTAGGTTAGGTTTTGTAGTTATTCCTGCGTCATGTTTAGCTCTTGGCCCTTTCAGTTGGATTTACTTGACTTGCTTTTCCTGTCTGTCATTTAGCTTCTATCTGAGGTACGTATTTACCTTTTATCTACATTGATTGTCGTTTCTTTGTTTTCGTGCCTTCCAATTTTAGTATCGCCCCCGGGTCGTCGAGAGGCCTGACTTGGCCTCCTCCAACCTCCCGGGCTCTCATGGATTGCGGAGAACACCTCCAGCTTTCCTCAGGCTACCAACGGTCATCCTGGATCACGCGCACAGGCTCCGGGCGGTCCGTTGGTAGATTTCATCATTATTTCAGAGGTTGCATTCTCTCAACACCCCTTTCTTTTATTAAAGACGGGCATGGTCCGAGGTTGTATACTACTCCGTCAACCATTGGTCTGGTTTTGCGCTAGTTGATCCCACCTCTCGGGTGAGTGTTTCAGAGAGTGGTCTCGTGGTCAGAGAGGGACCCTCCTCAGGATTTCAGTTCTACACTGAGATTAAGTGGTGAACCCTGTAGTTGGTCATGCTGAGTCTGAAATGGACTCTAGTTTGGATTGCAAGAGGGTACGGTCCTCCATCACCTCGGCGGAGACTGATATTTATTTACATGAGTAGAGAACGAACCCCTCTCATATACTGAACTGGACACTAATTCGTTATTAAAGGACGCGGCCCTCCTCCAACTTTAGTCCAATACTGAGATGGATACGGGAGACAGGTTCTGAGTGTGGCCCACTCTCATAGAAGGAACCGAACATGGAGGTAGACACTACCTTTTGTTATTAACGGGTTCGGCCCACTCCTGCTATCAGCCTGATGCTGACACAGAGTTCGATTTACATTATTAGAGAGTGTGGCTCTCTCATACACTAATGCACTATGGTGCCTTCCCTCGTTCGTCACACATGCTAGGGTCATCCCTCCTACATTCAATTCAATTAGAGGTACGTGCCACATACCAGGTTTATCGCTGATGCTTCAACTCTTGTACAGGGTATAGTACCTCACCGGTATGCAAGGGAGACGATACTTCACAATGACTGGGCAAGGGGAGAGAACCTCTCCCTTTAATCTGAAGTCCATGTTACTGGCTTCGTTATAGAGGGCTACCTGATTGTGCAGGATATAAATATTTAGACTGGATTTCTCTATTTCACCTCCTATAATGGATCTACTGGGTCCGTACCACTGTATCCCACGCGAGTAATGCCCACTGAAGTATTACTGGGGGAGGTTCCAAACCTTATTTACACGCTCCCCTGAGATTTTATGGACAGTGTAGGGGCTGTTTGAACTGCCCATCTTGGGTACAGCTCCCAGGATCGACCCATGTTATTGGTGACCCTATACCTCCCTATTGGATGTACTCCTGGAGATGGTACGGCTAACGGAGGTGCCTCAGTCATTACATGAGTGCAGGTTTTAGTATGATCTACGCTATACCAAACATACAATTGTACTCTGTCTAGGTTATACAGACCATTGCGTACAAATGGTTCAGACTGTTTTTACCCATGTCAAGGTGACATGAGATCCTGAGGCCTTCATAGAGCAAACGTATATTGCCTTACGCGGGTGACAAGAATGGGGAAAGCCCACTACCCGGGCTGCAGACACACCGTACGCATAGATCGCATGGAAAGAACGGAATCTTCGGTGAACTTTGGGTTCCCTGGTTGTTAACAATCTTGGGATAGGTGACAGGACTACCTCTGCTCCTCTGAGAACATTATTCGGTTATGGAGGACCCTCCATTTATGCTTTTATCCCTCATGGGAATCGTCTTGGTTGTGGGTTAAACCACATCTACTGTCAAGGAGACCTGCTTGGAATCTATGGGGTGAACCCTATGTACCCCGACTCCTACACAGACGTCACAAAGTCGGGACGCAATTTACAGCTGGAGTAATGCTCAGGATCTGTAGCAGACTCGGATATGACTGCCGACGTCCCCAAACGTTTTTCCTGCGTATTTGAGAACGCTGTGAGTTCGCGAGACTCCAGGCTAAGAAGGGAGGTATTCCTATAACTCGTTTCTCGGATTCATTCCGGAGTCCCTTGGCCTAGGGTCTACTCGTGGAGATACATACCCGGACGGTCAGGGATACAGGGACCTAAGGGCTCACTTTATTATACCCTACTCAAGGGTGGCGTGCTGACCATGAGTTCCTCCACGAAAGTGGACAGGTCGGGCATGGAACAGGATCACACAGGCGATTAATCAGATTATTCACTCTCTCCCTAATCAGTCTCCAATCTCATGGACAGAAGTCCTGCTCCAGACCCGCTCACCAGGGCTATTTAATTTTTCTGATTTCGAAGCCCTTGCGGTCCACCACGCAAATCCAGCATGGAGGACTCTTCTTCGTCTATGCTGGGCCCTATTTCCCTTGGATTCAGACCATTTATCACTCCCTGACGGGGATATATTTGGATGGAAATCTCATCCTCTACTTTTGTTTCCCTCTTTTGGTTAGATCCGGGATTCACAATCCCCCAGAATAGTCTATCAACGTTTCGCTACGTTAGTTCAGTGTTGGGACTCGGATTGGACGTCCCTTAGGAGTACCTTGTTCTACCACAGTTGTGGGTTATGCAGTCCATTTGGAGTACTGGAAACACTCTTGCCGGCATAATAGGTTCATTCTCAGACAAGACCACTTACCGGGTAGGTCATGAGGGAACGATAAGACTATTTGGTTCGGCTACAGAATTGGTGGTAGGCTCAGACACATTACCTGAGGTTGGAATTTTGTCTACAAGGCTACATCACCTGGTGATTCCGGCACGATTAAAGAAACCATCTTCTACATCGAAAGTCGAGACCTGGTGGCAGTTTTTCTCGCAATCCTAAACCCACCGATAACCCTCTGTATTTTACACCTACAGGGATATGGCTAATAGGTCAGCTTGGCAGTTCATGGATGTCTGCTAGGAAACAGCTCTTAACCCCACGTACAGTGGATCTAACAGCGGATTTTGGGTACATTGACTGCTGGCATCTTCATTGATCTGTCTACGGTCACTTCTCGCAGTTGGAGGGTCCATTGGGGATTGTTCTAGTCATCTCCCAGAATAGGTACCAGCGAAACAAACAGCGTTGGATTTGTTGGCTGAGCATTAAAACAGCAAATACAAAGCCTCCTGTCATGTTATAAAATTGTAGATTATGCTAGCTTTAGTGTACCTATAATCTTAATTTTATTAATGACAGGAGGCGAATATTTCCCACCCATTCTTATCCCTCCCTTGTTTAATTTTAGAGTTTGGGTTCATCAGGTAAGTATGCAACTCTGCTTGTTGTCTTTGCTACCTGTCACTTGTTCTTATGTCTAATTTTTCCATAAGTAGGATTGTGATATCTATGTATTAGGGTATTTTGGCACATTGGGTACCTACATGTTTGTTCAGAGTACATTTCATTAGCTAACCAACCTGTTCGATTCTGTTTTTTCTCTTTTCAGTTTACAGTCCATCAACACTCTCTGGTCTGGCAGTTCCACTCGGAGGATGGGCATTGTTGTATTCATTGTATCTAGGACTTCATTTCTTCCCCATTATATTTTCTGCCTTTTGTTCTGTTTGTTGCAGCTTGAAAGAG
>OW240914.1:35754254-35764299 GCA_933207985.1 Pelobates cultripes
ATGCAGTGGGTGGCAACATTTTGCCCAAATGCCAATTTTGTGATGAAAATAGACTCTGACATGTTTCTTAACGTGGATTATCTCATCCATCAACTCCTCCTTCCGGAGCTCCCAACCCGTACTAACTATTTTTCTGGGGATGTATGCACGGATGGAGAACCTATAAGGGATAAAAAGTACAAATGGTATGTACCGGTAGAAGTCTACCCAAATAAAACATACCCACCATATTGCATTGGCACTGGATATGTCTTCTCAGCAGATCTGGCAAAGAAGATATACGAAGTAGCACAAGTTACAACAGTCATGCCAATGGAAGATGTCTTTATGGGGATCTGCTTGCAAAAGTTAAACGTCCCACTGACTCAACCTCCAGGGCATGTTTTTAACAGATACAATTACTATGATCGCTGTATATTCCATAAACTTGTTGCCATTCACATAGGTGGAAAATATCAACTTCAAAAAGTGTGGCAAGATTTTTGGTCTAAGAAGTCACTGGGTTGTAAGAACTGAAACATTTCTCGTATATGTGGTCTATGTGAATGCCGATAATAGTAATAGTAATAATACTACCACGAATATTTTGTGATGATATATTGTGAGAGGCAAAATGCTATAATATAAATATTTCTATACGACTGATGGACCAAGTATGTTCCAATGAGGATAATAATAAAATCTGGATGCATGTTGATTGCGGAGAAGAATATGTTTGTGGAAAGTTTGGTTGCAAAAGGAATTTAAATGCAATTATATTTTTTATATGAATACAAAATAGTGGCACTTCATAAATAACACAATAACGCCGTTCATTGCGCTTGTCAAATTGCTAAAACTGTATATATAATGACATAAGGAATACTAAAAAAAAAAAAAGATAATATAATTTTATACCTCTATGTTGCAGACGTGCCGTCTAGGATTTATCAGATTAGCTGATCTCTTTATGATTAAGCAAATGATTAACAAAGTCATTCATGAACCTTCATACTATGAATAAAGTCCTAGAAATTGTCAGATTTATACGGTCTATATATTTCAGGAAAAAAAATGTGTTTCCTTTTGAATTCACACATTATTTTCATTATATTTTATTCTTGATTCTGATGACAAAAAAATTAAGTTTATATATGGCGAAGCATGCAAATTCAAAAGGCCCATAGGCCCTGTGGTATGCTGGTTTAGGTTGTGTTGTTGTGAGTCCCTGTATGTTTCCCCATATGATTTGGTCCTATGTATTAGATTGAATGTATTGATTGTCCAAATTGTATGTGCCTTTCCCCCTCCCCATTTTTAGTGTCGTATTGTTTTCTCAGTAGGATGTTGTCCCATTGTTCCAGGGACACTTCCAGACCAGTTCAAACTAGCTGCCCTGTCACTATGTGGTTTTCAGCCCTTGTTATTGTCTGTCCCCACCTTTGTTTCTACCACAGTACACAATTCACAGTAATGTAATTAAGCTTTGTCATGTCATTGGTTACCAGTCCAAGTCCATGCTGCTATTGGCTGGCTTGGGATATGCAGTGTAATTTTATGGCAAGACAGGAGGCTTCATATTTGCTTATCTTGTTTTACTGTAACTCCCAGCAGCAAAGAAACAATTAACAATGTTGTATGAAAAATTCTACCAATCATAACACATCTTAGCTACAATATAGTGTCATCAGACTCCTCCCACTTTCTCTTTCTTTGCTGCTTGCCTCCCAGGTGAGTCTACTCCGATTGCATTGCCTTTCTAATTTAGGTTTATATATCTTTTATTTGTATCTTGTAATCTACTTCATCTCAGGAAACTTGTTTGTATTTAATGTCCTTTGTTTTACTATTCATATTTTCCTTTTTTCTCATTATCTATATATTTATAAGTTGGTTTTGTCTCTTTCATTTTTAGCACTTGTGTTTTATTCTTTTCCTTAACCTGTTGTTTTTTTTCTTTTATGAGCTGGGTTTTCCCCTTTAAATTTGCCGCCACTCCGTTTGCATAGACGGAACGCTCTGGTAATTCGCGCTGTATTTTTCATTCAGCTGGCCGCGGCTCTCCTCAGAGGTAGAGCCGCGGCCCATTCTTATCGTTCACATCAGCCGCGGACTCCATTTCCCATGAGCCCGCGGCTGCCGTTTTCCCGCCTTCTTTTCCTCCCGCCCATTCACGTCTACCTTCACACATTTTTTTCCCACCCTTTTATCAGCGGCGATCTCGCGGCGGCCATCTTTCGCAGCCTCAGTGTTCCTCCAACGGATCCTGTCACCGTTAGCAAGCACATAGGAGTTTCTTCAAATTGAACTATCTCTTGCTTGGCTTGTGACAGGTAGGTTTACTGCCTGCTGCCTCCATCTCATTTTTTTATGCGCATCTATTTTACACACGATCAGTATACTGATCTCTCTCTCATCTGCTTCTTGCAGGTTTGCTCTACAGGACCAGTCTGCTGTTTTTTGGGTGAACCCCTCTCCCTGTTTATTGCTTGATTATTAGTGTGGTTGATTTTGCATTTTAATATATTTTGACAAACCTTGTGTGGCTGAACGTTTTTTTCACTGTTGTGGGTGAACCCCACTTGCATATTATATACTCAAACTGTGTGCATAACACACTACTGTGTGAAATACCTGTGTGGCTGACACCACCTACAGAACACACTACTGTGTGAAATAGCTGTGTGGCTGACCCCCACCTGATTTATTTTGTGGGTGACCCCCATTTCTCTCTGTACATATTTATATATATATATATATATATATATTTTATAATTGTTTTCCTAGTGGGTGATCCCCACCTCATTGACTGTACAATATCTTCATATTGTCCCCAACTGCCCAATAGGGTGACCCCCTATTAATTGCTTCTTCAATCATACTTTGCTGTGCCAAGCATTTGTGGGTGAACCCCACTGTTTTTTGACGTCTCGTGGGTGACCCCCATCTTTCATATATTGTAATTGAGTGGCCTCATCTTAATTTGAAAACCCTATATTTTCTAAGAAACACATTATGTCAGACCGCCAAGACCCTGCCATCTCTGCCGAACTTAAGGAATGGCTTTTCTCCACTATAGCAGAATCCATTCCTAAGGCTCTGGCAGCCTACCATAAACGTGCCACAGAGGTACACCCCTCTACACAACAACCCTCTGACTCTAAGGATTCCCATGTCTCCGACCAAGACAGCACCCCGCGCAAGAGACCCTGGAAAGGGAATAGCGCTACTGCGGGCAAAGGCAAAGCTCCTGCAAAGGTCATTAAACACTCTAACCCATACATTACGCAGGATGCTGCAGACCCTCTAGAGGGTTCTACTTCACGTTTGTCTGGCCATATTTCAAGTGACTATGACCCCAATTACTCTGATGAGGATCCCATGGTGAATGCGCCCCAGGATTCCTCAACATCGGAGTTCGTGAAAGAAACCTTTCTAGGTCAGGATCTCAAGAGTAAGGTGCCTGACTCAGACACCCTCCTGGATGCCTCAGGCCTTCCCCTTTTTGACCCAAGGGTGATTCGTCATCCGCGTTCAGCAGAATGGGCTCCCCCAGACCATATTGCTAATTTCTGTAAACTGTGGCTTCACAAGCCCCTCGAAAAAGAAATAAGAAACAAACTAAGGGCTGAATGCCGAGACCTACTATTCCAGGCAAAGTTGCCTCTACCCCTGAATTCGACCCCATGCTGGTCACCTATTTGACGAAGTCTGGTAAAGACCATCGTAAGGGTATTGAGCAGGGTTTGAAAGCGACCCAAGACAAACTATTAGACATTTCAGGTCCTATCATTCAAATATTTATACTCGCAGATGAGGCACTCACCAGCGGTGAACTTGATCCGCACATTATTAGAGAATGGGCGCAGAGAGCCCTATGCTTACTGGGTAACGCCAATGTGGCTATTTCGATTGAGAGACGCAAAGCGGCACTTTATAAAATCGATGCCAAATTAGTAGACTTGAGTACTAAAGAACTAGGCCCAGAGGCCGATGGTCTTCTATTTGGTAACAGTTTCATGCGAGACCTCTCCAAGCATGTCTCGGTTTTTACCACACTCAATAAAGCCCAGTCCTCCCTACGTAGGGTGTTCCGCTCCAATACTCAAAATCATTTTTCTGGGAGAGCTGGTCGCTCCAGGGGCCGAGCTACCAGTACAGCAGCCTTTACAGGCTACAGGCCCCGACCCACAGATTATTGGTCCACAGGATATACACGACCCTACCACAGACAGCTGTTCAGCACCAGAGGCTCGATACGAGGACGTGGCTCTGCATCCCTGCACGGACGCACTGCTTCAGATAATGGACCTTGCTTATTTGAAAAATGTATCAATCGCAGGTCGATTAACATTCTTTTTCCAACAGTGGAAGCTTCTTTCTCAGGATCTTTGGATCCTTCATACAGTCAAAGGTTTCAAAATAGATTTTTTCACACACCCAGTACAATACTCTCCTCCGACATCCTTAGAGATGTCAAAAGCAGGCACTCTAACCTTGAACACAGAACTAACCAAATTGGTACACAAAGGGGCGATCGAACCTTCGCCTTTCCCTTGCACCTTCCTCAGCAACATATTTCTCGTTCGGAAAAAGACGGGAGATCACCGTCCCATTATCAACCTCAAGGCATTGAATCGCTTTATCACATACCGTCATTTCAAGATGGAAGATATCCATCTTCTCAGAGACTTGCTCTGCGTGGGAGACTGGTTCTCCAGATTCGACCTCAAAGATGCTTATCTGACGGTCCCTATCGCACCAAGTCACCGTGCCTTCCTCCAATTCCGGTGGTAAGGCGACATTTGGCAGTTCACCTGCCTCCCTTTCGGACTTTGCTCCGCCCCTTGGTGTTTCACCAAGTTAATGAAACCGGTCATGGCGCTCCTTCGTTCTCAGGGCATACGTTCCATTATATATTTGGACGATATCCTGATTATGGCCCAAGACCAGCAACTACCATCTCAGATAGTCCAGTTTCTGGGTTTCCAAATAGATTCAGTTCAGGCAACTCTACAGTTGCCCTACTCCAAAATAAAAAATATAAAAAGAAAGATTCAAAAATTACTCAGTTCACAACGACCTTGGCTCCGCGACCTAGCACACATTCTGGGTCTCCTCTCTGCATCAATTCAGGCTATTTTTCCAGGGCCCTTACACTACAGAGCTATGCAACGGCTGAAAACCTCCTACTTACATCGCTCGACCTCTTACGATCAATTAATTTCCCTAACGGACGAAGTTCTCATCGAACTTCACTGGTGGCTTCGCAATATGGAGGCCTGGAATGGGAAAGCGATTTTTTTCGGATCTCAACCAGATTTTATTCTGGAATCCGATGCCAGCCTCTTAGGTTGGGGTGCTACTTGCGCCCAAACATACACAGGGGGTCTCTGGTCCCCATCAGAACAGGCACTTCATATAAATTGTCTCAAGCTCATTGCCGGATCCTTCGCGATCCGCAGCTTTGCCAAAGAAGTCTCCAACTGCTCTCTGGTGCTTCGGATGGACAATGTCTCTGCGGTACGATATGTAAACCAACTCGGAGGGTCCAAATCGAAACTATTGTCAGACCTCACCAAGGATCTGTATCAGTTCTGCTTAGACAGGAATCTGTCCATTCGGGCAGAATATCTCCCAGGTCCCAACAACTTAGTCGCGGATTGGTTTTCACGTCACTGGAGAGATGCCAGCGACTGGCAATTAGATCCTCTCCTATTCCACCGCATTCACCTATTGCGGGGACCCCTCACTCTCGACCTCTTCGCGTCTCGGCTGAATCGTCAGAAAGACGATTTTTTTCAGCTGGTTACCGGACCCTCTATCTCTAGCTGTCGACACCTTTCTCCAACCTTGGCCACGGAGCGGAACCTATGCCTTCCCTCCTTTCTCAATGATTCAACGGACCCTCCACCGGGTCAAGTCACAGGGGGTCAGGGTTGTGATAGTTACCCCTCTATGGCGGGCCCAGACGTGGTTCCCCACCCTTTTGGAACTTTCAACAGACTATCCCATCCTCCTACCTCGCTCACATCGGGTCCTCAGGAACCCAATGGATGACTACCATCCGCTCGCCTTACAAGGCCATCTTCAACTGGTGGCCTGGACAGTTTCAGGGGAGCTTGGCATGTCGCAGGACTTTCAAGCACTGCTCAAACACTCCTGTGGGATTCATGGGCTCCAGGGACCAGGCGAACCTACCTCGCCGCATGGCGAATTTGGGTCAGCTGGTGTCTGGAGAGGGATTTTGATCCCGTTTCAGCATCTCTTCCATCCATTCTAAATTTTTTATGCTCCCTTTTCGATCAGGGTAAATCATACCGATCGATTAATATTTTTCGTTGCGCAATTTCGGCAGGCCATGACTCTATTGACAATTCCTTAGTTGGGAAACACCCTTCTGTGTGCCGGCTGTTACGGGGCATTCGTTTGACGAGGCCACCTTCTGCCAAATACTCTGGGTTCTGGGATATATCTCGAGTCTTCGCGCTGCTGGAGTCCTGGCCCTCTAACGAGGCCTTATCCCTTCGACAACTCTCCGCAAAACTAGCCCTGCTACTGTGCCTGGTGTCCTTCCGCAGAGTTTCTGACGTTCAAGCTTTTGACTCACACGCTGTCACCTTCGCACCAGATGGTGTCAGATTTACAATTACTAGGAGCACAAAAACAAACTCCTCGTCTGTTTTTTACCCGTACTTTCCCGACAGGCCGGCCCTCTGTGTGGCTCTGTGTACCCGTTGTTACACGGACGTTACTGCCACTCTACGTCCCTCTACCGGGCCCCTTTTCATCTCTTACATTAGACCTCACAAACCGGTCTCCTACCCCACTATCGCTCGCTGGATAAGATGGTTACTTACCCAAGCAGGAATTGATAGATCATTCGGAGCCCACTCCGTTAGGGGAGCGGCCGCATCCTCTGCCTTTCGTGCCGGCAGTTCACTGGCGGATATTTTGTCCTGTGCAGATTGGTCAAGGGAATCTACCTTTCGTACCTTCTATTTTAAACCAACACCACATGCGGCTTGTTCTATTATTCAGGAGCGTTAAATCAGCAAATATGAAGCCTCCTGTCTTGCCATAAAATTAGGGATTATTCTAGCTTTCAGTGAACGAATAATCTAAATTTTATTAAAGACAGGAGGCGAATATTTTCCCTCCCTTCGTTCATTCTGGAACCCACCCTCAAGGTAAGTCCCATAGTCCATGCTTACTGTATGCTACCGTCTCTTGCATCTAAATTTGCAATATACGATTTGTTAGATTTGAAGTTACGCACCTACAACATAGGGTACTCACATGTCCTTTTTCCTAACTCTGCCAGTTCGTCTGAGCTATAATTAGGAGTAGGGAGTATAACTATATTTTTTCTCTTGTCCGAGAAACCTTACTTTCACGAAGTCTCTCTTCTTCTCTTTTAGTGTGAAGATCTCAGGTTTGCTCGTTCAACTTTCCGTTTACATGGTTGACTTCATCTCGAGTTACAACCTCGGGAAATGTTCCAGTTCCAGTTTACATGGTTGACTCTGCTGCTGACCGGCAACACCAAGAAAGAGGAAGTGGGAAGAGTCTGATGACACTATATTGTAGCTGAGATGTGTTATGATTGGTTGAATTTTTCATACAACATTGTTAACTGTTTCTTTGCTGCTGGGAGTTACAGTAAAGAAAGATAAGCAAATATTCGCCTCCTGTCTTTTATAAAATTTAGATTATTCGTTCACTGAAAGCTAGAATAATCCCTAATTGGTTATTTCCCAAGTACATATTGCTATTGGCTGGCTTGGGCTCACTGTGTTGTTCAGATCACAACCTTTATCATTTGTTCTTGAAAGCTCCCTCACCCAACAGCCTCATTCTAAACCCCCTCAACTCAGAAGGGACCTGAATTCTCTTGACCTCCAGCAACTCTTAGCTGATCTCCATTCCAAACTCTCATTCATCCCCAGTTTCTCCTCCTTAAAACACATCCTAAACTGCTCTCTTTCATCTAGTGTTGTCCCTGCTCCCCTTAAGCATGCTACTGTCATACCCACCCTAAAAAAGCCATCCCTAGACCCAACTATCACCCTATATCTCTGCTTCCTTTTTCCTCAAAACTTGTAAAAAGACTTGTCTTTACTCATATGACTCACTTCCTAAATTCCAACTCCCTCCTCGCTCCTCACCAATCTGGCTTTCGCCCCCCCCCCCCACACTCTACTGAAACTGCTCTTATTAAAGTTACAAATGACCTAATCACAGCTAAATCCAAAAGCCACTACTCCATTCTAATTCTTCTTGACCTCTCTGCTGTCTTTGACACTGTTGATCATGTCCTCTTTCTCCAAACTCTTTAATCCCTTGGTTTCTGTGACACTGTTTTCTCAGTGTCTCTCTCCCAACGTTCGTTCAGTGTCTCCTTTTGCAAAGACACCTCCTCCTCTTACCCTGTCTCGATTGGAGTCCCCCAAGGATCTGTTCTTGGTCTCCTTCTGTACTCTCTTTATACTGCCTCTCTTGGCAAACTCATTAACTCCTTTGGATCCTGCTACCATCTGTATGCTGATGACACCCAGATATTTCTCTCCTCCCCTGATCTTTCCCCTGTGGTCCTGCAATGTGTCGCTGCTTGCCTTTCTTCATCTCCCATTGGAGCACCCTAGCAGGTGGTGACACGCCGGGTGGACAGGGAGCAGACGAAAAGCCGCTTCGATGTCAACCTTTGCCATAAGAGCCCCGCGCCCGGCCCTCTTTACCAGCTCGACCGCCTGGTCGAATGATGCATAAGAGACCGAGCACAGCTCCTTATCGATGTCATCATTCACCGACCCGCCCTTAGGGTAGGATAGGTGGTGAATGAGCCTAAACTTCCCCGGCTCCTTCTTAGGGACCACCCCGAGAGGGGAAACCCGGAGGCCCTCTATTGGTGGTGCCCGAAACGGTCCTTCCATTCTACCCAACATAACTTCCTTGCCCAGCTTGTCCCGCACCACTTCTGGAAATTCCGCCACCGATTTTAGATTACGCGGGCATCCAGTACCGTCCCTGCCCTGGAACGGGATAAAGAACACCTGCCCGAACCCAGCCCTGAGGAGCTCGGCGTCCGCCCTATTACCGTAGCGGCTTAGCCAGGGCTCCATCGCGTCTAGCCTCTCTGGGGTGAGCCCCCAGGGCAGCGGAAGCCCCCCCGCCTCCGACCGTGGAAGAAGCTCCTGCTCCCCCTGACTTACCTTTCTTGAAACAGCGCTGCAACCCGTGTGCCCCCCCACAGCCCGAGCATTCGTGCTTAAATCGGCAGGAAGCACCCCATTTGCACTGGCCTTCATTGAAAAGCCAGCATAGTCCCTTTTGTGAGGCGGCCGACGAGGCAGACTGACCTTTTGCGCCAGCCGCGTGCTGAAAGGGTTGCGCCTTTTGCGCCATCATCAGCTTCATCCAGAGAGGCAGGTCCATCTGGTCCCACCTCATACCCAGATTAGCCGCCAGCCGCTGCCGGAACTGTTCGTCCAAGTAGCAAAACAGGGAAGAGCACACACCCGGCGACTTCTCCCCTATCACGCTGGCCAAGACGCAAAACGCCCTCAGCCAGTTCCCAAAGGATTTTGGTATCTTGCGATACCGCTTCCGCTTCTCCTCTTCTTCCTTCTTCTCATCTTTCTTATCCTCCTCCTTGAGGTCAATAAAGTCCTCCAAAGGAAGGAGGGAGAAGATCTCGCAAAACTCCCCCTTCCAGATTTTTTCTTTCACCTCCTGTTTGAGGTGGACCCCGAGTGGGCCAGCAAACGATACGTCCGCGTGCTGCCTTGCCGCGTCTGACACCACCCCGGTGAGTTCTGCCCACTCGCTCCCTGCGTCCCCTGCGCCGGGTGCGGTCCACGCCTCCTCGCTGCTTGCCGACACCGCCGAGGTCCCCACACCGGGCCCCCCTGCTGCCGCCCCCTGCGCCCACACCTGCCCTACGCTGTCCCCTGTACCACCCCCCGCCCCAGTGAGTGGAGTAGTGATTGTAGTGTTTGCACTAGCGCGCTGGAATGCAGTGATTCGCTGGACTCACCGGCGAAGCCCCTCAATCCAGAAGCGCCCG
>OW240914.1:35774288-35789899 GCA_933207985.1 Pelobates cultripes
GGGCTGCAATGGGAACCGCTGTGCTTCCAGGATGATCAACGTCTACTGAAGTCCTGCCAACTGGGGAGCCCACCCGGTGCCTCACGAACACTGATGAGGAGTGGCTCTGAGATCTGAAACGAGGAGAAGTAGTCCTGGGCAGGGTGTACTGTTCCTCGCCCACCCTCCCGTCCCGACCCAGGGAGCGCCTGCCAGCCGCCAAGGCCTCCCGCTGCCTGCTTATTTTCGGCCGCTGCCATCCTGAGGCCCCGCCCTGCGGGCTACGACTCCTACCGTCTTCCCCCTGAAGCCCCCGTCGACCATGCCTGGGGGACCCTGACCTACCCCCCGCTGAACTACCGGACAAAGACCTACGGCGCCGCCGCCTCTCAGGATGCCCACCTGCCCTAGCGTCCCTAAGCGGGGAGAGGCTATTGCCGCTAGACCTGGAACCCGACCTATCACTGGACCTGACCCGCCTAACCCTCCCCCTCCCAACCCCTGAGCTACCGCGGGCCCCTCCATCCTCACCTCCACTGAGACCAGAAAAACTGCTCCTACGCCCCCTCCCCTTACCTCTGTCGCCCCTTGGGGGCCTCCTGGCCCGCGTCGGTCTTCCTCCGCCGCCATCCCTCCCTGCCGCCGCCGTCAGAAGCTGGTCCAGCTGGGCCCGCACCCAGCCCGCTCCATGTCGCAGTGCTGCCGCCCGGACTCCAGCCAGCAACCTCTCCATGTCCTCCATGGCCCTGCAGAGGAGAGAAAAAAGAGAAAGCCCTACCCAGCAAAGCAGTGAGCACCAGGGTGCACACAAACTCAGCCAGGTAAGAAATTAAATGTGCTCTATCCAAAATGGCTGCCTACTTAAGTAGACCAACTCCTTTCTCCCACAATCCACCAGTCCTGGCTGGCTCCTCCTAAGCCCGCCTCCTAACCCCTGTCAAGGCCCTCCTCCGCTAAGCTGTGCTTTGGCTCCTTGGGGCTACAATCTAGTGCATAATCTAATGGACCATTATAAAACCAACGTATGGCGTCAGAAAGATCCCGGTATCACAAACTAAGCATGTCTGAGATGTATATAAATTGGACATAAATATTTGCAGCAACTCCAACCATCAAGAAAGGGGGTGGGGGAGTATACCCTAAAACTAAACATGTTTTTATTATTATCATGCATTTATCATTAGTATTTCTAACTCCAATAGATTTTTTTAAGTGCAACAAGAACTTAGAGAGGTGCTTACCTTTGTGGACCAGTCACCACTGTCAGCTACTCTGCATTATACAGCACATTGATGTACATATTACAGCCCTGGTGATCACTCACATTATGACATCGCATTCCTGTTACTTTGACTAACATTTAATTATATTGGCTCTTTAAGGTATGTGACAATTATGTTAATCTTTTTTATTAAAATTGTTTTAGAAATAACTTAAATAAGGGGTCTAAGTTAAACATACTTAAAGACATCAAAGCCCAGCAACATTTCAAACGTAACAGAGTTTTCACAGACAATGACCCAACTATAAATAACAGCAATATATTAACACAACCATATAACATTAATATAACCCACACAGTTACCACAGCCACCAAGGGCATATTTTCCACTTGTAGGGGAATACGTACACACCCAGATTCTGAGCTACCGACGAGCTCAAACCAACCAAAACTAATCCAAACATAACTATTGAACCTGAACTTGAACTACACCACTTACCAAGCCAACCCAGCCCTCAATTTTCCTATCCATCCCCCGTCTCCGAGACCAAACGAGGGAAATAAACACTGTTCAACCACCTAAAATAGGGAGGGAGGGTGGGACAGCAACAAGTAAGTGAGAATTTGAAATTAAGATGGATTCTCCCTAAAATGGCTGCTATATATATGTGACGCTATAACAAAAAATCTCCAATCCTAAATCCCCTTTGTCCATATGCCAGCCTGCAAGCTATGTCAAGGCCCACTCCACTTAGCTTTGCTGTTCCTTGGGCTTCAATTTTTCTTTTTATATCTTGTAGCAAATAATCAGGAAATTTCCCTGCATTGCAGTCTTGTTAGCTCCTCATACAGTGCAGCAGTTTTCCAGCTATCAAGCCCTTCTGCTATTCATGTTGACAAGTCATTGTAGCCTTATTCTGCTTGTAGCCCCGTAAATTGCTCCTTATTTATGTATCATTTTTGTGCATTCTATTGTCATGCAATCCTGGCATCTATGATGCAGAGTGATACTGTCAATTTTCTTTCTTTTGTCTCAAAAAATAACTCCCAAAACCATACTGGCTATTTTAGCGATACCATATCATATAGTAGCCTTCTGCCCACCAACAACTTGGTATAAATTGCTGATTTTTCCCACAGGTTTCCTACTAATGTGCTATCATGTAGTAGTAAATATCACAATTTTAGCGACTCACGTTTTTACAGCAATGTACTGTGAATTATTCTGCTCCATAAACAGCCATGAGCTAGTTATTCTTTCTGTTCTAAATAGGAATTAAAGAGTGCTTTCACTTCTAAACCCGAGTACTACGCTCTACGCCAGCACAGGTGACTTGTTTGCTCCCTGCTCAGCCCTCCCATTCGTCCTAGCCTTGGTCTGGTTATCAGAGATGTTCTTTTCTATTCCCACATGAATATATTTTTTTTGGCCTTCTTGGATGCACCATGAGGGCATCTTCTATCTCGAATGTGGAGATAGTATACCCGTTGGATCAAATTATAAACAGTGCTCCTTACTGTCGCCTTGATTATAGTTAAGGCCTCCCTACCTTGTTTAGTTGATTTCATTTTTTTGATCCAATACTTGTCCCTGAGAGACCAACACCTGCCACAGCTCTCCGTATCTTTACCCCGTGATCCAAATAACAGTTACAGCCTTACATGCCACTTGGCAATTAGCAAGGTATAATTGTCACTCTGTTAGTATAAATATTCTAACACTTCACTTATGTTAGGCTGACCATACCAGTATGCTCAGGTGTTTCTATTGTATATTAGTGTGTATGCAATGTGTAACGGAACTCCCCGTACTCCGACCGAGTACCTTCCGTTGATGGACGCTTTCTAGCTTGCGCCGAGGACCACAAGCACCGCACCGGACATCACAACCACCGCAGACTCCACAACCGCCGTAGCTTAACTGGAGTCTCGCAGTCTTCTGTCGACCCTGGATCAGCTTCTGTCCTCCAGGACCGTGTGGGGAAGACCTCTCCTCCAGGAGAGCGTATTAGGAGCAAGCTCTTACAAGAGCTAAGTGATTAAAGCTCAAGGGAGTATGCAGAGCATAGTAATCCCCAGTGTGAATATAGCTGTCCCCTCCAATCACGAGACAAGACTACATGTTGAGGGTCAAGAAGAACTGTGTTTACTTGGCACCAAAGGGCCTTCTTTTATGCAGGTTTTCCTTACATAGGACCACCCACAGGGTTTTTCAGAACAACCAATAAAAACATTACAACACATACAATAAAGTAAACCACTCCCATTCATCCCAGCAGAAATCCTCCCCTCTGCCTGTGATACAATTATCTCAACACAATAGACTGACTTAATTATCACAGGCAGAAAATATACAGTTTTTACACATACACTGTAACTTTAAAACCACACATCCAATCTTCATCCAATTAATCAGCATACTTGAAATAAGAACATACTCAAAAATCATGCAAATCCTTCCATTAGTTCAAAAGTTAGTCGGAAGTCCTTTGTGACCGATTGCAAGCACATTTTCCTGCCCAAAACAGTTCCATAGATTTGGGCTGTGTGGTCGGTCAATTTCACACTGAAAAAATGACTAAGTCTCATTTGAATGTGTGTTCGAATCTTCGAAAGGGACTTAGTCTCTGTGGCTGAAAATTCAGTGCAGGAGAAGGTAAGGGTCAGCGGTGTTCGTTGAAATGTGTAGCCGATTTCACTTCCATGTATTTGGCTACACGTACCACTGACCTCGTTCGAATGAACAAAGATGGCCGCCGCCACGTGTTCGTTTGTCGAATGGCGACCACTTCGGCTGCATCTGAAGTGCCAATTTAAAGCTGCAGAACTGCTCCAATACAATTTAAAGGGGCAGCAAGAGTCTTTTAAAATCCAATCTGCTAAAATAGTCTTTAACAGGCAATATCTTCCAGGGGCCATAGTATTAAAGGGGCATTGTTCACCAAAGTCACAATGTGCCCACAGACGGTTCTTAAAGGGCCATACACAGTCCAAAGTTGCAGGGGAGGAGGCTGGCAAGCAAGCCTCTCCAGGACCAAGTGGCGAAGGGCACTTCGTCACACAATGTTATTCACAATAAACAATGACATAGATGTGACCTCTTCCACCTGACAGGCTGCAGTGATTATAGCTCAGAAGACTTTCTCTTTTGTAAAGCAGAGACTATAGCTTTTCACACAGATTACACAAGTTTGAATATAGAGGCTGGATGACCTTTATTGTATAGAACACAGCTATTTATACAGAACAGTGTTGACTCTCCCTGCAGGGGGTCCTCTGTACAAAGCATAGTAGTGTTTCCTCTCCCAGGTAACCATTCCCCAAAAGATCATCCACACTGGCAGCCTCCTGGACAATAGCTCTGTTGTGCTGTTGGGGGGGGGGGGAAGCCAACTGTTTTCTCCCCTTGGAGTTTCTTCTGCTGCTGGGGATAACCCCCTCTCCCTGAAGTCCAATGTGCCGCTAGTTAGGAAGGCCAACTAACTCATCTCACGTTGTTGTAATCTGCCACTGGAGAGGGAGGCTGGTTATCTTTACCTCCTCTCCTTGGAGCTTCTCCTGCCACTGGGGAGAAAGGCCAACTACCACCTCTATCCTGTGTTTTGATCTGCCACTGGGGAGGGAGGCTGGGTACCTCTATCTCCTCTCCCTGGAGCTTCTCCTGCCACTGGGGAGGAAGGCCAATTCCCTGTGTTGTGATCTCTTCTCCCTGTGTTGTAATCTGCCGCTAGAGGGAGGCCGGCTACCTTTATCTCTTATTCGTGGAGTCTCTCCGGCCACTGGGGAGGGAGGCTGACTACCTCATCTTCCTTGAGCCCAAATTGGGAGGGAGGCGGGCTATCTCTACCTCCTTTTTCTGTGGAGAAAGGCCAACTGCATCCTCTTCCAGGAACCCAGTATGCCACTGGGGAAGGAGGCCATATACCTCATCCTCTTGGAACTCCTTTTCCGCTGAAGAGAGAAGTTACCTGTCCCCTCTACCTTGTGCTCCCTATGCCGCTGGGAACAGAGGTCGGCCACCACTCCCTTCTGTCACTCTTCCTGCCACTGGAGAAAGAGGCTGACTACAGTATCTCCAAGGAGCACAATCTGCCACCGGGGAAAGATACCTCTCTCTTGCCTCCAACTGCCACTTGGGAAAGATACCTGCATCATCTCTCTGAATCTCATCCTGGATCTCCTTACTCTCCAACACTAACGGTGGTCAACTATTCTGGGAATTGTGGATCCTGGAAAGCTCAAAAAAGGATGGGACTGGAAACCGGGGTTGAGATTTCCATCCAAATACATCGTCCTCTAAGAGTGCTAAGATGGCCGGATCCAATAGAGTTTAGGACCGTATAACACAGAAGAGCCCTTACGTGTTGCAGTGAGTGTGAGATACTCTGGTTACCATTTGTACAATCCTGTTCCATGCCCGACCTGTCAATATTCGTGTAGGGGTTCCTGGCCTACACGCCACCTACAAGATAGGGAATAATATAGTGAGACCCCTAGGTTCCTGTCTCATAGACTGTCCAAGCATGTATCTCCCAGTGTAGGTTTTCTTGATGGTAGTTGAATAGGAAGGCTAGTGAGAACCCAAATCACGATGGTTCCCGTGATGGATATAGAGTCCGAACACTGTTCTCAAGGTGTGTTCAGAGTTGTAGGAGCAGTCCTGCCAACTTTATCTCAAGATTGTAAGGACCAGGGAAGCCAAGTCCTGAGAATTTCGGTTTCTCCATGAGATCCATGCATACGGTGCACCTGAACACCGTTTATGTGAATTTTCCAGTCTTGTTACTCAAGCAAAGCAGTGGATTACAAGATGGATCCAGACAAACTATGTAGACCTAGCCCGATCAGGTAGCCCTCTAGAACGAAATCAGTAGCGCGGTCATCATATTTAAATTGGATGTAGGAGGGAAGCCCATCTATGCGGTCATAGTTGACCTGTACAGGTACAAGCCTGTGTGAGGAACAAATGGACGGCACCCTAGTGCGTTGAGTGTATGAGAGAGTCGCACTCTGTAAAATGTGATCGCACTCTGAGTCCGCGTTCCTTCTATGAGAATGAGTCACTCGGAGCATGTCCTCTATATCCAGCTCAGTATCGGGCCGAGGTTGAGAGAGGGCCACGCCCTCTAATAATGAATCAGTGTCCAATTCGGTAAATGAGAGGGGTTCGCCCTCTACTCTTGAAAAATAAAAATATCAGTCTCGGGCCGAGGTGAAGGAGGGCCGCACCCTCTGTAATCCAAACCAGAGTCCAGTAGAGACTCAGGCTGACCAAACGTGGGGTTACACCCTTATTTAATATAAGCAAAGTATACAACCTCGGGCCGTGTCCGACCTTAAGAGAAAGGGGTGATGAGAAAAGTACGTTTCGGAGCTGAAGATGGTAACTATCAACGGACCGCCCGGATCCCATGCGTGCGCGTGGGTTCCAGGATGACCGTCTGTAGTCTGAGGAAAGCTGGAGACGTTCTCCGCAATCCACAAGTGCCCGGGAGGTCGGAGGAGGTCAAGTCAGGCCTCTCGACGACCCGAGCAATAGGACAATAGAAGGCACGAAAACAAAGAAACGACCAATGAAGTAGAAAGTGGAAAATACGTACCTCGGAAAGCAGGTCGGATAGCAGAACTGGAAAAAAACGAATCAAGTGAATCCAGTTGAAAAGGTCAGGAGCTAAACATGACATAGAAAAACACTACCAATACCTAATATGGCGTCTGAGCACTGTTCCCTGCTTGTGCGAAATTCCCATTGGAGATGTGTCGTCGTTGGGTATAACCTGTAATTGCGTGCCCGGGAATTCTCATAAAAACTTTGCCCTTCAGGGCATGAGGTGTAGGGCCTTCACCCCTCCAATCACAGTTAGATGTCCATATCCTGGTGTCCTCTTGGATAATCTGGTAGCAGTGTCTGTCCGGACACCCACCTAGAGGGTACTGTGCTTACTTCAGTGATATTCCCCGAGGTTTGTGGTCCAAAGGGGAGTTCGGGCACAGGTAGAGCAGGCCAATCTTATGGCACAGACCGAGCAGGTCAATCTTATGGGCACAGACAAAGCAGGCCAATCTTATGGGCACAGACATAGCAGGCCAATCTTATGGGCACAGACATAGCAGGCCAATCTTATGGGCACAGACATAGCAGGCCAATCTTATGGGCACAGACATAGCAGGCCAATCCTGGGTTTCATCTTAAATGAGTAATGGGGACCTCTGAGTTTGGCAGAGTCCCCTAAATATCTGTAAATCCTCCGGGAATCCTGTGACCTAGTACCCTTAGACACTAATCTTAGACAGCGTACTACTGTGTGAATAAACCGTAACTGGCGGTCCCTAAGTGCCCAGCAGGCAACATAGAGGTAAAACCAGTTGTATTGGGTTTAAGCTGGACATGTTCCAGTGAGTTTCCATAAAATCAAACTCTGCTGAGCAATACCTTCTTTAACCCCTTAAGGACACATGACATGTGTGACATGTCATGATTCCCTTTTATACCAGAAGTTTGGTCCTTAAGGGGTTAAGGTGCAAATTGTAATGCACATGTACATACAGATCCGTATGAGATATCTTATCTTTATTGTAGGTCATCATCATCCTCGTACCGCCTGAAGGGTATTGTACTCATGGTCTCTTCAGGAGTAGAGCAAAAACAATTGCCAACTCAATGAATCTTCCCAAGAAGCCTGATAAGATAGAATAGTATCGGCATAGACAGGACTGACAGCTACCGTCAGTGAAACTCACAGCAATCCGTGAGATCTATAGAACTAAGACTCACAGCAAGCCGTGCTATATACACTGACATAGAACTCACAGAAATCTGTGATTTATGTATACACTGTCCTATAACTCACAGAATCCGTGATATAAGTATATACTGCCCAAGGACTCACAGAATCCATGATATAAGTATATACTGCCCAAGGACTCACAGAAATCCGCGACATATATATACATATAGAAACTCACAGTAATCCGAGAAATCTGTGATATATCTAGGTGGAAACTCACCGTAGTCTGTGACATATCTACATGGAAATTCACAGTAATATGTGATATATAGACCTGGACACTCACAGTAATTTGTGGAATATACACTCATGGAAACTCACAGTAGTCTGTGATATATAGAGCTGGAAATTCACAGCAATCTGTGATATATCTACATATGGAAACTCACAGTAATCTGTGATATATCTACATATGGAAACTCACAGAAATCTGTGACTAAAACACATGGAAACTCACAGAAATCTGTGACTAAAACACATGGCAAGCTACCAGTCATCTGTATAAATAAACACATGGCAAAACTACCAGTAATCTGTATAAATAAACACATGGCAAAACTACCAGTAATCTGTATAAATAAACACATGGCAAAACTACCAGTAATCTGTATAAATAAACAAATGTGATGGGATTCCAGCATGGTTAAAATTTAGTAGGCCAAAATCTCCATGTGGCATATGTGTATGTTGTGTCAGTTGGTTAGCTACATGTAGCTAGGATACTGTCATCAGTGTACTGAGCATGTGCAGGAATGCAGGAACTGAAATTGCACTTATTTCCTTTGTCTTGGATGGGCCATGTGGTTTGACTAGATGTACAAGTCTATATTCTGCTCATTGATTGGTTAAAGGTATATGTGGGTGTAGCTATTAATGGGAGGAGTTATGTGCCTATATAGGGAGCCTGCACTATTGTTCAGGGCTCAGAACTTGCTGTATTTTTGGTGACATTAGTCCCTCTGAGTCCCGATCGGTGATCCAATAAAGAATCTCTTCCTTCCTGAAGAAACCTGTGTCCATCCCTCTGTGCTTTGCTTCCGTCAGTTTCTCCGGTATCATTTGGTGCATTGGCTGGGAAGCTCATCGTTCAACGGTAGCTGAGAGGCAGAGGCGTGAGACGGTCTATCTTTGCCCACGTTCTCTACGGCTGCACCCCTGAACTTCTGCGTGGACCTCCCTTCGTCTCGGCGCCACTGGTCTGTTGTCCAGGAGATCATCGGCCTCTACGTAAGAAGTGCTGGGGTGTCCCCGTCGATGAGTGTGAACTCAGGTTCAGGAACGAGGAGGTAAGACAACTGCTGTTTTAGACGGCAGACCCACTAGGGGTATACCGATTGTGCGGTAGGCCCAAAAGGGGTTTAAATCTGTGTATGGAATCTGCCCCTCTGTCGGAGGGAAGGAGCGAAGGCGCACCGCTCGATCGAACGCTCTTTAGTAAGACCGTTTGATCTGGTTAGTCAGGCGGGGTCCTGTGTAAATAGCCCTAGCCGGACACCGGTGTCTTGTCTAGACTAGCGTTCTAGGGTGTATATTACGTTCGCTAGGTCGGAGGGACCGGGAGACTAAGCGGCGCCTGTGTAAATTCGGTTCGCTAGCTCTCAACCTATCTTGGCTAAGTGGGAAGGCGTGTAAATTTGGAACCCACTAGACTTTTGATAGAGTAAATAGACTAGAAGGGCAATTTTGTTTCCGCCCTCTAGTTCGCTATATGTGGTGCTTGGGCAGTGTGGCTAACCAAAACGGGTGTATATAGTTTTAGGTAGTCTATTCAAGGTACTGGCCAATAGTTTAGTTGGGATTATTGTAAATGTTGTTAAATATATTGTAGTTGGTGAATTGGTTAACTTGTATGTCCTACTAGAAAGTTAGAGCTCTGCTGTCTAGTGGGAGTGTAAATTGTGTGTATAACTGTAAAATAGCGCACGGTACCATAACTACTGACATGTACCATAACCACTGACATTGTGTAAAAATTACTAACAATTGCTGTTTTATGTTATATGTATAATACCATAACTGTTACTAACTGATCTGTGACTTTAAAACTGTATTATAACCACTTACTAACTGTACCATAACCACTGACTGTAAAGATGAGGTTACTAGAATGTGATATAGTTGGTTAGTCAAAAGTTGATTTATAGTACAGATAATTGTAGAGATGAATTTGTTGAAATGTTATGTGATAGGTTAGTTTATATGGATTAATAGCGTGGATAGTTGTATGGTTTGAATAATAGTTACATTGATAAGTGTATAGTCTTTGGTGGGTTTTTGATTTAATTTCGTGTGTGCGACGTCGTGATATTGTTGAGCATGTGAGGATCCTGTGTGTGTGTTTGGGCCTAGTGACTGCGCAATGTGTTGCTGGTGATAAGGAGATTGGTGTGACTGTTGAAACTGTGTGTATATTTGTACAGCTTTTTGAATCAGACGTTCTGTTGAAATAATCTGATTCACTTGGCTGTTAGTCTTTTGTCTTGTATGTTTAAAAAAAAAAAAAAAGTAGGGAGTAGCTTGTCCTGGTGGCTGCATGGCCTCCATGTAGCAGTCTTCACTTAAATTTAGTGCAGGGTGTACATGTGGCTGTAACTAGTAGGCTGGAATTCTATGATCAGTTTCTATATATTGACTGTTGGAAACTGATTTGTTGAAAAACTGCCTTGGTGAATTAAACTGTGTCATATGAGAAACAATGTAGCCATATGGTGGTCAGAACTAAGGACTTAATTACAACTGCTTTGGACATCCCCTCCCCCCCTGGCATCTGATTACCAACCCCCCAAACATCCTCCAGAGCCAGATTAGCCACGCCCATTTCTGGCTGGTATAATCAGTATTTGCACTCCTCCTGCTCTACTGTCCCCGCCTACCCACATACCTATCTGTTCCTGTGTTTCAAACTCTTGTATTTCTGTACTACCCCTCCCCCTAATCAATGATCAATGGTATCAAATGGTATATTGGTTTTTTTTTAGTTACTGGATGGGCCCCTCCCAGCTTTGTCCAAAATGTCCCCTTTTACTAAACTACAAACTGAAATGTTTAATTTACCTTAGAACTAAAGATTTAATCAAACCTAGCTAGCAGGGTGGACATTGATTAAAATAAGTAATAATAAAATAGGACATAATTAAAGTCTATTTGTTTCATTTGACTTTAGGGAGGCACTCTAAGCCACCTACTGGCCATCTTCGGGAGTTACATTGATAATACATTGTTTATAACAGATAGATGTAGGATTGCTTACCCTATTTTAATATATTTATTGCTATAAGGTTTTATTTTATGTATAAATATATTAAAAGTTGAGTTTTCTTATTAGACCCATAAAGATTATTTTGATACAATTACCCTCTGGTGACACCTACTGGTAGGTTTTTGGTTTAACACTTTAAAAAAAACGTTTTTTCATCCACCAAATGCTGACTAATAAAATTATCTTACTACTCCTAGACTGGAACCTATTATTGGGCAGCCTTGCCGAAGTCCCATATTAGACACTGCTTGAGTCAAATAGGTTGTATACTCCCTTTAATCCAGAGGCCCCTGAAAACTTCCGAATGATAGACTCAGCATTTGTCAGCCAGGCCCAAGGTGATAGTAAAAGGAAATTAAAGAAAATTAGAGGGATTTGTAGGGATGTCCATAATACAGCTAATGGAGATTGCAAATACAGTATATATGAATAGGGAGATGGAGGAAGAGCGTAAAATGAGGAAAAAGGCAGATATGCTAGCGGTAGCTATCTTAAGTGTAGAAAGACAGGGAAGTGAATAGAGGAGACGAGAATAGGCTGAGCAAGGGACTTTAAGTAGGAATTAATGTGCGTATTGTAGAAAGGAGGGACATTGGAAGAGTGAGTGTCCACAGAGAGAGCAGTATGAAGGTGATAGACAAGGAGAGAGAAGGGTACGAGGAGGTTATAGTGGTAGTTATAGAGGAAGAGGAAGTTTTAGAGGGAATGGTGGGAATAGAAGAGGAAGTGTTCAAGGAGACAGATACTATCCACCCACGCAGAGACCTAGAGAAAGAGGATAGAGATTTTGCGGGTCTGGCTGACACTATCATGGAAGACTATTGATACCGACTGGGCTCCATCCCACTTGGTCGAGCGTAGCCTATGGTCGATGTAGCAATAGGGGGAAAGAGAAGTTCTTTCATGATCGACACAGGTGCTGAACATTCTGTGGTGAAGCATTAGTTCCTATATATGCCAGAGTGTCCGATTCAACTTTTAGGACGAGATCTATTATCGAAGCTTTAAACTCAGATAACCTTTTACCTAATGGATTAACATCTCTGAAGTTTAAGGGATTACCAGGCATAATGGTGATATCGGTGCCAAGGGAAGAAGAATGACGCTTCTATTCCATAGTAACAAGTGTTAACCCTAAGAGTGATGAATCCTTACTTGACATTCCAGGAGTATGGGAAGAAAATAATCCTCCAGGACTTGCTCGTAATATCCCACCAATACATATTGAGTTAAAGCTCGGGGTGTATCCTGTTAGCCTTTGTATGTTGTTCTTTTATCTACCCCAACAGCTGTAAAGGTGGCGGAAGTGACTCCTTGGATTCATCATTCTAAGGTTAAACCAGCAGCAGACTCTTGGCAAGCTACTCCAGATCCTGAGAATCCTTGCAGGACCCGGTTGAAGCGTGCAACTCAGTCGGAGTGACGAGGGGATAGCGAGACATTCTAGTTAAAAGTCTACAAAGATCATCAAGTAGGTGTTTTGACGGCCATAATAAAGCCTGACCACCTGCCTACGTGTCATAGCCAGAGTATCTTGAAGGGATCTCTGTGAAGGAAAGTGAGGATCAGAAGAACAACATCCTTGCAGCCCTCACAATCGGGAAGCTGAGAGGCCATCGCACGGTCGAAGAAAAATGAGGATTTCAGGAATAATGTGTTTTATTGTGTTTTAGTATTTTTATGATTTTTCAGGAAGGTAGGAGTACAGACATACCGAATTGCGATAGTTGCATTAAGACTACTAAAACAGGTAACCAAATATCCCAAACTTTCATCTGGCACTCACAGTATGAATGTAAGGGATCTGTATCTAAATGTAGATATTTGGATTTTGATTATAGTGTGTGCAAGCCAATATCAGGAGAGTCTAAATGTTTTGATCCCCATTTCCAACCCCGTACAGTTTGGTTGGTAATTCGGAATAGTAACTCCCAGGGGACATTACTAAATAGGACTGTGATAAGCACCATACATTCCGCGGGTATTCTACTATTTGATGCATGTAAGGCGATTTCGGGTAGTGGAAGACTTTGGAATGTATGTGGTAATCTTAAATGGGAACGAACTTATGGGTTTAATGATAAATACTTATGTCCCAGTAAAAGATCTACTGATCCTGATTGCCCAAATAGAGACTAACTTCTGCCCCTATTGGTCATGTGTAGGTTGGGCAACCTGGGAAAAACAGTGGATCAAGATATGATTATCCAAAGGTTGCCTACCACACCATACTGTAAAACTATGTGTGTAACCCCGTTCACATGACCATTTCCAATCTGCAGTACTTTATTGACAGGTTTGGAGGTCTGTTTGGGTCCAAATATATGGCACAGGAGTAGATTCAGGAACAATAATATATGTAGGTCTTGAAACTGAGACAGTGGCAACTCAAACTCATCAGGTTTCTCATTCCTTCTATGAGGAGAGGAGTATTGAGGATAAAATTCCCCATAATGTTAACAACCTATTTATTGATTTGGCTGAGGGTATTGCAGGTAGTCTTAATGTAACTAATTGCTATGTGTGTGGAGGTACTAATATGGGAGACCAGTGGCCATGGGAGGCAAAGGAAATATGGTACCCTGGCTCTGAGACATATGAACAACAGATACCTTTCCAGTCTGATCATCAAGTAAGTACTAGAAGTAAATTGGAATGGTGGTTAAAACCCTCCATTATAGGTCATGTTTGTATAGCCAGGAAAGGGACAATGTATAACACGTCTGTAGGTGAGCTAACGTGCTTGGGACAAAAAGCCTATAATGTTAATACTAAAAATACTACTTGGTGGTCAGCTTCAAATGTCTCAGAACCATCTAACCCGTTTGCAAGATATGCCAATTTAAAGGACATATGGTTTGATCTATCCATCACATCTAACTGGAAAGCCCCAGCAAATTTACACTGGATTTGTGGTAAGAAAACTTATTCGGAGTTACCACAAGATTGGGAAGGGGCATGTGTATTAGGTATGCCAAAGCCATCTTTCTTCTTGTTGCCTATTGAAACAGGTGAGACTTTAGGTGTTAAAGTGTATGATGTGAATCATAGGAAGAAAAGGGGACCCATAGAGATAGGTGCCTGGGAAGATAATGAATGGCCTCCCCAGCGTATTATAGATTATTATGGGCCAGCCACGTGGGCAGAGGATGGTACCTTTGGTTATAGAACCCCTATTTATATGCTCAACCGCATTATAAGGTTACAGGCGGTGGTTGAGATCATTACTAACGAGACATCACAAGCGCTCAATCTTCTAGCGAAGCATAATACCAGGATGAGGACAGCAGTTTACCAAAATAGATTAGCCTTGGATTATCTTTTGACAGTAGAGGGAGGTGTATGTGGGAAGTTTAACCTGAGCAATTGCTGTCTTCAAATAGATGACGAAGGGCAAGCAATAGCTGAACTTACAAGCCACATGGTTAAACTAGCGCATGTGCCTACTCAGGTATGGAAAGGGTACAATCCAAGTAGTTGGTTTGGTAGCTGGTATGAGTGGTTTGGAGGGCTTAAGGCAGTGGTAGGTGGAGTCCTACTGATTTTAATGTTGTGTCTACTCCTGCCGTGTCTTATACCCTTAGTAGTTAGGTCTGTGCAAAGCCTGATAGAAAATATAGCAGAGAGGAAGGCTGCTGCACAGATAATGGCAATTTATAAATATAAGGGAGAACCAATGCAGGAAGACGAGTGTTGAAGATTCACATCATAGGATAAGTCTGGTCTGGTTCAAAGGTAACTTGTGGTGTATGCAAACCAAGGTTAAGTGATGCCTCAAGTAATTGTAAAATATCAAGAGGCATCAAAGGGGGGAATGTGATGGGATTCCAGCATGGTTAAAATTTAGTAGGCCAAAATCTCCATGTGGCATATGTGTATGTTGTGTCAGTTGGTTAGCTACATGTAGCTAGGATACTGTCATCAGTGTACTGAGCATGTGCAGGAATGCAGGAACTGAAATTGCACTTATTTCCTTTGTCTTGGATGGGCCATGTGGTTTGACTAGATGTACAAGTCTATATTCTGCTCATTGATTGGTTAAAGGTATATGGGTGTAGCTATTAATGGGAGGAGTTATGTGCCTATATAGGGAGCCTGCACTATTGTTCAGGGCTCAGAACTTGCTGTATTTTTGGTGACATTAGTCCCTCTGAGTCCCGATCGGTGATCCAATAAAGAATCTCTTCCTTCCTGAAGAAACCTGTGTCCATCCCTCTGTGCTTTGCTTCCGTCAGTTTCTCCGGTATCACAAACACATGGCAAAACTATCAGTAATCTGTATAAATAAACACATGGCAAACTACCAGTAATCTGTATAAATAAACACATGGCAAAACTACCAGTAATCTGTATAAATAAACAC
>OW240914.1:35789999-35814999 GCA_933207985.1 Pelobates cultripes
CCACTACCCTGCCACCCTCTGCCCCCTACCACCTTCTGCTCCCTACTACCCTTACCCTGTCACTGCCCTCTTGCCACCTCGTGCCCACAGCCCCCCTACCACTTCCTGCCCTGTCATAACCCCCCTGCCCCAGGGGAACCCTACCACCCTCTGCCCTCCTACTGTCCTCCTACCACCCCACTACCCCGTCACAGCCCCCCTACCACCACCTGCCCCACCACCCCCTGCTCCAGCCCCCCACTACCCCTTGTCCTGTCACAGTCTCCCACCACCTCCTACCCTGTCACAGTCCCCCACCACCTCCTACCCTGTCAAAGCCCCCACCGCCCCCCACCCTCTCACAGCTCCCCTACCCTGTCACCCCACACCCATCCAATCACAGCCTTCCCACACACACACACTGTCACAGCCTTCCACTGCACACCTTGTCATTCCCCACCCTATCATTACCACACACACTGACACCCCCTTCACATACACCATCACCATTCCCAAACACTTTCAGACCCCACACACAGTCGCCCCCTAAACCCGGCCAAACTTACATAACCCATCCTAATCCTGTCACTCTCACCCACTGCAACCATACCAAACTCCTTGCTTTGCCACACCTACCCTATTGCATTAACCCCCCATCAATCCTGTCAGACTCACTTTCTCTTGCACTGTCACACTCACCCCCCGACCCTGTCACTCATCCTCTATCAGTCTGTCCCACTCACCCCTTTCACCCTGCCACACTCACCCTATTACATAAACCTTTACAATACTGTACTCCAACTGTGCAACACTCACCCCAAACCCTGTCACACATAGGTAGACAATGTCAGATACAGTCATATATACATACACCGCCACTTGTGTATATACGACTGGAAGGCTATGTAACCATACCCCTTAGTCATGTATAAACGATTGGCATAATTGCTAATTAAATTTGTTTATTGCAAATTAAGTTAGTTTGCAAATTATGCCATAACTACAGTCAGAGAGATCACAATGCAGCGGCACAGGGAGCTGCGACACTGCAAGCTTTTGAACGATGAATACAGAGACAAGCTCTCTGTATCCAGCACTGCAAGCTTGTCCTTCAATACAACTACAGCACCTTATACACACAATGCAACCCCTATTTTTAACTTTAGGTTTTAGTGGGGGCCTCATGTTTGAGTTTCGCCTACGGCCTCACAAAGTCTAGAGCCGCCACTGCTCCCAAGCCTCTCCACAAGTTATAATTTATACCTAGACCTCGCAGGTTGTTGAGAGATTGGGTTATTGTCAGTAGAGGTATGGCAAAAAAAGACATTCATTCAAGAGCGGAAAATGTTGTTGTGCAGGACAACAGCTTCTGACATGTAACATACTGACTGCTTATTATACTCTTCACCTTCGGGCTTGACACAGATGACATTTAAGCAAGTTTGACAGCTTCTGTTTAACATAATGTGTAGGCCAGGTAGAAACATGGGTTTCGCCACCAGAGATGTCTTTTTCCATCTTAGTAACGAACTCTGCTGTAGCACCCAGGATAATCACGAGTAGACTTTCTCTATAGGGTTAATCCAAAGTGGGTGTAGTAGTGACAACCCTGCAACTTCCCTTAGATGTAGCAAATGCCTTTAACAATTATTTTGTCGGATGCGCTACTGCCCTGATTGCCAAGCTAATCACACGCATCCTGAAACTACAAATGTGGATCAGGCACCACTAAATTTGCAAAGGCCCCATATAGACAAGTTCATTTTTAGACCTGTACCCATTAGTGATGCTAAAAACACCTAAATAATCTAAAAATGAAAAACCAGTCTGGACCTGATCAAATCCCAGTAATGCTGTTGAAGCTCAGTGCACCGGCAATTGCTAAACCCGTCGCAACCCTAATTAATGAATCCTTGGTGTCTGGATACATACCCAAACTTTGGAAGACTGCGAGAGTAGTGCCTATCCATAAAAGTGGTGACACTACTTTGGTTTCTAACTATCGCCCAATATCATTGCTCCCGGTATTGTCAAAAATCTTAGAAAAATGTATCCATACGCAACTATGTGAGTATTACCAACAATCAAACTATCTGACCTCTGATCAATCAGGCTTTCGCCAAAATCACTCCACTACAACAGCCCTCTTAAAAGTTTGCAATGACATCCAAACTGGCATGGGACAAGGAAACCTAACTGGAGCTATTTTCCTTGATTTTGCCAAGGCCTTTAACACAGTAGACCATGACATTCTACTGCAGAAACTCAAAAACTCAGGTATTGGTGATTGTTCGCTAACCTGGTTTCGATCGTATGTATCAGATCGCTCGCAATATGTGTCCATATCTGACAGCAACTCCCTCCCTCACCCTGTCACGTGTGGTGTTTCCCAAGGTTCCATTCTCGGCCCCCTACTATTTACATTATTTATAAACGATCTGCCTAATGTCTGCAAATCCTCAAATGTACACATGTACGCAGACGACACAGTGATCTATGTGAGCAAATCCGAGCTACCGCAGCTTGAGGCTGTGCTCCAAGACCAGTTTACAGAGGTAGAAAAGTGGATCACAAAAAACAAACTCTTCCTAAATACTGACAAAACTATCACAATGATCTTTGGAACAGTACCTAAATTACACAAATTACACAATTCCCACCTATCCATCAAAACAAATTCAAATGGCACACTGATCCACACTTTCAAATACTTGGGTATGATGTTAGACCCCAATCTATCTTTTGGCCTCCACATAGAAAAACTTGCATCTAAACTTTATCCAAAACTTGGTGCCCTGTACAGAAACAAATCCTGCATAAGCCCTACAGTAAAGGAAACGATTGTACAGCAAATGCTGATGCCAATCATTGATTATGGGGATGTAGTATATGCATCTGCATCGCAATCCCACATTAATAAACTCAATACATTGTATAACTCGTTCTGCCGATTTGTGCTACAATGTAATTACAGGACCCACCATTGTGACATGCTAAAACTAAACTGGCTGTCGCTGGAATGCAGACGCACCCTTCATCTTTCCAGCCTTGTGTTTAAGAGCTTTTCTGGGAAACTCCCACCCTTCCTGAGCAAAATGCTCTCCTCAGCTTTTCCCACCTCCCATAACCTCCGATCCAGTACCAGCACTTTAGTCTACCTCAATACAAAAAGAAAGCGGCCCGATCCTCCTTCTCCTACAGAGCGTCGCAATTGTGGAACGACCTCCAGCACACTTTAAAATCTTCCCCAAGCCTAGAGTCCTTTGAGAGATCCCTCTCTACATACCTTAAAACAGAATGCACATGTCATGGGTGATTATATATTTCCTACCTGTTCTATAGTACATTTTGTATATATTGTGTATTAATATTGTTTTTATATTTTGTATTTGTATTTTATTGTATCCTAATGTAACAATGCAATGTTTTGTGGATCCAGGACATACCTGAAAACGAGAGAAATCTCAATGTATCTTTCCTGGTAAAATATTTTATGAATAAATAATATAGCAAGTATAGCTTTACCCCACAAACATTAGTCGAGACTGAATGGCTGGGGTGAACTCCTTTACTGGAGGCCACACATAGCTTTTTATGCAACAGCCCCTGAAGGGGTTCTTACTCAACATTACAGGGTAATCCCTCTCATGATCCTCTGTGTCTGAGAGATAACTATTTAGAAATAAACATCTAAGTTAAATTAGCTCTCAGGTACAGAACATGTACAATTTGTATACACCCCAAAATACACACAACACAATCAGGTACCCCCTCAAGTCTTATATCCCCGGATAGCGTGGATCTGAGCGCCCAACATATCCAAAAAGCGCTCAGATCCCACAAACGCAGCTGAAACACCCCAGGAGTAAAGTTCTGACCGTCAGCACACTAGGCTCTTGCCCAAAATAGTTCCATGGAATCGTGGTTAGCTGTCGGTCTCTTTCGTGGGTATGAGAACACACAAAGTACCAAATGTAGGTCTTAGCCCGTATGCTGATTACGTGACCCTCATTCGTGGGGATGCTCCCACCGAACAGTGTTCTTTTTAGATGAGTAGAAACGAACGCAGAGAGGAGTGGAAGTTCAGCGGTGTTCGGGAGGTCGAGTGTTCGATTTTAGTTGCATGCACCCGACAAACCAACACAGCTGCTTGCGTTCGCGGCACAAGATGGCCACCACTATGTGTTCGTACGTATGAACAGTGACCACCCAGTCAACAGTTTAGATAACTGCGGTTACAATCATTTATGAGGTGTTGACAGGGGTGATGGAGGTTAACAAGCAGCATCCGGGTGGTCTGGTAGTTCGTGGTTTTGTATGTTACCCGAAGAAAACAAGAATAAACTTTAGGTAAACTCAGTTTACCAAACGAAACAGAGAATAAAAAGGGGGTTTAGTAATCCGGTGAGTATTAACATTGTGAGATATTTTGCAATGTTACATTATTACACAACATTATTACGTAACACAGAATATACTAGACAAACGTATCTGTATATGACTAAGTAATTTCCTAGCTGCGTTTCCAGTTTGTAATCTTTGTTCGAGGCAGCTGGTTATGAATCATGTCACACACAAAAAAAACTTCTAGTTCTAGAGACTAGTCATCTTCTCTATTGAGAGTGGCTTATGCAAACTATTAGTATGCAAATCCCTGTACTAGATTGAGTGGAGTGAAGGCTGGAATTCTAAGCACTATAACTATTTCAGCACCTTCTAGTGGCTGTGGTGCTGTCAATCTGTTGTTGCTGCTCCCAGTGTTCTGTCAAACTGATTTTTTGGGTCAATCTTCCTTTGCAGCCACACTGGTAGTTTGTAAATTCCAATCTCTGAATATCTTATTAAAAGGTTTCAGGAGCTGTCCATGGATAAGTTTCCTACATACTTCACAATCTTTCTTTCTTTAGATCCGAGATCAGTCTTTGTTTCTTTTAGATCTTCCCTTTCTTTTCAGTAGAATAGTTTTTAACCCTTATGAGGAGGTGAAGCTGAATTTTATATGACTCCCCTAATTAAGAGACGTTTAGGAAACTCCATCTCTTCAGCACACTAGTATAAGTTAAAATTTTAAAGTGATTTTTGTAAAAAAAAAATAACGTTAGGGCGTGCTATGCTGTCTTACAGAAGGAGGCTGTAACGCCATTAGGACGGCATAGCACACCCTAATGAATGGGCCTTCCTGGGAGCGAGGATACTCCCCTTCCTCTCCGGATCCAATCGCGGGGACTGCCTGATAACCGAGGCAGTCCCTCTGCAGCAAATCCTGATCATCCATGTCATGTTATCACAATGACACCGCAATCGCATGACTTGGAAAGGCCAGATTACGTTACCTGCAGAGTGACTGCCTGGGTTGTCAGGCAGATCCCCTAACATGTAATGCAAACAAGTACGTCATTGTGTAAAAATACAGTGTAAATATATACTATTAAATATATATATATATATATTAACATAAAAATACACCTAGAACAACAACAAATTTAAAAATAAAATATATACATAATTTAACTCTGTGTATATGTATATTATTTTTACATAACTATGTGATTTTATTAATTATATATTGATGGACCTGCCTGACAAGCCAGGCAGAAAGTCCAGAGAATTTAATTTGCAAGTCCTACATTTGACTGTAACTTTCCAAAACCCCATAAAACTAGTACACGGGGTGTGACAGATCCATCTGTGCAGAGACTGGTTGCTGGATTCGTCTGTTTGCCTGTTTTTGCCGTTTCGTGGAATTACCCGTTCGTATGCCTCTGTTCAGTGAATTGACTTTTTCCGCCGAATGAAACTACCGAACGGACGGCCACCCAGAAGAGAAGTGTGCTGCTGGTTAACCTATTGATCACAATTAGAACGTTGTGGTTAACCGCAGACACTTTTCAATTAAGAACCGAATACCGGGTGGTCGTCGTTCGTATGTCGACCACGTGGCGGCGGCCATTTTAAAACATGCGAAAGACCAGCGGTGTTCGGCATATATTTCATGGAACTGAAAACGGACACTCTTTCTGCCGAACACCGCTGAAGTCGTCGACCTCCCCTTCTCAATCGACAGAAGGATGCGAACACCGGCCGTTCGGGGGGTTTAAACATACGAATGGACTTACCCCAGATAGCCTTCCCATGGAGTCAATCGCAAACCGAAGGACTGTAATGGACTTTGACTCCATAGCGATTGAACTATGCGTATGGGTCTGAGCGCTATTCGCCAATAATGTGCACTCAGATCCAGGCTATCTGGGGATATGTGATACGAATGGGTAGCATTCGACAGAAGCAAAGTTATATATTTTTATGTGTTTTTCTATATTGTATTTAAAATGGCGATTTGTCCTTGTCCTGGAGATAATTGAATTACTTCTCAATTATCTCCAGGGCAGAGGGGAGGAAATACTAATGCATGCTGGGAATATTCTGTGTCTGTGGATCCTAACTTGCCATATGTCTGTCTGTTGTTACAGTCTCCCATTTGGTCCCCTAGGGGAGTGTCCACCAAGTGGGAGACCTGCATAAATACGGGCAGGTAGCCCACAGTAAAGCTAGTTCTTGTTTTACCCTCAATGCGGAGCTTGGTCTCATTATTGGGGGGGATTTATTACTGACGACTAGAGACTGCTGGATGGAATTATTAGCCGCTTGGGAGATATATGCGTTCGGCTACTATTGGCGATTCGTGAGTTTGGAGCTCGTGGAGTGAAGTGCCCGTACGGATCCTTGCTTGCGGTTCGCATGATTGTACTGGATACGCATGCAGCCTATGTTATTGCGAGAGGGGAGCATTCACTAAACGGCGGTTTGTACATTTAATGCTGAGGGTACCGTAACACTGGGGTACTTGTGAGACATCGCTGAACACAAATATGATTGTTTTAGAGCAGTAAAATGTATAATTATGATATCATCGATGAAAGGGCTGTTTTGTGTGAAAAATGCAAAAAAACTAATATTCTAACTGTATGAAATGAGGGGGTAATTCTCATTCCTAGGCTGCCATAACGTGCAAAATGCAACATGTGTAAAAATTGAAATGGGCAAGCTCTTTATTTGATCCTGTAACTTTTCAAAACACCATAAAACCTGTACATGGTGGGCATTGTTGTACATGTGAGACATCGCTGAATAAAAATGTGTATTTTATTGCAGTAAATGCTAACAGTATTATGACATTCACAGTTAGAATTCCATGCAGAACTTGGAAAATAGCAAATTTGCTTAATTTCTCACGCTTTTTTATATTTTATTCATATTCAATTTCATATATAAATATTTGATGTAAAATAAAAGCCCTATTTCTCCTGAGCAAAATTATATATAATAAGTGTGGGTGCACTTAATATGAAAGAGGTAAATTGTGGTTGAACAGACATTCAGTTAAAATTCTTAGATTTGTTTTTATGCGGACTTGCACAAGTGCCTCTGTCCTTAAGGGATCATTTTAAGAAACTTAATATAATGTTTATAATACACCATCTCTTTTTTTAAATTTATGTTTATTGAAATTTTCTAATTAATAAAGAAATTTCTGAACTAAGACATTCGCCCACCTTTCCCACTCTCCGTTTCTGACAGCTTTCTTTATACAAATTGGGACTGTCAGTTATCTGACTCAATGCCAAATCAAAAATTAAGAGATTCTATTTTATGAAAGAAAGATTATATTAAGATGTTAAAATGGCTCCTCAACCTTTTCGCACCCAAGGCACAACAAAGCACTTCCCAGAATTATGCAGCATCCCACAAGCAAAAAAATATATTAAAAAAATAGGAGTAATAAAGTGCATACACAGAACAGTGTCACTTTGCCCAACAGAACATGACACAGTCATTTTGCCAATTAATAAATATCATAGTCAATTTGCCCATTAATAAATATCAGAGTCAGTTTGCCCATTAATAAATACCATAGTCATTGTGCCCATTAATAAATATCAGTCAGTTTGCACCTTAATAAATATCACAGTCACTGTGCTCATTATTAAATATCACGGTCAGTGTGCCCATTAATAAATACCACATTAAGTTTGCCCATTAATAAATCTCACAGTCAGTGTGTCTGTAGTATGAGAGAGAGAGTTTGCGGGGTAGGATGGGGACTGAGTTCTGCAGGGGCTGAGAGGGGAGCAGCTTTTTATGTTTATGTGTGTATATATATATATTTTTTATTTTTATTTTATTTTTAATTTTTTTTATTTTATTCTTTTTTTTTTTTTACATTTATTCCTCCTTCCTTGTTTCTTACCTGTGTCTGGGAATGGAGGAACAGCATATTGTCTGGTGGCTCTGTAGAGGCTCTCTGACTGCCCCTTAGGCACTGCCGGATAAAGGTTATTCTCACAAGCCCTGGCACATGGTATCGACCGTGGTAACCGCAGCAACGATCTGAAAGCCGAGACTCAAACCAGCCACAGAGGTGAAGGCTCAGAGCCTCCTGCCCCCCTTTTTGCTGCACAACTTTGCAAAGACCCAGTGAGGTAGATATCTTTGATCTCCCTTACCGGGTCTGTGTGTATGTAAGTGGCCCGGGCCACTTTGGATACAGGGCCCAGGCTTGGCGGGCCTACTGGTACCCCTACCCCTTACAAACATAAAATTTAGCGTGACCTAGCAGAGTGCCATAGCACACCAGTTGCAGGGCACTGCTTTAAAAGATGATAATCCTTAAATAAACGGATACCTTAACTTAAATGTATTGTGAATTAAATGTATTCGTAGCAAGAGAAACTTTCTCATTTCAAACAAGAGAAATCTGTTCTGACATGTTCTTTGAACTTTTACTACAGACATTAATTCTCTCTGACCTAGATTTTTCATAAGAATGCATTTAATTATAATATAATTAATGATATAATTGTAACCAGCCTGTATCTAGAACTAATCTAATGTTTAAATATAATACACCGTGTATTATTATATATTATTATTATTAAGCTGTATTACTAAGAATTAGTTTAAGAGTAATCATCAGATTAGTTTAATAAGATATTCACACATAACTATTACCAGGTATCTACTAATATTGTGCCTAATTAATGTACAAATTTGTATAATTATCAGTATATAAGCTTTTGATTAGTGAGGTTTTTTTTTGTTTTGTTTTTTAATAAAACAGCTTTCAATTTCTGAATACTGATGCACGTGTATCCCTTCCTTCTCTGAGTTATATTAGCTACCGGTTTAAGAGAATTAGAACAATATTAAGACATTCTTTAAGCAAGGAATGAAACTTTGTGTCATTCTCTGACTCTCTTTTCACTTCCGAAGGTGCACCGATAGTAGTAGGGAGAGAGAGGGTAAGACTTCGGAGGGGAGCAGGGAAGAGGATGACACTGGGATGGAGGTATGATGACACTGGCCTGAGGAGAGGAGAGGGAAGTGCGGAGATGGTGACAGTGGGTAAGAAGCTTGTTGATTCAAGAAGACATCTGACATTTGAATGCAACTTTGTAAATCCATACAATGTTTCGGCTCCCACAGGAGCCTTTCTCCTGAGGGAGCCGAAATATGGAAAGGTTTTCCAATAAACCTGTCTAACACCATCTGTATGTGTCCGTCTCAACTTATTTCATTATTATTGCTCTACTAAGGATGGTCCACCCTGGTCTGGAGTCACTATGGGGAAGAAACTGGAGTGCCACTCTATTTTTTTTATATTGCTTTGGTCTTATGTCAAGGTATTTATGGAACATGACCTTGGGCTTGTTACATGAGATTATTGTGCCTCTACAATCCCTTACATTAAAAGGGTACCTGGAAGGGGTCAATAAAAAAATATAAAATCTCATTGTGCTAAATACTTATTAATACATAAACAAAGAATGCACATATTACATAGGACATTAATAGACTGTTAAATATATATATATATATATATATATCATTGTTTTGGTGTTTTTCTTTACTCGGCAGCCTTAACACTTATATGTCTTATTTCCCCAAAAATCTTGCCACACGTTAATAAGTTCTTCTTTCTGATAGTGGTGAACTGTAATAAGTTTCTGAAATTTGCAGTGATCGTATGCAATCCTGCCCCCGACAAATACATTTTTTGGAGGTTTAGTTGGTGGAATGTTCATGTGATATAAGCAAATCCCCATAAAAGAATCTTCCATGGGAATTACCTTTATAATTTGCGCAATGTCATAGATCTTCTTTGCCATGTCTACTGAGAAGACATACGTGGGTCCTGAGCAGTAAGGAGGGTATGTGTCATTAGGATAGACTTCCACAGGTATGTACCATTTATATGCTTTACCTCTTAAAGGTCCTGTATTAGCAACTATATTCCCTGAAAAATAGTTAGTACGAACTGGCTTCTCTGGAAATAGGATTTGATGGACAAGATATTCTACATTTATAAATGTGTCACTGTCTGTTTTAAGCACATACCTGGCACTTGGACAGAATTGTGTCACCCACTGAAAGCCCATTAGGGATTTTATCGTTAAATTGTAATATTTGTCAAGAAAGTCCTGCTGAATAATGTCACCAAAAGTCTCACTCTCCTCTTCTAGCATTGTCTGTATTCTACCAGATGCAATAGAAGACATCCCGACCAGAAAAACTTTGACCACATCAATATTAATATAATTACTTTCATTGCCCCATGTTTGACGAATGGCATTGCGAGCTGCAACATCGTGGCAATCGCTAATCACTAAGATCACAAGGAATGGCTTCCGGTTTAAGCATTTGTCTTGCGAATTGATGAGAAACCTGTAGGGGTACGGGTATGGAGGTGCCAAAGGATGCCTAGTGGTTGAATTAAGGTGCTTTGCAATTGTGGTTTGTTCAGGAAATGGATTGCTTTTCTCGTGTTCTTGCGTCACTGACCGTTTGTTCATAAAATTAGTCTTCATTCCAAAGATAAAAAGCAGTCCAGGTAAGAAAATCAATAAAATACATAATCTATAACGTCGGTCTTTAACCATGTTGGCGTGAAGATAATGCTTGTAATTCTGTAAAAAAAAAAGTGAGAAACATTGTACTTAGGTAGAGAAAAACATGTAGTGTTTATATCAGACATAATATTTATGGAACTGGAAACATTTCCTTTGAGGTTATATACAAATAAAGATACTTAAGAATAATAAATAAAATAAATACATTTTAACTCCCTAACCACTTCATGCCCAAATCGAGTATAAACGTTTTTATTTTCATCTATTTTGCAGAATGAAATCTAGTCAATAAAGCCTTATTCACCATCATTTTTAGTCTAGTTATGATTACCAGCCTGGAAAGGAACACAATTCTATGACAGAAGTTAAAAGTTACTGAAATAATACTGAAATGTTTGCTAAAAATGTAAGCGCAGCTCCTGCATTCAAACAGTATAGGATTATTCAATGGGTCATATCATTCCTGCAATCAGGGAAAAAAGGAGGCGCAAATGATAAATATTACTATGGTAGTTTTAAAGCGACTGTCAACAAAAATAAACTGTACCTAATCTGCTTCTATATAGCTCCTTCTGTCTGAATCTGTTTTATTTATTCCTCAGTGCTATAGTTTTCATAAATATGGAAAAGTAGAGGCAGTGCTTAAAGTAAGGTTCTGTTTCAGTTGGTAAAAAGAACAAAACTGCTACACCCAGATAATGTATGGCACAAAGAAGTAAGGATGATAAATATAAATTTAGAAAATAAAAGATAATAAATATAAACTGTCAAGGAGAGGAGTATAATCAATACAATACAGGGGGGCATAAGGAAATGAAAACCAAGAGAAAAAAAATGACAAGTCCGTATTAAATAGCTTTATTTTATAAATATATGATTTAACTTAAAATTAAAGAGAAAGGGAGAAATTGTGAGCCAGATGATAAGATCTAGGGTACACTTTTAATGGGGGAAATCCCTAAAACGTAACTAAACTAGATGTCCTGGTATCAAGCAGGTCAGGCAAGAGACGATTGCCAGGGTTAAAGTTTGGTTCTTTATTGGTAACTTTTGACATTGTTACACACAATTTAGTATACCTAGCAAGCCAAAGAGGAAGAAGGGACTTATAAAGAGGAAGGTAAGAGAAAATGGGAGAACTGAAAAAAGAGATTTAGGCAATATGTCCCAGACAGGTATTTAACAAGATATATTTAGATAGAGAGAAAACCTATAGTTAAAAGTATATGCTTTTAGAGAGACAAGTAAAACAAAACAGAACCGTTTCAGAATTGTAAGTAAAAAAGATGTTTAGAGAATCAGCCTCCTTGTTTGGAAGACGCATTGATAATGCAGGTAAATTACACTTTGTAATTAAGGAATCTAGGATTACATGCAGACTTTCAGGATCCAAAATCTAATTTCGGAACTTTAGTCATTTCATTTAATTTTGTACCTGCAGTAACTATGTTTTGCCACTAGTGGCCTCCTTAACCACTAGGTCTGAACATTCTTTCACTCATCTTCACCTGACTGGACTAATTAATTATCCTACAAATGGCTACTCCCTGCTCATAATTTACATTAAAGTTGATAGTCAACCTGAAAATACTTGTGTTCCTGGCTCCTATGAACTTACCTGCTTTATTATCTACACTACCAAGCTTCTTTATTCCAAGCTGATCTACACAACAATTTTCTTTGCAGCCAAGCTTCTTTATATCAACTTGAAATACTCTACAAACAATCCTATTTTATCAACCTGAACTACACTATCAACCTGCTAGTGATACCAACCTGCTTTATTCGAACGTGATCTACTCAACCAACCTGCTTTGATACCAACCTGAACTACGATACTAACTCATATTGCAAGGAGTCATTTACCTGCTTTATTAGTGCTCCTTCCAACATGGGGCTGATACACTAAACTTCTATTTTATTTGGAATTCTGATACCTTTCCGTTCTGTTCTAATTTGCTTGTCTTTCTATATAGCCTATACTTTTAACTATAACTGTAACAACCTGTCTGGGGCATATTGCCTAAACATCTATTTCTGTTATTTCACCTTGTTCCTACTTACCTATAATTCCGCTTATAGGTTCTCCTTCAACCTTTCCTATAAATCCACTTACAGGTTCTCCTTCAACCTTACTTATAATACCGATTTATAGGTTCTCCTTCAACCTTGCTTATAATTCTGCTTACAGGTAGAGATGTCGTGAACCGTCCGCGAACTTCTCGCGAACGGCTCGTGGCGAACTCCGGTCAGCTGACACGTCCCGGCCAATCTCCAGCAGACCCTCCCTCCCAGACCCTCCTACTTCCTGGACAGCATCCACGTTTCAACATGGATGCTGTCCAGGAAGTAGGAGGGTCTGGGAGGGAGGGTCTGCTGGAAATTGGCCGGGACGTGTCAGCTGACCGGAGTTCGCCGCGAACAGCTTGTGGCGAACCGTTCGTGAGAAGTTCGCGGACGGTTCGCGACATCTCTACTTACAGGTTCTCCTTCAATCTTACTTATAATACCGATTTATAGGTTCTCCTTCAACCTTTCCTATAATACCGATTTATAGGTTCTCCTTCAACCTTTCCTATAATACCGATTTATAGGTTTTCCTTCAACCTTTCCTATAATACCGATTTATAGGTTTTCCTTCAACCTTTCCTATAATACCGATTTATAGGTTTTCCTTCAACCTTTCCTATAATACCAATTTTATAGGTTCTCCTTCAACCTTTCCTATAATACCGATTTTATAGGTTTTCCTTCAACCTTTCCTATAATACCAATTTTATAGGTTCTCCTTCAACCTTTCCTATAATACCGATTTTATAGGTTTTCCTTCAACCTTTCCTATAATACCGATTTTATAGGTTTTCCTTCAACCTTTCCTATAATACCGATTTATAGGTTTTCCTTCAACCTTTCCTATAATACCGATTTATAGGTTTTCCTTCAACCTTACCTATAATACCGATTTATAGGTTCTCCTTCAACCTTTCCTATAATACCAATTTTATAGGTTTTCCTTCAACCTTTCCTATAATACCGATTTTATAGGTTTTCCTTCAACCTTTCCTATAATACCGATTTATAGGTTTTCCTTCAACCTTACCTATAATACCGATTTTATAGGTTTTCCTTCAACCTTTCCTATAATACCAATTTTATAGGTTCTCCTTCAACCTTTCCTATAATACCGATTTTATAGGTTTTCCTTCAACCTTTCCTATAATACCGATTTATAGGTTTTCCTTCAACCTTACCTATAATACCGATTTTATAGGTTTTCCTTCAACCTTACCTACAATACCGATTTTATAGGTTTTCCTTCAACCTTTCCTATAATACCGATTTATAGGTTTTCCTTCAACCTTTCCTATAATACCGATTTTATAGGTTTTCCTTCAACCTTTCTTATAATACCGATTTATAGGTTTTCCTTCAACCTATGAGGAAGGCCCCATTGAGGGCTGAAACGCGTTTGCTCTATTTTGGACTTTTATTGGGACTTTTTCTTGTTGGCGGTATTTTTATATTGTATATACATTTTAGTATTTTCACTGCTTTTATCCTTGGCCAGATTTGCGATGTGATACTGTGTTATACTTATTTTATTTATACTTGCCTCATACTTGTCCCTATTGGATATCTATATTAAATAAAAATATTTCACATTTTTATTTCTTCGTGGAAATCAAGTTCTTCACAGGAAGTTTATCGAGAGCCTGGATAGGCACCCAAGGGCGATATACACAGAGCCTATTAGGCTCCAGCCTTGTGAGTTTATTCCTCATATATTTTATACATTGTGTATTTGTTTATATGGAAAACACTATGTGTATTTTATTTGTTTTACAGGTGTAATGATTATACCCATATCTGTTATAGGTGGTATATTTACATACTGTAATTTTTAGTGTGTGTGAATCCTTTTATTCTTTTACGCTTTTTTAAACAACACACCTTTAATGAAAACAATGGGAAATATCAAATAATTTTGGCTAAAGCACTGGAACGCTTCTCCTTTGGGTGTATGATATTAATGATTTCATGCAGGCAGGGCCGACGCGTTCATAAGGCGGCACAAGTGGCCGCCTTAGGGCACACCGGCCCGGGGGCGCTAGATTGGAGTGACCGGCAGCATGGGCGTCAGCAGGAATTTTTCCAGGGGGATGGGGGGGAAGCATAATTGTAATAACATCCATGCTTGGTACCTTTTTGACAGTGTCATGAAAGGGAAGGGGCGTAGCCATTATCACATAAAGCCAGGGTGAATAGTGTTTTCACAACTATGGTGTCAGGAATATATGTTTGTATTCCTGACACTATAGTGTTCCTTTAACCCCTTAAGGACACATGACATGTGTGACATGTCAGGATTCCCTTTTATTCCAGAAGTTTGGTCCTTAAGGGGTTAAGCAAATTAAAGGACCATTCTGGTCACCATAACAACTTCACCTAAATGAAAATGCTATGATGCCAGGAAGCCCCTGGGTGCTCGCTTTCCTTTAAGGGGTTAAATCACTCTCAAATGGTTTAACCCCAAAGGCTTCCTCCAGCTCCAGGTCGCTCAGTGGTATTTGGCTTATGAAACAGAGTGTCAGGAAGTGCAGATTGACGTCAGGCATAGGTGCCGCTGATTGGCTAGAGTGGACAGTTGACGCTCTAAGCCAATCGCTAGTTCCCGGTTCATAAAATAGTTTTACTTTTTTCTGAATGGGGAACTACTGATTGGCTTAGAGTGCCAGCTGACCGCTCTAGCCAATCAGCAACACCCCTACCCAACGGCACTCTGTGCTTCCTGACACTCAGTAAAAAAAAAAAGTGAACACATTAATACTGATATTTTTTACCTTTGGAGATGAGAAGGTCCAGCGTTTCCCTGCCTGGCCCAGGTACCAAAGCCTTATGATGTGGTGTCCAGAATAAAGTGGAGGGTTCACTTCATTTGTCCTTCCTGCTCCAATCTCCTTTTCCTCTCCTTCATTTGACAGTCTTTTTTTTTTCTTCTGACACTGTTTTCTATCCTTGGCCCCTTCTGCTCTTTTACCTTTCTGCTACTTTCTGCTTATTTTGCGCCCTTCTGCTCCTTTCTCATTCTGATCCCTTTCTGCTCCTTGCAGACCCTTTCTGCTCCCTTTTCTACTTTACCTTTGTGCTCCTTGCTGTCCCTTTCTGCTCCTTCTCCTACTTTACCTTTGTGCTCCTTCTGATTCTTTCTGCTCCTTTACCTTTGTGCTCCTTCCTGCTCCTTGCAGGCCCTTCCTGCTCATTCTCCTATTTTACCTTTGTGCTCCTTCTGCCCCTTCCAGCTCATTTCTGACCCTTTCTGCTCCTTCTACTTTACCTTTGTGCTGCTTTACCTTCCAGCTCCTTGCTGACCCTTCCTGTTCATTTCTGTTCCTTTGTGCTTCTTCTCCTACTTTACCTTTTGTGCTCCTTGCTGTCCCTTCCAGCTCCTTGCTGCCCCTTTCTGCTCCTTGATGTCCCTTCCTGCTCATTTCTGTTCCTTCTCCTTTTCTTACTTTACCTTCCTGCTCCTTCATGTAGGCTGTCACCCCCATCCCTCACTTCCATAGGCGTGCGCACGGGGTGTGCCTGGGCACCCCCTAATACCCGCGGCAGGGGATTGAGACCGGCAGGGGAGATCTCTGGATCGCCCCGGTCGGCTCATGCAGAGCCGACGCTATCTGAGCGGCGGCTCTGGTCTAAGCCTCCATGGGCCGGTGGGGAGATCAAAGTTCTACCTCACCGGTCCACAGCAGCATGGAGGAAGGCAGCAGAGAACCTGGGCTAGAGTTCACTTTCCACTGAACCACCAGGAAAGGCAGCAGGACTGGGATATTAACTAATCTGCCCCCACCTCCACCCAAACATACAGCACACACAGACACACAGCACCTACACACAGCAGACACAGCCCACCAACAGCACCCACACACATACATCACCCTCGCGCACACACAGCACCCACACACACCCAGCACACTAACAGCATCCTCACAAACACACTAAACCCACACACAACACCAGCACCCGCACACGCAAACAGCACCCTGACAAACACACAACACCCACTTCGCTGAACTCAAATATTAGTGTTTCAAAAGGATAAATTGTATTACAACGATGATATTTTAAGTAAAAGTGACGTTTTTTGCATTATTTACAAACGAACGGCACTTTTATGAACTATATTATTGTTGTAATATGTTTTACTGTTAAAACACTAATATTTGTGTTTAGTGAAGTCTCCCGAGAATAACAGTACCCCCCATGTACAGGTTTTATGGTGTTTTGGAAAGTTAGAGAGTCACATATAAGGCTTGCATTTCATTTTTTTCACATTGAAATTTGACAGATTGGTTATGTTGCCTTTGAGAGCATATGGTAGCCCAGGAATGAGAATTACCCCCATGATGGCATACCATTTGCAAAAGTAGAGAACCCGAGGTATTGCAAGTGGGGTATGTCCAGTCTTTCTTAGTAGCCACTTAGTCACAAACACTGGCCAAAGATTAGTTTTTTGCTTTTTTCACACAAAAACAAATATGAACGCTAACTTTGGCCAGTGTTTGTGACTAGGTGGCTACTAAAAATGACTAAACATACCCCACTTTCAATACCTTGGCTTGTATACGTTTTCAAATGGTATGACACTATGGGGGTAATTCTCATTCCTGGGCTACCACACTGTCTCAAAGGTAACATTACTAATCTGGCAAATTTCAATTTGAAAATGGAACGTTCTATATTTGACCCTGTAACTTTCCCAAACACCATAAAACCTGTTAATGGGGGTACTGTTGTACTTGTGAGACATCGCTGATTACAAATATGTGCATTTTTGTTTGCAGTAAAACCTAACAGTATTATGACATTAACAGCTAAAATGTCAGACGGAAATACAAATTTTAAAAAAATCTTATTTTCTCAAATTGTTTTAAATTTTATTCATAATAAAAATTATGTTCCATATATGAATAGTTAATGATAAATTAAAGCCCTGTTTCCCCTGAATAAAATGATATATAATAAGTGTGGGTGCATTTAATATGAAAGAGGTGAAAAACGGTTGAACAGACATATAGCGCAAATTCCAGGTTTTGTTTACGTTTTGTTGATCAGAACGTGTACTATTGACTCCGTCCTGAAGGGGTTAATTCTACGTGACATTTTAACTGTGAATGTCAAAATATTGTTTGCTTTTACTGCAATAAAATACAAATATTTGCAGCCAGTGGCGTACACATGACCCATGGGGCCTCGGTGCGAAAATTGATCAGTGGGCCCCCCCCCCCGCGCGCGGGCCGGGCCGCAACACATGGCGGTGGGCACCTGGTCGCAGGGGTTACAGGGCTTCGACCCCTGCGACCTCGGTATGTACGCCAGTGCATGCAGATGCACACACACTTAAAGGACCACTACAGACACCCAGATCACTTTAGCTCAATTAAATTGTCTGGGTGTCAGGTCCCTCTAGTTTTAACCCTGCAGCTGAAAACATAGCAGTTTCAGAGAAACTGCTATGTTTCAATGAGGGTTAATCCAGCCTCTAGTAGCTGTCTCACTGACAGCCGCTAGAGGAGCACACTGAACGTCCATAGGAAAGCATTGAGTAATGCTTTCTTATGGGCGGTTTGAATGCGTGCGCGGTCGCATTCGGAGCTGAGAGGCTGAGGGATCCTCAGCGCCAATGGAGTCCGGCGCTGGAGAAAGGTAAGTGCTGAAGACACACACACACAAACGCATACACACTAGCTAACAGAGACACACTCAGCGACAGACATACATACACACTCACTTACAAAACATACACTCTCATTGACAAACACGCACTCACTAACAGACATCAAACAGACTCACTAACACACACACTCAGTAAGACACACACACTAACACTCACACTCACTCTAACACTCACACTAACACTCACTAGCAGACACACACACTAACACTCACTCTAACACTCACACACACTAACACTCACACTCACTAGCACTCACTAACACTCACACACACTAGCACTCACTAACACTCACACACACTAGCACTCACACTAACACTCACTAGCAGACACACACACTAACACTCACACTAACACTCACTAGCAGACACTCACTCTAACACTCACTAACACATGTTTTTTATTTTATTTAATCCCCCCAGCCTCCTTACCTTTTGGAGTGCTGGGGGGATTCCCTGGGGTCCAGTGGTGCTGCTGCTGGGCTCCTGGGCGAGTGGCCGGTCGGTCGGTCGGTCGGGCAGGCAGGCGGGCGCGCGAGGGAGCACTCAGTGCTTCCTCTTCAGCTCCCTCGCGCGCCGCGTAGGGATGCCGGCGCCGGAAGATGACGTCATCTTCCGGCTCCGGTATCAGTGCGGTGCGCGAGGTTGCTGAAGAGGAAGCACCGAGTGCTCCCTCACGCGCCTGCCTGCCCGACCGCCTGCCGGGTGACAGCAGGGCCAGCCTCGGGGGGCCCTGGGGTGGTCGGCTCCTGGGCTCCCCAGGGGAAGATGCTGGCCCTGTGGCTACATACCGGGTCGCAGGGGCGGCCGGGCCCCCTGGTGGGCCGGGCCCAGTCGCAGCCGCGACCCCTGCGACCCTGGTATGTACGCCACTGTTTGCAGCGATATCTCACGTGTAAAACAGTACCCCCTATGTACAGGTTTTATGGTGTTTTGGGAAGTTACAGGGTCAAATATGGCATGTTACATTTTTCATTTTTTTCACATTGAAATTCGCCAGATTGGTTACGTTGCCTTTGAGACCATATGGTAGCCCAGGAATAAGAATTACCCCCATGATGGCATATCATTTGCAAAAGTAGACAACCCAAGGTATTGCAAATGGGGTATGTCCAGTCTTTTTTAGTAGCCACTTGGTCACAAACACTGGCCAAAATTAGTGATAATATTTGAAAATACAAAAAACGAATTTGAACCCAATTTTGGCCAGTGTTTGTGACTAAGTGGCTACTAAAAAAGACTACACATACCCCATTTGCAATACCCTGGGTTGTCTACTTTCGCAAATGGTATGCCATCATGGGGGTAATTTTCATTCCTGGGCTACCGTACGGTCTCATAGGCAACATAACCAACCTGGCGAATTTTAATGTGAAAAAACTGAAACGCAAGCCTTATATTTGACTCTGTAACTTTTGAAAACACCATAAAATCTGTACATGAGGGGTACTGTTATACTCGGGAGACTTCGCTGAACACAAATATTAGTGTTTCAAAACAGTAAAACGTATCACAACAATTATATTGTCAGTGTAAGTGCCATTAGTGTGTGAAAAATGCAAAAAATGTCACTGTCACTGACGATATTGTCGTTGTAATACATTTTACTTTTTTGAAACACTAATATTTGTGTTCAGTGAATCATGAACAGGTTTTATGGTGTCTTGGAAAGTTACAGGGTTAAATATAGTGCTAGCAAATTAAATTCCCTTTACTTTCGGCATGGGTTGTCAGGCAGGTCCTGCAAATTGTAATTAATAAAATGACCTAATTATGTAAAATTATTACATACATATATACGTAGAATTATTATATATATATATATATATATATATATATATATATATATACGTGTGTATATATGTGTGTAGATATATATGTATATCATTTTTTTAAATGATTTTTATTTATATATAGGTATACATATAGTGATATATACGTATATACTTATTTATATAGATATATATTATTTCGTTCTACATGTATTTTGATATCTATATATATATTAATTTTAAAATACAGTTAGAACGAAATTACACATGTATATATATTTTTTATTTTTTATTAGTTTTTTTAATTTTATTTAACGTATTTACATATTTATTTTTATTATATAGAAATATATATATATATATAATGAAAATTATATATATATATTTAATCAATATCATTGTACGTGTATTTTGATATTAATGTTTATATAATTATATATATTAATATTAAAATACGCTTAGACAGTGTATGTGTACATATGTATGTATGTGTGTGTGTGTATATATATATATATATATACTTAGATCATACATATAATAAATATAATATATATGATCTAAGTATATATAATTAAATTTGACACTGTATTAACGTTTATTCTATTTTCAGACAGCAGGGGGACTAGCTGTCATTACAGGCACTCCCCCTGCTGGCAATGCCTTGGACTGCTATGCCGTCCATGTGATCGTGAGGTCCTCGCAAGGACCTCGCGATCACATGGCCCAGGAGGGCTGTAGAGGACGGAGGGGGACTCCCTGGGCTCCCAGGTGAGTCTCCATACCGGGATCGCAGGCGTGGGAACGCCAGCGACTGGGTAAGTACATAAGATCGCAGGGCCATCTAAATAAGGACGGCATAGAACGCCCTGCGGTCTTAAGGGGATAAAAAAAACTATTGTCACGTAGTTGGCTCCAGCGCTGATATACCTCTGTGCTGGCGCAGGTCTGGCTCCCCTTCTCGTTCGGGGAGAACTAATGCGCATGCACGCCAATGGCTGCGCTCCCATTAGGATATCCCCATAGTAATGCATTATTCAATGCTTTTAAATCACGTAAAATGTAAGGTTATTATTTTAAATTATATATACTTGTAAATATCTCTCTTAAGCCAGTTTGAGTGCTGTATCATAAGCTTATTTGTACATACGTTTTGAGGTAGTTGGAGTGGGCTACCTAGATATCCAGCACTTATTTGAATGGAAGAGTGCCAGTACACATTCTTGATTTTTGTATTATTTTAAATTAGTTTGTCGCTTTAATAGTTAATCTGCCTTTCCTTATACCTTATTATCTTACTGTTCTGCACTATTTGCACTGGCATTTTTTGTTTTAGGTTATTGAACTAAGAAGAAACCAGTTGTAACGGACCGTTTTGCTCAAAAGGGAAAAAAAACGCTTAGACGATAATCCCCTTTCAGAGACAGGCACAGCTACTGTAGAATCACCAAAACTCACGAATTGAATACAAGTGAATGCACCAAACACCCGAACTGCATACAAGGGAATGCTCCAAACACCCGAACTGCATACAAGGGAATGCTCCAAACACTCGAACTGCATACAAGGGAATGCTCCAAACACTTGATCTGCATACAAGGGAATGCTCCAAACACTCGAACTGGAACCTCACGAATAGCTGCTAGCAGACGAACAGGAAAAGCACCCAAGCGGCTTACACTCCTGGCAATCAGTCTCTATCAGCATACAGTAAATCCCCCCAAAGACAAGACAGAGCTCTGTGTTGAGGGTCAAGCAGTGGTCTGTTTAATGAGGGCTACCTGCCCAGTATTTATGCAGGTCTCCCACCTGGTGGACACTCCCCTAGGGGACCAGATGGAAGACTGTAACAAAAGACAGACATGTACCAATTACAGACATACAGAAGTAAAACATCCCCACGATGCATCCTGGCTTCCTCCCCTCTGCCTTGGAGAAGTAATTCAATTATCTCCCAGGACAAAGGCAAAACTCCATTACACATGTGGGGACACAAAGACAGACTATCACTTTAAAATACATAATGGGACAAATGGTACAGTAAATATATACATGTAACATATCCCCAGATAGCTCAGGTCTGAGTGCACATTATTAGGTGGATGGCACTCAGACCACACGAATACAGTTTAATTGCCATGGAGCCAAAGTCTTTAATTCCACAAACAGGCTCCATGGCATAGCTATCTGGGTTAAAACATTCCTCCAACATAAAATACCGAATTTACATGCATTCGTTAAATCCGTACGAATTAGAACCAGGGGTTGGAGGTTCAGCAGTGCCTGCACGTAAAAGTGTCCGAGTTTGGTGCAGGAAAGCCGGGCAGAAAAGCGCTGGCTGCCCGGGGAGCTCCAGAACACCGCCATTGTGTGGCGGCTAAGTGTAACCGCGACCACCCAGTAACAATCAATTAAGCTGCGGTTAACCGCAGCTACTGGGTGGTCAATTGCCGGCACACGCTCGTTAAGCCGCGGTTAACCGCGGCTTCAGGGAGGTAAATGGAGGGCGCACTCCAGCTTCTGGGTGGCCAATTAACGGCGCCGGCCGGCTTCCCACGGCTCTGGGGAGGCTGATAGAAGTCTGTTTGTTCGGTAGATAGAATCTACCGAACGGCTGTGCAGAAAGGGAGAGATAAACCCTTCTGCACAGTAAAATTAACCCTTTAGCTGCCGGTCCATAATCCAAAGGCAGCAGGTGGGCAACCAGGCTCCTCCAATGCAATGTGGCGAGATTGGTCTCGTCACACCAGTTTTCTAAGTGTTTATTTTTTGGGGGGAGTTTAAAATGCACAGTTTAGAGAATATATTTTATTTCTTTAGTACACAGAGTTTATTCCCGACTTTTAAGATATACACTTTGAGATTTATACACTTTAAAATGTTGCGATGTGCAGTGGTGCAGCAAGTCCTGAAACTGTTAAAATAGGGTAAGTTTTCAAAATCACGTAGGATATTATTCATGTCCTACTTGTTTCTTTTTCTGATTTATCTCTCACTTCTTTTTTTACATTTTAGTTTTTTTAATTATCTTTTTTTTTTTTATTATCACTTAAATATATATATTCGGACGTATAGCTTGAGTGAAAATGCAATCCAATGAACTGATTTATGGGTTGCTGATTAAAAAATAAACGCCTTCCTGATCACACTGTTCTGATAGTGACCTTCATTTGTTCTCAAGTACATCTCCATTCCTCTGGAATGCCCTACTGGTCCTAGCAGACCTCCCTCTAGTCTTCACTAATGTGAATATTGTGCACAGTACTCACCCTCCGGTGCTTTAATAGATCACTTCTTCATCTGGGAATACAGTAGAGCAATCAAGTAATTATATCGCTAAGAAGAATTTGTGAAAGATTATCCCCTTTCGGAGTAATCTCTTGCTTTAAGCCAGTCTGTTCTGTCTCTTTTCACTGTTAGTCTCCTGTCCTTTCACCTCTTCACTCTAATTCTCCTGACGGCACTCCCTTTTATATGTTAGCTAGACAGGTGTCACACCTTCTGACACGTACCTATTCTTCTTGTATTTCATTATACTTTCCTCTAGTTTGTAATCTTAATTAAGTTAAGCCTTTCTTGTCTCCTCTCCTATCACTTGCATTTTTGTAATTTATTTTCTGTCAAACATAAAATAAAAATATCATAAAAGTAATATAATTTCAATTTACAAAGTAAACAATTTATACTTGTTGGTGTCTTTGTAAATCTTGTGTAATGTTAGCAACACATTTAAGAAGCCTGAAAACGGATTTCTGGATCTGTTTATGAACAATGAGCAGAACAGAAAATTAGCCCTAAATGCTAAATTAAAGCTTGAATACACCCAGTCGTGACACCGCATGAAACAAATCATACCCTAGATGGCGATATAATCAAATCAAAGGTACATAGATCCGATGTACGTCCGCAGTGTTCTTTATTGAACATTATTACGGGTACTGCTAAGAAAGAAAAATGCAAATGCAGTCGTATAGTAATATATTAAGTATGTTGACATTATATATTAAAAGGCTAAGTTTCACAGATAATTGTAAAAAATAATTTAAAAAACCTACAAAATTCTGGAGAAAATGTTTGTAAAAGAACTTGGAGTGAAATTGTTAATATTAGAGGAGTATATTTCATAGAGCAGTGGTAACTTGTAAACTTTAGAGTTCTACCTGTGGCACCAAAAAAGAGATGATTGATGTCTAAGGGACAGCCACTAAATGTTCCGTGAGCCAAATAGCAGGAAAATGTGCCTATCGGTGTACTGCAAAATATTTACATAATATTTTTATATTATTATAACTATATTATTATTGGTCCATTTTCATGCCCTCTTTTGTTGCTCCAAATTGTTTTCCAGAATATTTTTCATTGGTGAAATTCGGACGAGCCATCAAATGAACAAGTGTTGGAGGTTCCGAACTAATGTCATTAAAAAAAATAATTTTTGTCTAAATGTTTTTTCTAAATTGTGCATCAGACATTTTTTTTTTTTTTAGTTATAGATTTCTTTTTTCTAAATTGTGCATCAGAGTATCATTAAGTTACATAAAATGCAGTTGGTTAGAAATAGAAATTTGTTTTGTGATGAAAAAAATAAATAAAGATTGTCACCAAAAAATT